>CM076578.1:1794554493-1795037302 GCA_034641835.2 Pinus albicaulis | reverse complement strand
AAGCCCGTTGACTTTGTAAATAAAACAAAACCCCGTGTATTTTCTATCATTTTCTCTGCTGAAAGCGACTGCGTCCTCCACTGAAGAATTTGAAAATTTCGCTGTTTAAGCCGCCATCAACCAAAATTACGGAACACCATCGTTATAACAGTGCCTGACAATCATTTTCCATTGACCAGTACCTGTAAATTTCAACTTTCTCCATCAAACAGGTATTTATTCGATTTCTTGCTAGAACTCTTTGAAAAATCCACTTTCCTGTGTTAAAATTCATGCCAGAGTCTAAAAAAGGGGTCAATATCAGTCTATTGTAGTTCCTGCAACTAAAATCAAATTCCCAGAACCAAAATTGCACCCAGGCTGTGAAAAAACCCCGAAATTTCCATTTTGAATACACAAGAACCAAAATGGAAGCTCCGGCAGCTCTGAATGTAACCCCATTAAATGCCCCTCACAGAGAGTTAGAATACTTGCCATTTGTGGATAAAGATTTTCAAATTAAAGACTTAGTGTTTGATGAAAATCCCCTTCGAAGTTATTGTCGCTGCAGAAATGATTATTCGAAAGGATTGGATGTCATTGGGTTATCGGAATCCAATTTCCCAAGATATCTCATCCCCTCAGTCCGTATATTCCCAGAAATTATCCACTACTGCCATTCTAACTATGATCCAACTCAAAGAGCTGTAATGTCCCCTAACCAGAGTGTTCTTTTTCCCATTACTCCCCAAGCTATCAATACAATGCTACATTTTGAACCTGATCAAGAGCTAACTCCCTTGTCTATGGAAGAATTGCTTGAAAAATCTACTCGGTTGTCCCCTGAAGAGGTAATTAGAAGATCACATCCTTGGATAAACAGTCTTAATACTAGTCATAAGATTTGTTTACCCCAATATTGTTATCAAATCTATTAAAACAGAGGTTAGAAAGCATAACAGCTAAAGAGTATCAGTGGTTAAAGTGTATCAGGTAAAAGTCAGTGACAGTTAAAATGAAGTTACGGAGCAGTCAAAGGTAAATAGTAAAAGTAAATACAGAAGGCAGTAAAATGGTAAAAAGATATGAGAATACTTTCACCAATAGTGAGGTTTGTCTAAAGTGAAAGTAAAACAGTCAAAAGAGCAAGAAAGTAAAAAGATGAAAAAACATAACAAGAAGGAACATTTTTGCAGAAATTTCATATTTTAGTCATAGTTTTACAGAAACTATTGTGATCAATCCAAGATGATGTTTACCGAACTGAAGTAGTTTTATGTTCTTAATAGGGCCATCTACAAAAACCTCTCTCACTTTTCTAACAGCCATTATGGTTTTGGAAATATTAAACAATGTTGGAAAGCACTTTTTGCAGAATATTCTTGTTAAGTCATCATTTTGCAGAGAATATTGTGGCCAATCAGAAATACATATTACAAAACTGAAGGAGGTTTTTGTTCCTAAGAGAACCATCTAAAAAAACCTATCTCATTGTTTGGACATTGATTTCAGACTGAGAGATACATGCACATATTTAGAGGCTATTTTTCAGACTTTGTAAAACTCTGTTTTACACATCTTTTTACAGAGCCTATTGTGCACAGTTGGAGAGGAATTTTAGGAAAGTGAAAGAGGTTTATCTCACCAACATATTTATCTACAATAACCTCTTTCCATTGTTACATATATATTACGGATTGAGAAATATAAAGGTATCATTGGACCCCACATTTGCAGAATTGTTGGAGCAGAATTGCACAAAGAAAGGAAGCAGTTAGTGACTTGGATGCCTCATCATCAACTAAGAGTTGGATCAAATTTGAATTCTCCTCTTTGTCATCACCTATCCATAAACAATAGTGCCAAATAGATGAATTAGTTTGAGTGTCTTTTACTTAAGTTCTATTTATGTAAAATTGTTGGAGAGATTTGTGAACCAATTTTGATATTTTTTCAAGATATTTTAGTTTAAAATTTGTATAAATACTCCACTCTTGGAAGTATTTTGGGTGGATTCTATTACTTTGCTGCAACATTGAGATTTTTGGAATAAAATAATTTTGGAGAAATTTACTTGTGGCTTACTGGATGACGATTTGAAGCTCAGGACTTTTTGCAGAATTCATGTGTTGGACTGCAGTTCAATAAGTCTTTCTACCCTTTGTCTTAAGTTTACATCAGTTTATAAAATCATTATGTCCATTTCTGAATAATTTACATAAAAGATTGAATCAGAATTTACTTAATAGTACTCTGATTTCAGATGTGATTGTTCTTAATGTTTTCCTCTAAATTGGTTATAAGCATGAATTCTTAAATGCTCTTGCTTTGCTAATTTAAACATTGTTGATTACTATAATAAAGAATTCTTCATTGCTCTTTGTTTGTAGTCATCTCATTTCTTCCTTTTGAACATGGTGAAAGATTCTTAGCTGCCTTTCATCCCTTCAAAATCATCCCATCCACTTTAAATTTTAAGGATTGTTCTCTGTCTAGCTATCTTGCCCTGTAAAGCCATCTTGTGTGTAGAATAGAAATCCAGTAAAGCCATCCTTTGACTCCATAGCCCAATGGACTGAAAACTTTCAACCTTGCCCTTAGTTTTTGGATTCCACCATTTTCCAAAACAAACTCTTGGATCTATAACTAGCCTAAAACCTTCTAAGAACAAAGATAAATTATAAAGAGAGAGCCCTCTCTGGATGCAGATTGGCTAGATTCTGCATCTGAAGGTTGGTTTGTGGCTACCTCGGGTATACTTTCCTCTTCCACAACTTCAAGGAAAACCTGAGTGATAACAAAGAAGGTTAAGGATAAGGTTAAGGTTATACAAGGGTAAGTTAGACCTAACCTTTAACCTTAACCTCTATTAAACCCAGCGCACCTTAACCTTGGCCTAACTTATGGACCTCTGATCTTAACTCATCTATAACTTTAACCTTAAGGTTAGGGTTAAGAATAGAGTTAAGGTTAAGGTTAATTCTAAGGTTAGGCTAAGATTAAGATAAGGATAAGGTTAAGGTTAAGGTTAGGTCAAGGTTAAGGTTACGGGTAAGGGTTTGGTCAAGGTTAAGGTTGGGATATAGTTAAGTTCAAGGTTAGGGTTATGGGAAGGCTAAGGTTAACTTAAGGTTATGGTTAAGGTTTGGTCAAGGTTAGGGTTAGTTTATGGGTAAGGTTAAGGTTAGGTTAGGGTTATGGTTAGGTTAAGGTTAAGATTAGGTTAAGGTTAAGGTTAATGTTAATGTTAAGGGTTTGGTCAAGGTTAAGATTAGGTTAAGGTTAATGTTAAGGATTTCGTCAAGGTTAGGGTTAGGTTATAGTTAAGGTCAAGGTTAAGGTTAAGGGTAATGTTAGAGTTAGGTTAAGATCAAGGTTAAGGTTATGTTAAGTTTAAGATAAGGTTAAGGTTAAGTGTTTGGTCAAGGTTAGGGTTAGGTTATAGTCAAGGTTAAGGTTAAGGTTAGGTTAAGTTAAGGTTAAGGTCAAGGTTAAGGTTAAGTTTAAGGTTAGGTTAAGGTTAAGATTAGGTTAAGGGTAAAGTTAAGGTTAAGGTTAGGTTAAGGGTAAAGTTAAGGTTAAGGTTAGGATTAAGGTTAGGGGAAGGTTAAGGTTAAAGTTAAGGTTACGGATAAGGGTTTGCTCAACGTTAGGGTTAGGTTATAGTTAAGGGTAAGGTTAAGGTTACATGTTAATGTTAAGGTTAAGGTCAAGGGTAATGTTACGTTAAGAGTAAATTCAAGGTTAAGGTTAAGGTTATTGTTAAGGTTTAGGTTAAGGTTAAGAGTATAGGTTAAGGTTAAGGTTAAGGTTAATGGCTATGCTAAGGTCAAGGTTAAGATTAGGGTTAAGGTTAAGTGTAGGTTAAGGTTAGGTTAAGGTTAAGGTCAAGGTAAGTTTAAGGTCAAGGTTAAGGTTAAGGTTAAACTTAAGGGTAATGTTTATTAAGGTTAAGGTTAAGGTTAAGGTTAAGGTCAAGGTCAAGGTTAACCTTAACTTTACCCTTAACCTTACCTTGACCTTAACATTAACTTTAACCTTTCTAAACACGTACCCTTAACCTTATCTTAACCTTACCTTAACCATAACCTTAACCTTGACCTTAACTATAATCTAACCTTAACCTGACCAAACCTTAACCTTAACCTTAACCTTAAATTTACCCTTAACCTAACCTTAACCTTAACCTTAGAAATAACCTAACCCTAACCTTAACCTTAACCATAACCTTATCTTTACCCTTAACCTTAACCTAACCTTAACCTTAACCTTAACCTGACCTTAACTATAACCTAAGCCTAACTCTGACCAAACCCTTACCCTTAAACTTAACTTAACCTTAACCTTAACCTTCCCATAACCATAACCTTAACCTTAACCTTAAACTAACTTAACCTTAACCATGACCTTGACCTTAACTTAATCTTACTCTTAACCTTCACCTTAACCTAATCGTAATTGTAACCTTAACCTAAACCTTAACCTTAATCTTCCCCTAACCTTAACCCTAACCTTAAACTTAACTTTACCCTTAACTTAACCTTAACATTAACTTTAACCTTAGCTTAATCTAACCGTAACCTTAACCTTACCCTAACCTAACTTAACCTTTACCTTGACTTTTAACCTTAACCATAACCTTACCTTTACCTTTAACCTTAACCTTACCCTAACCATAACCTTAACTTTACCCTTAACCTAATATTAACCTTAACCTAACCTTAATCTTGACCTTAACTATAACCTAACCCTAACCTTGACCAAACCCTTAACCATAACCTTAACCTTAACCTCACCTTAACCTTAACTTTAACTTTACCTGAACCTTAACCTCAACCTTAACCTTAACCTTAACCTTAACTATAATCTAACCTTAAACTTGACCTTAACTATAACCTAAGCCTAACCTTACGAAACCCTTAACCTTAACTGCTTTACCTTAACCTTAACCTCACCTTAACCTTAACTTTAACTTTACCTTAACCTTAACCATAACCTTACCTTTACCTTTAACCTTAACCTTACCCTAACCATAACCTTAACTTTACCCTTAACCTAATATTAACCTTAACCTAACCTTAATCTTGACCTTAACTATAACCTAACCCTAACCTTGACCAAACCCTTAACCATAACCTTAACCAAATGCTTAACAGCAAAAGCTTAAGCTGACTAAACACATAACCTTAACATAATATTAACCTTAACTATAACCTAACCCTAACCTTTACCAAACCCTTAACCTTAACCTTAACTTGAACCTTAACTTAACACTTAACCTTGACCTTAACTATAACCTAACCTAATAAGCCAAATCACTTAACCTTGACCTTAACTATAACCTAACCCTAACCTTGACCAAATCCTTAACCTTGACTTTAACCTTAACCTTAACTATAACCTAACACTAACCTTGACCTTAACCTTAACCTAACCTTAACCTTGATGTTAAGTAAAGGTTAATCTTAAGGGTTTGGTCAAGGTTAGGGAGGCTATAGTTAAGGTCAAGGTTAAGGTTAAGGGTGAGGTTATAGTTAGGTTAAGGTTAAGGTTAAAACTAGGTTAAGGTTAAGATAAGGTTAAGGTTAAGGTTAGGTTAAGGGTAAATTGAAGGTTAAGGTTAAGGTTAGGGTTACAGGTCTTAACTTTAACCTTCTCTATAACCTAACCTTAACCTAAACCTGAACATGAACCTTTACTCTAACCTTAACCTTAACCTTGACTTGAACCTTAACCTTATCTTAACCTTAACCTTCACTACAACCTAACCTTAATCTTGACCTTAACTATAACCCTACCCTAAGCTTGACCAAACCCTTAACATTAACCTTGACCTTAACCTTACCCTAACCTTAACCCTAACCTTGAACTTATCTTACCCTTAACCTAACCTTAACCTTAACCTTAAATTTACCCTAAACTTAAGTTTAACCTTAACCTTAACCTAAACGTAACCTTAACTTTAACCTTGAACTTAAGCTTGACTTTAACTATAACCTAACCCTAACCTTGACTAAACCCTAAGGTTAGGTTAAGGGTAAGATAAGGTTCAAGTTAATGTTAAGGTTAAGCTTAGGTTAAGGTAAAGTTAAGGTTAAGGTTAAGGTTAAGGTTAGGGGAAGTTTAAGGTTAGGTTAAGGGGTTAAGGTTAAGGTTAGGGGTTTGGTGAAGGTTAGGGATAGGTTATAGTTAAGGTTAAGGTTAAGGTTAGGTTATTGTGAAGGTTAAATTTAAGATAAGGTAAAGGTTAAGTTAGGTTAAGTTAAGGTTAACGGTAAGGTTAAGGTTAAGGGTTTTATCAAGGTTAGGGTTAGGTTATAGTTAAGGTAAAGGTTAAGGTTATGTTAAGAGTAAAGTTAAGGTTAATTTTAGGTTAAGGTTAAGGTTAGGTGAGGGTAAGGTTAAGGTTAAGGGTAAATTTTAAGGTTAAGGTTAAGGGTAAAGTTAAGGTTAAGGTTATGGTTATGGTTATGGGAAGGTTAAGGTTAAGGTTAAGGTTAAGTTAAGGTTAATGTTAGGGTTTGGTCAAGGTTAGGGTTAATTTATAGTTAATGTCAAGGTTAAGGTTAGGTTAAGGGCAAATTGAAGGTTAAGGTGAGGTTAAGGTTAAGATTAGGTTAAGGGTAAATTTAAGGTTAAGATTAGGTTAAGGGAAAAGTTAAGGTTAAGGTTAAGGGTTTTTGTCAAGGTTAGGGTTAAGTGTTACAGGTTTAGTCAGGTTAAGGTTAAGGGTTTGATCAAGGTCAGGGTTAGATTATAGTTAAGGTCAAGGTTAAGGTTAGATTATAGTGAAGGTTAAAGTTAAGATAACGTTAAGTTTAAGGTTAAGGTTAGGGTTAGGTTATAGTTAATGTTAAGGTTAGGTTAATGGTAAAGTTAAGGTTAAGGTTAGGTTAATATTAAGGTTAAGGTTGCGGGTTTAGTCAGGTTAAGGTTAAGGTTAAGGTTAAGGTTAATGTAAAGGTTAGGTTAAGGGTAAAATCAAGGTTAAGGTAAAGGTTAGGTCATAGTTAAGGTTAAGGTTATAGTTAAGGTAAAGGTTAAGGTTAGGTTATAGTTAAATTTAATGTTAAGGTTAAAGTTACGGGTCTTATCCTTAACCTTCACTATAACCTTATCCATAACATAAACCCTAACCTTAAACTTAACTATAACCTTACCCTAACCTTGACCAAACCCTTAACCTTAACCTTAACCTAACTAAACCCGTAACCTTAACCTTAACCTTACCCTTATCCTTCACCTCAACCTTAACTTTACCCTAAACCTAACCTTAACCTTAACCTTAACCTTACCCCCTTAACTTTAACCTTAACCTTTACCTTAACCTTAACCTAACTAAACCTATAACTTCAACCTTACCCTTACCTAACCTTAACCATAACCTAACCTTAAGGTAAGGTTAAGTTTAGGTTAAGGATAAGGTTAAGATTAGGTTAAGGGTGAAGTCAAAGTTAAGGTTAGGTTAAGGTTAAGGTTATGGTTAAGGTTACAGGTTTAGTCAGGATAAGGTTAAGGTTAAGGGTATGGTTAAGGTTAGGTTAAGGTTAATGTTAAGTTCAAGGTTAGGGTTAGGTTAAGGTTAAGGTTTGGTTAACAGTAAATTTAAGGTTAAGGTTAGGTTAAAGTTAAGTTGAAGGTTAAGGGTAAGGTTAGGGTTAAGGTTAGGGGAAGGTTAAGGTTAAAGTTAGGTTAAGGTAAGGTTAGGTTAGGTTAATGTAAGGTTATAGTTAAGGTTAAGGGCATGGTCAATGTTAGGGTTAGGTTAAGGTTAATGTTAAGGTTACGTTAATGGTAAAGTCAAGGTTGAGGTTATGGTTATGGGAAGGTTAAGGTAAAGGTAAGGTTAAGGTTAAGGTCAAGGTTAAGGTTAAGGGTAAGATAAGGTTAAGGTTAAGGTTAAGGTTAGGTTAAGGTCAAGGTTAAGGTTAGGTTAAGGTTAAGGTTAGGTTAGGGTTAAGGGTGAAGTTTAAGGGTAAGGTTAAGGTTAAGGTTAAGGTTATGGTTAAGATTAAGGTTACGGTTTGGCTAGGTTAAGGTAAGGTTAAGGTTACGGTTAGGTCAATGTTAAGTTAGGTTAAGGTAAGGTTAAGGTTCAGTTAAGCTATAGTTAAAGTTAAGTTTAATGTTAGGTTAAGCGTAAATTTAAGGTTAAGGTAAAGGTTAAGTTTATGGTTGTGTTTTTAGTCAGATTAAGGTTAAGGTTAAGGTTAAGGGTAAGGTCAAGGTTAAGTTTATGGTTATGGTAATGGGAAGGTTAAGTTTAAGGTTATGGTTAAGGTTAAGGTTAAGGTTAAGGGTTTTGTTAAGGTTAGGGTTAGGTTATAGTTAAGGTCAAGGTTAAGTTTAAGGTTAAGGTTAAGGTTAAGAGTAAGATAAGGTTAAGGGTAAGGTCCTTAACATTAACCTTAATCTTATCTTAACCTTAACCTAACCTTAACCTTAACCTTAACCTTAACCGACCTTAACCTTAACCTTAACTATAACCTAAACCTAACCTTAATCTAACCTTACCCTTAACCTTAACCTTAAGCCTAACCTTTAACTTAACATTATCTCCTACATCAAAACTTCTCTCGTTGCGATGTTGATCTCTCTGTTGTTTCATTCGATTTTGTGCCAAATTCAGGTTATGCTTTAAGAGTTGGAGAACTTCTTGTTGATGCTCGATGTGATCTTACACAGCTTGAACCTTCAAATTTTCCCTTAAAGATGATGTGATGGATGGTGTATGATATCCATAAAGTGCCATAAATGGGGTCATTTTTGCTGCAGTATGGAAGGAAGTGTTATACCACCATTCAGCGAGAGGTAACCACTTGACCCATTGTGTTTGTTTATCAGGTACAAAACAACGAAGATATCCTTCCAAACATTTATTTACTATCTCAATTTGACCATCAGATTGAGGATGATAAGATGAGCTATGAGCTAATTGAGTACCCAAACAAGAAAATAACTCTGTCCAAAAATTTCCAGTAAAAATGGGATCTCTGTCGCTCACAATAACCCTGGGGTTTCCATGTAGCTTTTGAATTGTGTCCATAAATGTAGTAGCAACTGTACTTGCTTTAAATGGATGAGATAATGCACAAAAGTGTGCATACTTGGTAAGTCTATCAACTACCACCATGATGACACTCTTTCCTTCGGACTTAGGTAAGCCTATGATAAAATCCATTGAAATCTCCTCCCAACGTTGACTTGGAATGGATAAAGTCTGTAGAGGACCCGAGGTCTTAATTGTCTCAACTTTATTCTGCTGGCAAACCAAAAATTCCGCCACAAACTTTTGAATATCAGATTTAAGGCCATCCCAAAAAAATTCTTTCTTCACCCTGTGGTAAGTTTTTAAAAATCCCGAGTTTCCTCCTAAAGGAGAAGTGTGCAATTCTAGAAGAATCTTTTGTTTTAGTTGGGAATTCTTACAAAGATATAAGCGATCTTTGTACCATAAGGAATCATTTTTTCAACTAAATGTATCAGATGTACTAGGATCTTGCTGCAACTTTTGAATGAGTGTCCATACATCTTTGTCCTTCTTCCATTCATCTCTTACTTCAGTTATCCAATCTGGTTGGATAATAGAAATGGCACAAAGCAATGCTTCCACCTCTTCATTCTTTCTTGAGAGTGCATCTGCAACAACATTCAGCTTTCCTTTTTGTAGATTATTTCAAAGTCATAACCCAACATCTTTGTGACCCATTTTTGCTGTTCTTCTGAAGATAGTCTTTGTTCCAAAAAGTCTTTAAGACTATCATGATCAGTTTTCACCTTGAAGTGTCTTCCCATTAGGTAAGTTCGCCATTTCTTTAGTGCATGTAGTATTGCTAACATTTCCTTCTCATAAATAGGTTTCTGTAAATACTTTCCTTTGATTGGACGACTTTCAAAAGCAATGAGTCTTCCTTCCTGCATTAAAACTGCACCAATTCCATTTCCTGAGGCATCACATTCCACAATAAAGGTTTTTGTGAAGTCTAGCGTAGCTAAGACTGGTGCTAGGCACATTGCCTCTTTAAGATTTTCAAAGGCCTTAGTTGCTTCAGGAGTCCATGAAAATGCATATTTATTCAATAATTTTGTTAGAGGTGCTGCTATTCTCCCATAATTCTTAACAAACTTGCGATAATACCCTGTTAACCCGAGAAATCCTCGCAACTGCTTTATGGTTGTGGGAACTTTCCATTCCTTAAGGGCTTTAATTTTGTTAGGGTCTACTTTAACACCCTCGTGAGATACAATATGACCCAGATATTCCACCTCTTGTACTCCAAAGAAACATTTGGATTTTTTTGCATATAATTGTTTCTCCTGCAATAGTTTGAGCACCCTGTCAACATGTTCAACATGATCCTTCCAAGACATGTTGTAGATTAGTATATCATCAAAAAATACTAGCACAAATTTTCTAAGGAAGGGTTTGAAAATGGAATTCATCAACCCTTGAAATGTATAAGGTGCATTGGTAAGGCCAAAAGGCATGACCAAAAATTCATAATGACCCTCATGAGTTCGAAATGTTGTTTTTGGAATATCTTCAGTCTTCATTAGAATTTGATGATATCCTGAACAAAGACACAACTTGATAAAATAAATTGCTCCATGTAATTCATCCAATAATTCATCAATCACAGGAATGGGAAATTTATATTTAATGGTGAGCTTATTGAGCTCCCTATAATCCGGACACATGTGCCATGATCCATCCTTATTTTGTACCAATACTACAAGAGCAGAGAAATAACTTTGACTAGGTTGAATTATACCTGCCTCTAACATTTCTGCAATCGTGTGTTCAATTTCGCTCTTTTGGACATAAGGATATCTATAAGGCCTGATATTTGGAGGAACAATTACTGGAATCAAATTAATAGCATGATCATGATCACGAATAGGTGGGAGTTCTTTGGGAGTTTCAAACACCTTGGAATGATTTTCCAAGACTTGTTGGAGATCTGCAGAAATAGATGATTTTGATGTTGGAACTTCTAGTGAGAATAATTGTGCAACTACCCCTTGTTGTTCTTTCTTTAGAAGCTTTGTCATGACATTAGAACTTATTATCTTTCTTGGCTTCCTCGTAATATCCCGTAATTCGACTTCCTTTCCTTCCGAAAAAAATTTCAAGAAAATTTCTTGAAAATTAAAAGCTACCGTCCCCAAAGATTGTAACCATTGTACTCCTAGTATAAAATCAGCACCTCCCATAGGAATGGAAAGCATTGGAATATTCAATCAATATTACCCCATGGTTATATTGATATTATGGTGTTTTCTAGAGCAATTTATAGTTCCTCCATTTGCAACCATCACTTGACATTCTGGTGCTGGGTATAGGAAACAATTTAATTCCTTGGCTACCTTACAATGAACAAAATTATGGGTGCTACCTAAATCAATCAACACTATTACCTTTTTCTTCTTGATATGTCTTTCTATATTGAGAGTTTGAGGAGTGGTAATTCATTCTAGCGCATTACATGATATGGTCAGATTCATTTCTTCCTCTTCTGGGGATGGTTCCTGGTGTATATCCTCTTCTTGTTCATTTTATTCTTCCTCTTCACAATCTATGTAAAATAATTTCTTCTCAACACACTTATGACCTTTAGTGTATTTGCTATTACAACTGTAGCAAAGCCCTTTTTCTCTTTTTTCTTCCAATTTTTGTGGTGTCAACCTTGTAGGTTGTGGAAATATAGGTGTAGCAACACTTCCTTCTTTATAGAAGTGAGTGGTAGGCTTCCTTGTTGCCATAAGTTTACATTCAATTTTTCTTTCCAACCTGAATGCCTTCTCCAATGAATCAGGTTCCAAAACGCTAACTTCATGTTGGATGTTATCCTTTAAAGTGCCTATGAAGAGATCAATATTGTGTTCCTTTGGAATATCAGTTACCCTTATATTCAATTTTTGGAAGTCCTCAATGTGCTGCCCCACTAAACCCTTTTGTTTGAGATTTATCAATTGGCTAAAGAAGGTGTTACTCTTTGTATCCTCATAATGTGCTATCATTTCCTCGGTAAAAATTGACCAAGTGACAATTTTTTTACAGGAGAAAAGCCATCGATACCATACAAATGTATTTTTTTCTAAATGTAAAGCTGTAATGTGTACCTTTTGTTTGTTTTGCACGTTATGGAGATCAAAATATTGCTCCATCTGTAGTATCCATGTTACAGGATTCTTTCCATCAAAATTCTGCATATCCATTTTTGGAATATGGTGGCTCTTCTCGCCAACATTAGAGTTTATTAAATCAAGATTAACATTATTTTTGTTCTCATCATGAGTTTCTTATACTATATTTTCGCCATTAGGAAAAATTTCTTTTATCAACTTTGTCAAACCTTCCATGTATGCTTTTAGATCATTCTTCATGTTTTCCATGTTGTCTTTCATGTCATCCATCTTAGATTCCATGCCAACTTCCATCCCATCCATCTTAGCTTCCATGCCTTTCTTCAAACCGTCCATCTTCACTTCCATGTCTTTCTTCAAAACTTCCATTTCATTTTTTGTTGCTCTTTGCGAGAGTGAAATTTGGTGCACTTGCACTTGTAATTTTGATAGATCATGTTGCAATTCTTCATCTTCATGAGTCATAGTAGAACCTTCTAAAGGCTTAATGGGTGTCGAATTATTTTTACGAGGCATATTTTATAACCCAATACTGATATCTATTCTACAATATGCCCTTGGAATCAATTCAAACTGATTCTTCAAACAAGACTTATGCAATTCAGAAAAAAAATACATACTTTTTTCTTGCTTTTAAGGAGCTCGATATTGAAATTGGATTATCTTTGTAATTGAAACTCTTCAATATTTTAAATTCTGTACCAACATAGCCCTATGAATTCTCTTTCTAATGGCATAGGTCTGACCTGATTTGGATTCTCCAAGACAAATTTATGTCCAATCTCCCACAATGACCTAATTATGGACTGGTTCAGTAGAGTGAACCTGTATGACTTGCCACATGTCACGGTTTCATCATTCGGCTCTGAAATTGATGGAAAAGAAACTATAGTCCATGTACTTGTGACCAATTTTTACGGCACTCCAATCTAATGCACAGAGAGAGAGTTATGAATCGCTTTCCACGATCACCTCTTTGAGATGAATTTCGGGAGCCTGAAAAATCACTACCTTCTATAGATAATATCTCCAAAAATATTGTGAACCAAGCTCTGGAATTTTTTGACAAGTTTCCTCAGGATTTCGGCTTTGCAGCCTAAAAATTTTAGATTCTGAACCTTGGTATAAAAAACGTTATAGCGAAAATTCCACGATGACTAGTTTAGAGCAGTGAAACCCTAGAATCCAAAATTCTCATACCAAATGTTGGGTAACCAGCTCCAAAAATAGAAGAAAAGAGATATCAACGCCTTAGAAATAAGGCACTTCAAGGGGGAAACCTCTAATACATAACATAACTAAACAATTCTTGGATGATACAATTTACAAAACCTCCTTTCTATATATAGGAGTCCATGGGGCCATAATGTAATCCTAGTGGGGCCACAATGTAATCCTATCCGACCTAAAAATAATAATTAAAGGGCATAGTAATAGCAATATGGGGGGTTACAGGGGTACAATAATAACAATAAGGGGGTTACACTAACAAAAATAAGGGACTATACTAGTAATATAGGGACCTAACATTAACCTAACCTTAACCTTGACTTTACCCTTAATCTAACCTTAACCTTAACCTTAATCTTACCCTTAACCTTATCTTAACCTTAACCTTTACCCTAACCTTAGCTTAACCTTAACCTTAACCTTAACCTTAAATTTACCCTTAACCTAAACTTAGCCTTAACTTTAACTATAAACTAACCATAACCTTGACCAAACCTTGACCTTAACCTTAACTTAACCTTAACCTTGACCTTAACCTAACCTTCACCTTAACCTTGACTCTACCCTTAACCTTAACCTTAACCTTAACATTAACCAAACCCTTAACCTTAACCTTAATCTGAATAAACCCGTAACCTCAACCTTAACCTTAACCTAACTTTAACCTTAACTTTACCCTTAATCTAACCTTAAGCATAACCTTAAGCATAACCTAACCTTAACCTTACACTTAACCTAACCTTAACCTTGACTTTACCCTTAACCTTAACCTTACCCTTAACCTTCACCTTAATCTTAACCATGACTTTACCCTTAACTTAACCTTAACCTTAACTATAACCTAACCCTAACCTTGACCTTAAATTTACCCTTAACCTTGATGGAACCCTTAACCTTAACCTTAACCTAACTAAACCCTTAACCTTGATCTAACCGTAACCTTAACCATAACATTAACCTAACCTTAACTTTAACCTTAACTTTAACTTTACCCTAACCTTAAGGGTTTAGTCAGGTTAAGGTTAAGGGTTTGGTCATGGGAGGTTAAAGTTAAGGTTAGGTTAAGGGTAAAGTCAAGGTTAAGGTTAGGTTAAGGTTTAAGTTATGGGTTTAGTCAGGTTAAGGTTAGGTTAAGGATAAGGTTAAGGTTAAGGGTAAAGTCAAGGTTAAGTTTAAGGTTAAGGTTAGGTTAAGGGTAAAGCTATGGTTAAGGCTAAGGTTAAGGTTAAAGTTAAGGTTATGGTTATCGGAAGGTTAAGGTTAAGGTTAGGTTATAGTTAAGGTTAAGGGTTTGGTCAAGGTTAGGGTTAGGTTAAGGTTAAGGTAAAGGTTAGGTTAACGGTAAATTCAAGGTTAAGGTTATGGTTATGGGAAGGTTAAGGTTAAGGTTAGGGTAAAGATAAGGTTAATTTTAAGGTCAAGGTCAAGATTTAGGTTAAGTTAGGTTAAGGTGAAGGGTTTATTCAAGGATAGTGTTAGGTTATATTTAATTTCAAGGTTAAGGTTAAGGTTAAGGATAAGGCTATGGTTAAGGTTAAGGTTAAGGTTAGGTAAAGGATAGGGTTAAGGTTAGGTTAAGGTTAAGGTTAAGGTTAACCTTAACCTTAACCTTAACCCAACCTAACCTTAAGCTTACACTTAACATAATCTTAACCTTAACCTTAAGCTTAACCTTAACATGACTAAACTTGTAACCTTAACCTTACCCTTAACCTTAACCTTAACCTTACCCTTAACTATAACCTAACCTTAATCTTGACCTTAAATATAACCTAACCCTAACCTTGACCAACCTTAACCTTAACCTTAACCTTAACCTAACCTTAACCTTACACTTAACATAATCTTAACCTTAACCTTAACCTAACTAAACCTGTAACCTTAACCTTACCGTTAACCTTAACCCTAACCTTACCCTTAACTATAACCTAACCTTAACCTTGACCTTAAATATAACCTAACCCTAACCTTGACCAAGCCCTTAAACTTAACCATAACCTTAACCTTAACCTTAACCTTACCCTTAACCTTAAATTATCCTTAAGCTTAACCTTAACCATAATCCTAACCTCAGGTTAAGATTAAGGTTAACGATAAGGTTAGGGTAAGGTTAAGATTAGGTTAAGGGTAAAGTTAAGTTTAAGGTTAGGTTTAAGGTTAAGGTTAAGGTTAGGGTTACCTTATAGTTAAGGTCAAGGTTAAGGTCAAGGGTAAGGTTAACGTTAAGGTTAAGGTTAAGGGTAAGGTTAAAGTTAATGTTATGGTTATGGGAAGGTTAAGGTTAAGGTTAAGATTTGGTCAATGTTAGGATTAGGTTATAGTTAAGGTCAAGGATAAGGTTAGGTTAGGTTAAGGTTAAGGTTAAGGCTAAGGTTAAGGTTAAAGGTAAGGTTAAGGTTAAGGTTACGGTTAAGTTAAGGTTAAGGTTTTGGTTTTGTTAAGGTTAGGGTTAGGTTTTAGTTAAGGTTAGGTTATAGTGAAGGTTAAGGTTAATATTACTCTTAACCTAACTTAACCTTAACCTTGAGCTTAACCTAAGCTTAACCTTAACCTTACCATTAACCTTCAGCCTTAACCTTAACCTTATCTTAACCTTAACCTACCCTTAACCTTAACCTAAACCTAATCTTAACATTAACCATAACATTAACCTTAACCTTAACCTCAAACTTAACATAACCTAACCTTAACCTTAACCTAACTAAACCTATAATCTTAACCTTTACCTTAACCTAACCTTAACCTTAACTATAACCTAACCCTAACCTTGACCAAACCCTTACCCTTAACCTAACCTTAACCTTTACTTTACCCTTAACCTAACCTTAACCTTAACCTTCCCCTAAGTTAGGTCCCTATATTACTAGTATAGTCCCTTATTGTTGTTAGTGTAATCCCCTTATGGTTATTATTGTACTCTTGTAACCCCCATTTTATTATTATTGTGCCCTTAAATTATTATTGTTAGGTCGGCTAGGATTACATTGTGGCCCACTAGGATTACATTATGGCCCCATGGACTCCTATATATAGAAAGGAGGTTTTGTAAGTTGTATCATCCAAGAATTGTTCATTTATGTAATGTATTGGAGGTTGCCCCCTCGAAGTGGCTCATTTATAAGGCGTTGATATCTCTTTTCTTCTATTTTTGGAGCTGGTTACACAACATTTGGTATCAGAGCTTTGGATTCTAGGGTTTCGCTGCTCCAAACAGGTCATCGTGGAATTTTCGCTATAACTTTTTTTCTATGAAGGTTAAGAAGCTGAAATTGTTAGAGTTTGAATCCTAAATCCTGAGGAAGATCAACACAAAATTTCGGAGCTTGGTTCGCAATATTTTTGGAGATATGATCTGTGGACGTTAGGTCTTTTTGCAGGCTCCTGAATTTCACTTAAAAAGGTCATCGCAGAATTTTCTCTATAACTTTGTTTCTACGAAGGTTCATAAGCTGAAATTAATTTACAAGCTGAAATCTGAGCAAATTAAGTAAAAAAATTAGATCTTGGTTCGCAACATTTTCGGAGATATGAGCTGTGGAAGGTAGTGCTTTTTCAGGCTCCTTAATTTCATCTCAAAGAGGTGATTGTGGGAAAAGTTCAATAACTCTCTCTCTAGGCATCGGATTGGAGTGCCGTAAAAATTGGTCGCAAGTACACAGATTTTGGTTTCTTGGCTATCAATTTCAGAGACAAAGGACAAAACAGTGACACGTGGCAAGTCGTACAAGTTCGCTCTACTGAACCAGTCCAGAATTAGGTCATTGTGGGAGATTGGACACAACTTTGTCTTGGAGAATCCAAATCAGGTCAGACCTATGGCATTTGAAAGATAATTTAGAGGGCTACGTCGGTACTGAAATTTAGATATTGAAGTGCTACAATCATAGAAATAATCCAATTTCAATATCGGGCTCCTCAAAAGCAAGAAAAAGGTGTGTATTTTTTCAAATTGCACAAGTCTTGTTTGAATAATCAAGTTAAACTGATCCCAAGGGCATATTGTAGAATATATATTAGTATTGGATTATAAAATGGCCCCTAAAAAGAATTCAACACCCATTAAGCCTTCAGAAGTCTCTACTATGACTCATGAAGATGAAGAATGGCAACATGACATATCAAAATTACAAGAGCAAGTGTACCAAATTTTGCTCTTGCAAAGAGCAACAAAAAATTAAATGGACGTTTTGAAGAAAGGCGTGGAAGCTAAGATGGATGGCATGGAAGTTGGCATGGAAGATAAGATGGATGACATGAAAGACAACATGGAAAAGATGAAGAATGATCTAAAAGTAGACATGGAAGGTTTGAAAAAGTTGATACAAGAAATGTTTCATAATGGTGAAAATATAGTAGAGGAAACTCATCATGAGAACAAAATAAATGTTATTCATGATTTGATAAACTCTAATGTTGGATTGAAGAACCACCATATTCCAAATATGGATATGAGGAAGTTCGATGGCAAGGATCCCGTAACATGGATACTACATATGGAGAAATATTTTGATCTCAATAATGTGCAAAACACACAAAAGATATGCATTGCAACTTTACATTTAGAAAAAAATACATTTGTATGGTATCGATGGTGTTTCTATCATAAAAAAATTGTCACTTGGTCGATTTTTATGGAGGAAATGATAGTAGATTATGAGGATACAAAGATCAACACCTTCTTTAGCCAATTGATAAATCTCAAACAAAAGGGTTTAGTGGGGCAGCACATTGAGGACATCCAAAAATTTAATATAAGTGCTCACTCTTCAGGAGAACGGAAGAGGATTGATCTCTTCATTGGAACTTTAAAGGATAACATCAAGATGAAGTTAAACGTTCTAGAGCGATTCATTGGAGAAGGCATTCAGTTTGGCAAGAAAATTTGAATGTAAAATAATGGCGACAAGGAAGCCTACCACTCAATTCTATAAAGAAGGAAGTGTTGCTATGCCTAGATTTCCACAACCTACAAGGTTGACACCACAAAAATTGGAAGAAAAAAGAGAAAAAGGGCTTTGCTACAGTTGTGATTGCAAATACACTAAAGGTCATAAGTGTGCTGAGAAGAAATTATTTTACGTAGATTGTGAAGAGGAAGAAGAAAATGAAAAGGAAGAGGATATACACCAGGAACCAACCCTAGAAGAGGAAGAAATGAATCAGACCATATCGTGTAATGCACTGGCAGGAATTACCACTCCTCAAACTCTCAAGATAGAAGGAAAAATCAAGAAGAAAAAGGTAATAGTGTTGATTGATTCAGGTAGCACCCATAATTTTATTCATTGTAAGGTAGCCAAGGAATTAAATTGTTTCCTATACCCAGCACCAGAATGTCAAGTGATGTTTGCAAATGGAGGAACTATAAATTTCTCTGGAAAATGCCATAATATCAAGCTAACCATGGGGGAATATGTATTGAATATTCCAATGCTTTCCATTCCTATGGGAGGTGCTGATGTTGTACTAGGAGTAAAATGGTTACAATCTTTGGGGACGGTAGCTTTTAATTTTCAAGAACTTTTCTTGAAATTTTTTTCAGAAGGAAAGGAAGTCGAATTACGGGGTATTGAAGGGAAGCCAGGAAGGATAATAAGCTCTAATGTCATGGCAAAGCTTCTAAAGAAAGAACAACGAGGCGTAATTGCACAATTATGCTCACTAGAAGTTCCAACATCAAAATCATCTATTTCTGCAGATCTCCAACAAGTCTTGGACAATCATTCCAAGGTGTTTGAAACTCACAAAGGACTCCCACCTATTCGTGATCATGATCATGCTATTCATTTGATTCCAGGAAGTGTTCCTCCAAACATCAGGCCTTATATATATCCTTACTTCCAAAAGAGCGAAATTGAACGTATGATTGTAGAAATGTTAGAGGCGGGTATAATTCAACGTAGTCAAAGTTCTTTCTCTGCTCCTGTAGTATTGGTACACAAGAAGGATGGATCATGGCGAATGTGTCCGGATTATAAGGAGCTCAATCAACTCACCATTAAAGACAAATTTCCCATTCCTGTGATTTATGAATTATTGGATGAATTACATGGAGCAATTTATTTTACCAAGTTGGATCTTCGTTCAGGATATCATCAAATTAGAATGAAGGCTGAAGATATTCCAAAAACAGCATTTCGAACTCATGAGGGTCATTATGAATTTTTGGTCATGCCTTTTGGCCTTACCAATGCACCTTCTACATTCCAAGGGTTGATGAATTCCATTTTCAAACCCTTCCTTAGAAAATTTGTGCTAGTATTTTTTGATGATATACTAATCTACAGCAGGTCTTGGAAGGATCATGTTCAACATGTTGACAGGGTGCTCAAACTATTGCAGGAGAAACAATTATATGCAAAAAATCCAAATGTTTCTTTGGAGTACAAGAGGTGGAATATCTGGGTCATATTGTATCTCACGAGGGTGTTAAGGTAGACCCTAACAAAATTAAAGCCATTAAGGAATGGAAAGTCCCCACAACCATAAAGAAGTTGCGAGGATTACTCGGGTTAACGGGGTATTATCGCAAGTTTGTTAAGAATTATGGGAGAATAGCAGCACCTCTAACAACATTATTGAAGAAAGATGCATTTTCATGGACTCATGAAGCAACTAAGGCCTTTGAACGTCTTAAAGAGGCAATGTGCCTAGCACCGGTCTTAGCTACACCAGACTTCACAAAAACCTTTATTGTGGAATGTGATGCCTCAGGAAATGGAATTGGTGCAATTTTAATGCAGGAAGGAAGACCCATTTCTTTTGAAAGTCGTCCAATCAAAGGAAAGTATTTACAGAAACCTATTTATGAGAAGGAAATGTTAGCAATACTACAGGCACTAAAGAAATGGCGAACTTACCTAATGGGAGGACACTTCAAGGTAAAAACTAATCATGATAGTCTTAAACACTTTTTGGAACAAAGACTATTGTCAGAAGAGCAGAAAAAATGGGTCACAAATATGTTGGGTTATGACTTTGAAATAATCTACAAAAAAGGAAAGTTTAATGTTGTTGCAGATGCACTCTCAAGAAAGAATGAAGAGGTGGAAGCATTTCTTTTTGCCATTTGTATTATCCAACCAGATTGGATAACCGAAGCAAGAGATGAATGGAAGAAGGACAAAGATGTATGGACACTCATTCAAAAGTTGCAGCAAGATCCTAGTACATCTGATACATTTAGTTGGAAAAATGATTCCTTATGGTACAAAGATCGCTTATATCTTTGTAAGAATTCCCAACTAAAACAAAAGATTCTTCTGGAATTGCACACTTCTCCTTGAGGAGGACACTCAGGATTTTTAAAAACTTACCACAGGGTGAAGAAAGAATTTTTTTGGGATGGCCTTAAATCTGATATTCAAAAGTTTGTGGCGGAATGTTTGGTTTGCCAGCAGAATAAAGTTGAGACAATTAAGACCCCGGGACTTCTATAACCTTTATCCATTCCAAGTCAACGTTGGGAGGAGATTTCAATGGTTTTTATCACAAGTTTACCTAAGTCCGAAGGAAAGAGTGTCATCATGGTGGTAGTTGATAGACTTACCAAGTATGCACACTTTTGTGCATTATCTCATCCATTTAAAGCAAGTACGATTGCTACTACATTTATGGACAGAATTCAAAAGCTACATGGAAGCCCAAGGGTTATTGTGAGCGACAGAGATCCCATTTTTACTGGAAATTTTTGGACGGAGTTATTTTCTTGTTTGGGTACTCAATTAGCTTATAGCTCATCTTATCATCCTCAATCTGATGGTCAAACTGAGATAGTAAATAAATGTTTGGAAGGATATCTTCGTTGTTTTGTATCTGATAAACAAACACAATGAGTCAAGTGGTTACCTCTTGCTGAATGGTGGTATAACACTTCCTTCCATACTGCAGCAAAAATGACCCCATTTATGGCACTTTATGGATATCATCCACCATCCATCACATCATCTTTAAGGAAAATTCGAAGGTTCAAGCAGTGGAAGATCACATCGAGCATCAGCAAGAAGTTCTCCAACTCTTAAAGGATAACCTGAATTTGGCACAAAATCGAATGAAACAACAGGCAGATCAACATCGCGGCGAGAGAAGTTTTGATGTAGGAGATTGGGTATTTTTACGGCTACAACCATACAAACAAATTTCCCTCAAGCAAGCAAAGAAGGATAATAAATTATCGCCAAAGTACTATGGTCCTTACAAGGTGTTACAAAAGATTGGTACTATGGCATACAAATTGGAGCTTCCTGCTTCTTCGCGAGTACATCCAATTTTCCATGTTTCATGCTTAAAGAAGGTTATCGGTGAAAATATTCCAGTTCAAACAATATTACCAGAACTTGATGAGGAAGGAAAAATCATATTGGAACCTGAAGCGGTCACAGAAATAAGAACTCGACAACCATGGAATCGATCAATTCCAGAGTATCTCATCAAGTGGAAGAACTTCCCCACTGAAGATTCTACATGGGAGGATGAGAATTTTATACAGAAGCACCCAGAGCTACTAAAGTGTTGAGGACAACACTTTTTTGAAGGATAGGGGCATGTTAGGTCACTATATTACTAGTATAGTCCCTTATTGTTGTTAGTGTAACCCCCTTATTGTTATTATTGTACCCTTGTAACCCCCATTTTATTATTATTGTGCCCTTAAATTATTATTGTTAGGTCAGCTAGGATTACATTGTGGCCCACTAGGATTACATTATGGCCCCATGGACTCCTATATATAGAAAGGAGGTTTTTTCAATTGGATCATCCAAGAATTGTTCATTTATGTAATGTATTGGAGGTTGCCCCCTCGAAGTGGCTTATTTCCAAGGCGTTGATATCTCTTTTCTTCTATTTTTGGAGCTAGTTACACAACACCCTAACATTAACCATAACCTTATCCTAACCATAACCTTAACTTTACCCTTAACCTAATATTAACCTTAACCTAACCGTAACCTTACCCTTAACCTTGACCTTAATCTTAACTTTAACTATAACATAACCGTAACCTTGACCAAACCTTAACTTTAAACTTAACCTTGACCTTATCTTAACCTTAACCTTAACTATAACCTAACCCTAACCTTGACCAAACCTTAACCTTAACCTTAATTTTACCCTTAACCTAACCTTAACCTTAACCTTGAATTTACCCTTAACCTTAACCTTAAGGTTTTGGTCAAGGTTAGGGTTAGGTTATTGTTAAGGTCAAGGTTAAGGTTAGGTTAACCTTATCTTACCCTCAATCTAAGGGTTAAGGTTAAGGTTATAGTTAGGTTATAGTTAAGGTTAAGGGTTTAGTCAGGTTAAGGTGAAGGCCAAATTCAAGGTTAAGGTTATGTTAAGGTTAAGGTTAAGGTTAGGGTTAAGTTTCAGGTTAATGTTAATGTTAAGGTTAGGGGAAGGTTAGGGTTAAGTTAGGTTAAGGTAACGTTAAGGTTATGGTTAGGTTAATGTTAAGGATAGGTTAAGTTAAGGTTAAGGTTAGGTTAAGGGTAAAGTTAATATTAAGGTTAGCATTAAGGTTAAGGTTAATGTTAGGTTAAGGTTAAGGTTATGGTTAAAGTTAAGGTTAGGTTATATTTAGGTTATGTTAAGGGTAAAGTTAAGTTTAAGGTTAAGGTTATGGTTAAAGTTAGGGTAAGATTAAAGGTTAAGGTTAAGGTTACAGGTTTAGGTAGGTTAAGTTTAAGGTTACAGGTTTAGTCCGGTTAAGGTTAAGATTAAGGTTAAGGTTATGGGAAGGTTAAGGTTAAATTTAGGTTAAGGTTAAGGGTAAAGTCAAGGTTATGGTTAGGGTTATGTTATAGTTAAGTTCAAGGTTAAGGTTAGGTTAGGTTAAGGTTAAGGTTAAATATTTCATCAAGTTAAGTTTAAGGTTAAGGGTAAAGGTTAAGGTTACGTGTCTTAACCTCAAATTTACCCTTAACCTAACCTTAAACTTAACCTTAACTTGACTAAACCCGTAACCTTAACCTTAACCTAACCTTAACCTTGACCTTAACTATAACCTAACCCTAACCTTAACCTTGACTTTAACCTTAATGTGACCTTAACCTTGACTTTACCCTTAACCTTAACCTTCCCATAACCTTCACCTTTACCTAACCTTAATCTTAACCTTAACATTAGCCTGACTAAACCCGTAACCTTAACCTTAACCTGATTAAACTCGTAACCTTAACTATAACCTTAATTATAACCTAATCGTGACCTTAATTATAACCTAACCATAACCTTGACCAAACCCTTAACATTAACCTTAAGGTTATAGCTAAGATAAGGTTAGGTTTAGGTTATAGTTAAGGTTAATGTTACATTAATTTAAGGTTAAGGTTATGGTTATGGTTAAGGGTAAAGTCAAGGTCAAGGTAAAGTTAAGGTTAAGGTTAGGTTAAGGCTAAGATATGGTTAAGGTTAGGTTAAGGGTAAGGAAAAGGTTAAGTTTAAGGTCAAGGTTAAGGTTAAGGTTAAGGATAGGTAAAGGTTAAGGTTAGGGTAAGATTAGGATTAGGCTATAGTTAAGGTTAAGGTTAAGGTTAAGGGTAAGGTCTGTTAGCCACCTATAAAATTTGTCAGATCAAATGGTGGCTAAATCATTTTTGAAGCCTTCAAGAAACAAGTTCTATTGCAAAATTGTTAGTTCTTGAAGTCTTATGAAGACATCTTATTATTTGATTAATATTCACTGTTGTTTCCCTCTTATTTCTGGAAATCTGTTGTTTTCATGATGAAAAGAGTGCTGCAAAAAACTCCATTTTCGCCTCATTTTACCCCTGCTTTCACTCAATATTAACCTCCATTTTATCGCCTTTTTCCCCATGAATTTCCTCTATTTTTCCTCATTTCTCTTCTTCCTTTCATAAAAAGCCCCTTTGATAAGGTTTAAACTCCTTTTTTGCCTTATCAGAACATTTCGAATCCTTTGAAAATGCTTGAAAAAAACATTAGAAACAATATTTTTAACTATAGGCCTAAGCCCCTTTGGGCTAAGCCCTAAACCACTTCCCCACCATGCGACTTGGTGCTAGAACCAAGCGCAAATGCTGAAGGCGCTGATCACAATCGGGGCATTCATTGAAATGCATTTATTTTGTTACGTTAAAACCTCCGATTCCGATTAGCTCACTTTGTTATTTCGATTTATTAGTTTCATGCAAGAAAATGGAGGAGAGGTGGTTTCACATCACTCCATCCCAAAGCCCATTTCTCTACCTTTGGACCTCCGAAGACATTCTCCATTGTCGATATAATCCTCAGATCAACGGTTCACATCTAATCGCATCGGAGATTTCCATTGCACCTTACCTCTCTCCTCCTCCGATCGCAATCCTACGATTGCATCTGGGTCATCCATTGCATACATCCGACGGTCCAGATTGAACCCTTCAACCTTTGTTAAATTTCATGAACCCCGTTGTATAATGTCTTTTCGGCGAATCTCCGCCGTTGATATCTGCAGATCAACAGCCCATACTGACCCATTCTCCGCCTCATATTTTATTTTATTCAACCTCTAGATTTGATCTGGACCATTCATTCCTCTCATCCGACGGTACATATTCAACCCGATACGCCCAACTCTCTTGGGTCCTACCCATCCCAGATTTAATCTCCGTTGTTCATTTCTTAATCTAACGGTCTAGGTTAATACCACCTTGGCTCTGCCCCACCTATTACCGCCCGTGCATCTATTCTTTATTGCACTCTCCATAGCTATCCAATCTGACACCCCAGATCTAATGGCCAGCGTGCAGTTTTGCGTAGATTTAAGCCTGAACGTTAATGATCCAAATTCACGCGATATAGGCAGTTTAGGAAGGCCATGTGTCTGCCAGTAAAGTATATCGCATTTGAAAAGGTGAAACTGCCTCTCCTCCATTTTCTTGCAAGAAACTACTAGTTTCTTGAGCTGAAACCCCCCTTCCCATTTACATTGCATTTCATCGTGTTTAACCTCCACCCTTGATCTCTACAGATCAACGGCCCCAGTTTATTTCTCCCCCAGTTCATCACCCTCCATCATCTTCCAAAGGACTTCGTCGATCAACCTCAGCCGTTTATCTTTGAGGCCTATCTCATCCGATGGCCCAAAATCCTTTCGGAAACCCCAAATTTTGTTTTCATACTTTTCCTCCGCCAAAGTTTTTTAACCCATTTTCATTTGTATTTTCCGTCATTTCATTATAAAGTGACCCCTCCACTTTATATGTTTATGATTGCTCCTGACCGTTGATCTCTGTATATCAATGGCCCTAACTTAATCTCCCCACTGTTTAAGTCGACCACCTTCATTTTGTAAACTTGGCAAAGTAATCATCGCCGTTGGATTCTTTCATCCAATGATTGCACTCTAAACCTAAGCCTCTAAAGCATTCTAACCCAAATAAGAAGGATTTTTCTAATTTTTCTTGTATTTTGCAAGTTTCAATTGTTTTTTCCATTATGTTAAAAGAAAAAGAAAGGCCAGGGATGACGATCCCCGAGGCCTTTATTCATAAAAAAATGATCGTTCCATAGGGTTTCCCATCAACGTTTTTCAGTGCCTCATGAACACTGGCAACATTATAAGAGCCCACTGTAACATCTGCACATCAACAAGACACAACAAATTCAATCAAGTAAAGAGTATCAGTGTGAAAGGATCCAACCACAACAAAGATGAATTATTGAAGATGGTTTACATATTTTTAAGGGATTACGGCCTAAATCGACTATCAAAAGCCTAGTCCACTCAATTAAACAGAGTTTAAGGAACAGAAGACAGAATTCAGGCCTAATTATGCCTAACACACAGATTAGAAGCAGATTAGCCATGTTTTAGGTCAAAAAAATAATATCTACCAGACCGAGAATGCCTCCACTGCCACATCAAAGGCTAATTGAATCCTCTCAGCTACCAAAAGCCACCTGCAGCCTCAAATCATTCAAAAGGGGTCGATTTATTACCAGAACAGAAGATATTACCACAAAGACAGCTGAACAGTTAATTCAACCAAAGGAACTTATTGTAAATTGTTAGCAGAGTTATTGCAAAGATGAATAAGATCTTTGAAGTCAACAAAATCCTCCCAGCGAGCTTAATACTTACTGTAGAGGAAATATCTGAAATCTTCTCCATTGAGCCCCTCAAAGGCCGAGAAGCATTAAAACTGTATTAATGGAGTCTGTAGATCTTTTTTCTAATCCCACCTCCTCATTTTTTCTATAAAATCTTCTTGAGGAGCTCATTGTAAAGGGTTGGTTGTAGAACTTTTAAATATACTTGTGCTCGAAATTTTCTACATTTAAATAGTGTTCAAAGGCTCTTGAAGTTCTATTTGTTATAAAATAAGTTAGGGTGAGAACAAAAGATGATTGTTGAACTGAAACATTGGACTTGAAGAATGTAACTAGATTGACATCAATATACAAGCTGATTCTTGGGATCCTGGTCTATATCATTGGTGAAGTACTTCTTTTTGTGTTATTGTTTTCCTTTCACATATGCCATTTTGTCCACTTACTCTCTGATAAAGAACAACAAGCATAGAGTTAGGATTTATTATTTACAGTACCCTTCTCTGACTGATAAGCTTTGTCTCAATGTTTTCCTCCAAATTGTGTATTTATGAATGATTCAATATTTTCCAAGCAGTTAGGAATGCTGGTGTTCCCTCGTCCTATTGTCTAAAATAAACATCGTTTTTTAATGTTATTTTCATTACATACTCAGTAAAGTTAGACTAGGAAGGTTTATGGCTTGCACTATCTTCTAGTCCTTTCTTCAAAGGTAATTTTGAAAATTTCCCTAAGAGCATGCTGAAAGAAGTTTAGATTTAAAAGTATCTTATCTGATCTTAGGATGCACTTTGTTTCTCTTATTTGTTTTCATCTCGTCTGAAATTAATTATGTGGATTACTAGATTGTTTGTCTCTTGAGTTAGCTTTACTACAAACTTGTCTAAAGAATTCTATGGTTAGCCCTGTCGTTTGGTTAGTTTTAAATAGTTACTTAAAATGCTTTTCTTGTTTGGAAAGACTGATAAATCCTAGTTGAAATTATTGTCTTTTTCCACCCCTTCAACACTTTTATTGTTCCATTCCATTATTTAATCTCAAATATCTTGTGATATAGATGACTTGCCCCTTGGACCACTCTTGAAATTGTTGCACAATTAAAACCTTTTATGACTCCATAGCCCAATGGACTAAAAACCAGTGTCATATCTATCCTATCAGCCAAAGTTTGTTCTGATTGCTTGAAACTTCACACCTTTGAAACTCTTTCATTTTAGGGCTTTCCACTCAATTAAAAATCATGCTCAACCATCCAAAACTAAACAAAAACCCTTGCTCTTAATAACTAGCTTAATATCACACATAAAAAGCCTTAAAGATAAATCAATATTTGCACTTATTAGAGAGATCCCTCTCTGGATTCAGGAGGGATAGATCCTAAAATCCTAAAGTGGTTCAAGTGTTGTCTCTATAGTTTGTATTTTCCAATCTTGAAAATTACAGATTCCTAACATTACTAGCGACTCCAATAGGGACTAAGTCAAATTTCATCTTAGGTACCCTCAAGATCTCATAAAGATCCCTTAAGTACAAGTAGCCTTCTTCAACCACTACCGAGAAAATGGTAATCATAATGGAACTTATTTGAGTCAGTGACAAACTAAGGAAATCTTAGGATTCTCATAAAAGTGTATTAAACCTTGAAGGATCAACTAGTTTAGCCATAAGAATAGACTTTCTTTGCCTCATCACCATAGCTAAGTGTTGAAACATATTTAGGACACTCTTAGAACCCATAGGACTGAAAAGACTCAGAAAACTCAAAAATATTTCAAGATTGGTATTAAATAAACATGGTGGTGGACCATAAAACCTTTTACCTCCAAAAGGGCTAAAAATTTCCACCTGGTGACTCCACAATCCTAAATAGACCTCAAGGCTCCACTGGGAAGACCCATTATCATTATAACATCATACCAAATCAGTTGGAAGGCTTTAGGATTAAATTTTTCTTTATTAAAAGACCAGTTAGCCTCTTAAATATTTTCATATCTGGTTAAACTTTTCTTATTTAGTTGGGTCTAAAAAAAATAGCATAGTGGCTCCTAGAAGGATTCATACTAGAGCTTATCCTGACCCAAACGCTCTTGAGATAGTTGATAACCCTGAAAGAATACTTAGGAAGTCTCTTGAGTTTAAATCTTCAACTGTTTTCAGATCACCCTTGAGAGTTAATTCTGTTCCTGAAAACCTTGTAGTTCTACAAGAATCACAAGTTGAATTAAGAAATCCATTTAGAGCTAGGTCACTTGATGATTTAGATCAGTTAGATTCAGAGTCTTCACTTTCATCCCCAAATAGAAGTGAACATCCTGGTAGTAGAGAAACTACACCACCTGATTTACATTTCCTCTAAAATTTAGGTGTCTCTCATCCAAGATTAGCTCAACAATCTATTACCGGTCCATCCACATCTGTTCTTCATACATCCACTATTCAAATCACTCCACTTCAACCCACTTTCCCTCTTGTTAATCTACCTCTTGTAAATCCACCTCCACCCCCTATCATGGCAACATGGTATGCCCCGTTGGTCCTTCCTTTACCATTAGTCAATCTTCCACAGGACTATCAGTCCAAGATACCATTGTATGATGCCAGTATTGCTATTAATTCTTCACAACATGTGGATAAGATGAATGACTACTTTGACATAAATGAAATTGATGATGAAATTGTCAAACTTAGATTACTTGCTCAGAGTTTAGGGAGATAAGTAAGAAAATGGTTTAAAGGCTTAACCCCTCACAGTATTAATGATCTCCAAGCCTTCCATCAGTTATTCTTAAAAAAATGGGAAGTGAATAAAAACCCTCTCCAAATACTTTCTGATTATAAGAATCTCCACAGAAACACTAGGGAAAGTGTTCAAGCCTATTGTACTAGGTTTAACAGTGTGTATAATGCACTTTCCCCAGACTTAAAACCTCCACAAGGCTTAGCTTTAAACAAGTTTCCTGAAGGATTTGATCTTGAAATGGCCTATCAGCTAAGAGAGAGAGATCCTTTAACTCTTGAAGATATGAAAAAAGGATCTCTAACTGTGCAAGTAAACTTAATGGAGAAAAGAGAAAGAATGAGGAATGAGAAGAAAGTGAACTTTAGAGAGGAATCCACACCTTCCACATATAGCTCTAAGATGGAAAGAATGATGGAGGAAATGATGAAAAAGATGAGCATACTTGAGATAGCTCAAGCTAGTCAAAACCAAACAGCTCCTCAAAACAGAAATCAAAACCAAAATCAAAACTTTAGGAAAAACCAGCCTCAAAATAGACCAAGGGAGGATGATCAACAGATTACCCCTCCTTTTCTTCAAAAATATGTAGGTGAGGTTGAATAAACATTATAACAAACAGAGGAGGATGATATAAACATGTTGGGAGTAAATAATGATGACTTTGAAGTTCATTACAATAGAAAACAAGGTCTATACACGCCCTATGATGATAAAATACCAGAGGACGAATATTACTATCAGGAAATGGAAAATGTCATCATAGAAACCACAAATTAATATGACCTTAGGAGTAAAAAGAATCTGGAAACTCCTAGCAACAAAACCTCTGACAATTCTTCACAAAACAACACTGTAAATAAACCCAAAATTGTAAAACAGAAGGACAAAACAGTGGCTGGAAATTCTGATAAAGGTAAAGAAAAAGTGTTAGGTCCCTATATTACTAGTATAGTCCCTTATTGTTATTAGTGTAACCCCCTTATTGTTATTATTGTACCCTTGTAACCCCCATTTTGTTATTATTGTGCCCTTAAATTATTATTGTTAGGTTGGCTAGGATTACATTGTGGCCCACCAGGATTACATTATGGCCCCATGGACTCCTATATATAGAAAGGAGGTTTTGTAAATTGTATCATCCAAGAATTGTTCATTTATGTAATGTATTGGAGGTTTCCCCCTCGAATTGGCTTATTTCTAAGGCGTTGATATCTCTTTTCTTCTATTTTTGGAGCTGGTTACACAACATTTGGTATCAGAGCTTTGGATTCTAGGGTTTCGCTACTCCAAACAGGTCATCGTGGCATTTTCGCTATAATGTTTTTTCTACGAGGTTTCAAAAGCTGAAATTTTTAGGGTGCGAAGCCGAAATCCTGAGGAAGATTGCCTAAAATTTTCAAAGCTTGGTTCACAATATTTGTGGAGATAGCATCTGTGGAAGTTAGGTCTTTTTTTAGGCTCCTAAACAGGTCATCGTGGAATTTGTGCTGTAAATTTTTTTCTACGAAGGTTAAAACTCTAAAATTCGTATGGTCCAAAGCTAAAATCCTGAGGAAATGTTTCAAAAAATTTCAGAGATTGGTTCACAACATTTTTGGAGATATGATCTGTGGAAGGTAGTGCTTTTTCAGGCTTCTGAATTTCATCTCAAAGAGGTGATCGTGGGAAAATTTCAATGACTCTCTCTCTGGGCATCGGATTTGACTGCCGCAAAAAGTGGTTGCAATTACATGGAATTTAGTTTCTTGGATATCAATTTCAGAGACAAAGGACGAAAAAGTGACACGTGGAAAGTCGTACAAGTTCGCTCTACTGAACCAGTCCAGAATTAGGTCATTGTGGGAGATTGGACACAGCTTTGTCTTGGAGAATCCAAATCAGGTCAGACCTATGGCATTCAAAAGATAATTCATAGGGCTACGTTGATACTGAAATTCAAATATTGAAGTGCTGCAATCATAGAGATTATCCAATTTCAATATCGAGCTCCTCAAAAGCAAGAAAAAGGTGTGTATATATATTTTTTTTCTTTCCAAATTGCATAAGTCTTCTTTGAAGAATCAATTTGAATTGATTCCAAGGGCATATTGTAGAATATATAGCAGTATTGGGTTCTAAAATATGCCCCGTAAAAATAATTCATTACCCATTAAGCCTTCAGAAGGCTCTACTATGACTCATGAAGATGAATAATTGCGACATGATCTATCAAAATTACAAGAGCAAGTGCAACAAATTTCACTCACGCAAAGAGCAACAAAAAATGATATGGAAGTTTTGAAGAAAGGTGTGGAAGTGACGACGGAAGTTTTGAAGAAAGGCATGGAAGCTAAGATGGATGGCGTGGAAGCTAAGATGGATGGCATGGAAGCTGGCATGGAAGCTAAGATGGATGACATGAAAGACAACATGGAAAACATGAAGAATGATCTCAAAGCAGACATCGAAGGTTTGACAAAGTTGATACAAGAAATGTTTTCTAATGGTAAAAAGATAGTAGAAGAACCTCATGATGAGAACAAAATAAATGTTAATCGTGATTTCATAAACTCTAATGTTGGCTGGAATAACCACCATATTCCAAAAATGGATATGAGGAAGTTTGATGGAAAGGATCCTGTAACATGGATACTACAGATGGAGCAATATTTTGATCTCCATAACGTGCAAAACACAAAAAAGGTACGCATTACAACTTTACATTTAGAACAAAATACATTTTTATGGTATCGATGGCTTTGCTCCCGTAAAAAAATTGACCAAGTTGTAACTTGGTCAATTTTTACGGAAGAAATGATAGCACATTATGAGGATACAAAGAGCAACACCTTCTTTAGACAATTGATAAATCTCAAACAAAAGGGTTTACTGGGGCAGCACATTGAGGACTTCCAAAAATTGAATATAAGGGTAACTGATATTCCAGAGGAACACAGGATCGATCTCTTCATAGGCACTTTGAAGGATAACATCCAACATGAAGTTCATGTTTTGGAACCGGATTCATTGGAGAAGGAAAAATAATGGTGACAAGGAAGCCTACCACTGAATTCTATAAAGAAGGAAGTGTTGCTACACCTATATTTCCACAACCTACAAGGTTGACACCACAACAATTGGAAGAAAAAAGAGCAAAAGGGCTTCGCTATAGTTGTGATAGCAAATACACTAAAGGTCATAAGTGTGCTGAGAAGAAATTATTTTACATAGATTGTGAAGAGGAAGAAGAAAATGAACAAGAAGAGGATATACACCTGGAACCATCCCTAGAAGAGGAAGAAATGAATCCGACCATATCGTGTAATGCACTGGCGGGAATTACCACTCCTCAAACTCTCAAGATAGAAGGACAAATCAAGAAGAAAAAGGTAATAGTGTTGATTGATTCAGGTAGCACCCATAATTTTATTCATTGTAAGGTAGCCAAGGAAATAAATTGTTTCCTATACCCAGCACCAGAATGTCAAGTGATGGTTGCAAATGGAGGAACTATAAATTGCTCTGGAAAATGCCATAATATCAAGCTAACCATGGGGGAATATGTATTGACTAGTCCAATGCTTTCCATTCCTATGGGAGGTGTTGATGTTGTACTAGGAGTACAATGGTTACAATCTTTGGAGACGGTAGCTTTTAATTTTCAAGAACTTTTCTTGAAATTTTTTTCAGAAGGAAAGGAAGTCGAATTACGGGGTATTGCAGGGAAGCCAGGAAATATAATAAGCTCTAATGTCATGACAAAGCTTCTAAAGAAATAACAACAAGGCGTAATTGCACAATTATGCTCACTAGAAGTTCCAACATCAAAATCATCTATTTCTATAGATCTCCAACAAGTCTTGGACAATCATTCCAAGGTGTTTGAAACTCCCAAAGGACTCCCACCTATTATTGATCATGATCATGCTATTCATCTGATTCCAGGAAGTGTTGCTCCAAACATCAGGCCTTATAAATATCCTTACGTCCAAAAGAGAGAAATTGAACATATGATTGCAGAAATGTTAGAGGTGGGTATAATTCATCCTACTCAAAGTTCTTTCTCCGCTCCTGTAGTATTGGTACACAAGAAGGTTGGATCATGGTGAATGTGTCTGGATTATAGGGATCTCAATAAGCTCACCATTAAAGATAAATTTCCCATTCCTGTGACTAATGAATTATTGGATGAATTACATGGAGAAATTTATTTTACCAAGTTGGATCTTCATTCAAGATATCATCAAATTAGAATGAAGACTGAAGATGTTCCAAAAACAACATTTAGAAATCATGAGGGTCATTATGAATTTTTGGTCATGCCTTTTGGCCTTACCAATGCACCTTCTACATTTCAAGGGTTGATGAATTCCATTTTCAAACCCTTCCTTAGAAAATTTATGCTCACATTTTTTGATGATATACTAATCTATAGCAGGTCTTGGAAGGATCATGTTGAACATGTTGACAGGATGCTCAAACTATTGCAGGAGAAAAAATTATATGCAAAAAAATCCAAATGTTTCTTTGGAGTACAAGAGGTGGAATATCTGGGTCATATTGTATCTCACGAGGGTGTTAAAGTAGACCCTAACAAAATTAAAGCCATTAAGGAATGTGTTAGCCACCCATAAAAATCTGTCATATCAGATGGTGGCTAAATGATGTTGGATAGCCTTCAAGAAACAATTTCATTACTAAAATTGCTGATACTTGAAGACTTTTGATAATATCCTATCCCTGGGTAATATTCACTACTGTTTCCCTTCAGAACTCAGAATCCTGCTGATTTCCAAAGCCAAAATACTGCTGCAAACCCCTTTTTCCCCTTTCTTCTTCTCAAAACTAACCTCCTCTTCTATCCCTCCATTCCCCATTAAAATCCATCATTTCCACATTTCTGCTATTTCCCCTCATCAAAATCCATTTTATAAGGTTAAAACCCCACTTTTTAACCTTGCCGAAACCTTCATTTCCTTCAAAAAATCCTTCAAAAACCATTAAAAATGCATATTTTTATGTATGGGACTTAAGCCCCCTCGGGCTTAAGTTTTTGGCCCTTTTCGTCTATGCGCTCGGGCGCCAAGACCAGGCGCCAAGACACTTGGGCGCTTATCCATTTTAAAATTATATTTCCCCACCGGAACATATAAAACCTTTAATCTTTACAAAACCCTTCGTTTTATTATTTTTATTAAAAACATGCCCATGCAATTGTGGAGCGATCTCCATCGTCGATCTGCCCCGCAGATCGGATGGTGCGGAGCACGCCATTCCTGTGGACGCCCCCCCAACCGTGCGCTGTTTCTCCAAAACCGCATGGTTTCCATTGCACCGCCTTTGGGCGGAGGGTGGTTTTTCCCCGATGGCCAGTGATTCCATACGATGGTCGACACGTGTCCCTTGTACAATTTGAAAACTACCGTGCAACCGTCATCCATCGCGTGTTATGGTTCGTACCAGGATGCCCAGCGAAATCAATCTCCGCCATCCGATCTGGGTCCACTCATCCAATGGCTATCGCTCTTCGAAAGTGTCTGATGTATAATCAAAGTGCCCGCTCGATAAACCAGCCTTCGTACCTCAGGAGATCAATCTCCGTCGTCGATCTGATCTGCAGTTCGACGGTCCATATTTCATCGCCCGATTCCGTTGCCCTGTCAACGATTCCCCTCGGCTGACTTTCCATCACCCGATCTCGATTTTCGATCTCTGCGTGATCAACAACTCAGATTCATCCTTCTCCTCTGACTGCCCCTTTCAATCTTGACCGTCGATCTCTGCAGATCGACAGCTCGGATTTGATCTTCCGTTCACTCACTCCATGATCACTGTCGATAAATCTGGACCGTTGGATGATGCCATCCAATGGCCACGCTTCCTCCATGCATTCCAATGCAGTAAAACCAATAAAAGCAGGATTTCATAACTTTTTGTTTGTATTTTGCAGGTTTTCGAAGGTTTTCACTATAAACGAAGAAAATTCGAAAGAAGAGGGTGACGACTCTCTTGCTTTCAATTTACCAAAGGAAATCGATCACCAGGTTTAAAAATTTCATATTTATCAATGTTTCATGAACCATTGATGCATTACAGACCCAGTGCAATCCTGCGCAACAACAAGAAAACATGGATTAAGTACAGAAAAAGAGTATCAGCGCCAAAGACCAGGAAATTATCAGAGCAGAGGATTAATGGACTGTTTACGAGGATTATGTCCCAAAATGATCATTATAAACCTAATCCTCGGGTTAAAGCAGAATTCAAAACAAATCCAAAGGGTTTCATCGATAGGAAACCCTCCACTGCCACAAATGGAGGAAAATTGATTCCTCCCAGTGATTAAAGCACCACCTGTGCCTCAAAATATTCAATCAAGAGCTGAATTTATTGATCAGGATCAGATTTTTTCCTTGACACAGCCGAAGAAGTTACTTCTGCCAGGAAATTCAATGCAAAGAATATCTGCAGAGTTAATTCGTCACCACAAAATGCCTCAAAAGTCAACAAAACTCCTACCGAGCTTGAAATCATTATGAAAATCGTTTAATACAGATGATATGTATGTAGATCTCCTCATTGAACCCCTCAAAGTCCAATGAGCCATTTAATTCTGTATTGATTGTAAATGAGATCTTTTATCATATCTCACCTCCTCATCCTTCTATATATACTTTAGGAGAAGATGAGTGAGTGTTGGTTGTTGTTTGATTACAATTTGTAACTTTGAAACTCTCTGAAATAAATATACAAGTCTGTTGAAGTTGAAAAGAAAATTGAAGTCTCGGATGTCTTGGTAATGTTGTTGCATATTTGTTCCTGAGAAGGCTCTATCATTGGATCCATGAGCTTGGTTGTTGGTGAAGTATTATGAATTTGTTCTATGTTTTTCCCCTGTTTTCATTATGTTTCATAAATTCTTACTATAGTAGGTTGAAAGTTTTAGACTAAGAAATGACTCTTGGAAGCACCTTAGATCTGTTCTTCCTTCACTGTTTTATGTTTTCTTTTGCTGAAGTATTTTAGAGGCTTTAAACTTTCTCTTTAGTCTTCATGCTTGTTTATTTCTATAATAGCTCAAATAGTTGGTTTCAGCATGGTTTATGGTTTTCCCTGCTTGTCTGCCATCACTTGAAAGATGTTATTTAAGTCTCCCTTTAAAGTACCATTGTTTTAAGTTAATCAGAGAGGTCGGTTTTGATCTTTCCCTTTGCCATTGCTTGAACAGTTGTTTTGAAGGTATTTATAGTTGTAAACATAGATGTTATTTAGGTGTTCCCTCTTCTATGACTGCAATTATCAGTGAATATTTTATGTTTTCTAAGTCCTTTAAAATAAAATCTTTGAGGAAATAGGGAGTTCGCCGAATCTTAGATTTCATTTTAAAATTTTTCTTGAAGCCATTATTTGCTTAAAGAATATTTGTAGAATTTATGGTTAGCCCTGTCTATCAAATATTTCTTTATTGTTAAGTTATGTTTTCAAGTTTCCCCTTGTTGAGAATTAAACTTTTCTTTCCAAATAATTAATGTTCACTTCATTCCAAAAACAAAAGGATCCTGTGGCCAAGTTAGATTTTCCCTTTGATATCCCATATCTCTTGAAGAGTTTTTCATGACCTTATTTAGACTCCATTGCCCAATGAACCAGATATTTCCTCTTTCTGTCTATCTTTCTTAGACCTTTCATGTTCTGCTGTATCAACTCAATCCAACCAAACAAACATCTGCACTTTATAACTAGTCTAAAATCCATACTCAAAGCACACAATATAAACCTTTGCGAACAAATACTTGAGAGATCCCTCTCTAAGAACAGGAGGACTAGATCCTAGAACTCTAAAGATTGGTTCTAATGTTGCCTTGTCTTTTGATTTTCCAAACTATCAAAACACGAGACACCAACATAATGGCGATCACGGTGGGACCTCTGAGTCAATAACAATCCAAATACCCCTTAGGACTTCAGAAATCCCTTATTTTCAAGAATATCCAGTGATTATTAGCCACCTCATCGCCACCAACATAATGGCAATCACAGTGGGACCTACTGAGAATTAGAGGTTTCAAAACCTTTCTTTAAACTTTTTAGGTCCAGTATAACATAAGTAACTTTCTTCAAGCACTACCCAACAAATGGTAATCATGATAGGACTAAATTGAATCAGTGACAAACTAAGAAACCCTTAGGATTCCTTTTAACCCTTATCAAACCTTGAAGGAACCAGTTACCAAGCCATAAGAGCAACTCTGTTTGTTTGAACACCCTAGCTAAGTGAAAAATCAGACTTAGAACACTCTCTTAACCTATAAAACCAAAATAACTCAAAAAAACCCAAAAAACATTTCAAGTTTGGCTTCATAATAAACATGGTAGTGGACCATAAAACATTTACCTCCTCAGGAGCTAAAAACTTCCACTTTGTAGTAAAACACTCATTCTTATATTTCACTTACCTTTTGTTGTGTTTTACCTTATACTCTTAGACAGAGTCTGGAAAGGGCCAGGTAGCCTCTGGATATCATCCTCTTTTTGAGGTGAAATATCTGGTGAATGCCCTCCCAGTCAATCTCTGGTTAGAGTTTGTTGTGTTTCAGAATATCCTTGCACAAGGATATTTCACAAACACTATGGTGGACAGTGTACCTCTTAGAAAACATTCTAAACTTCCCACCTGGCGACTCCACAATCCTGAACAGACCTTAAGACTCCACTGGGAAGAACCCTTATCATTATAATATCATTCAAATTCAGTTAGAGGACTGTAGGATTAAAATTTGTGTAAACAGATCAGTTAACCCCTCAAATATTGTCATACTTGGTTAAATTTCTTGTTATTTGGGTCTAAAAACGCAGCATAGTGGCTCCTAGAAAGATCCACACTAGAGCCCATCCTAACCCTGATCCACCTAAGATAGTTGATAACCCAGAAAGAATCCTTAGGAAGTCTCCTAAGATAGAATCTTCGACTATCTTCAGATCACCCCCAAGAGCCAAGTCAATCCCTGAAAATATTTCAGCTCTACAACAATGGCAAGCTAACTTAGTTAATCCCTTTAGGACTAGGTCATTTGGTGATTTAGATCAGCTAGATTCCGACCCTTCACTTTCATCTCCCAAGACGAGTGAACATCCTGGTAGTAGAGAAACAACACCTCCTGATTTACACTTCCTTCATAACTTAGGTGTCTCTCATCCGAGATCAGCTCAACAATCTACTGTTGTTCCATCCACTTCTGTCCATCCTTCATCCACTGTTCAAACCAATCCACTTCAGCCCACACCTCCTCTTGTCAATCCACCCCTTGTAAACCCACCCCCACCACATATCATGGCAACACGGTATGCTCCCTTAGTCCTTCCTGTACCGTTAGTCAACCTTCCACAGGACTATCAATCCAAAATTCCATTATATGATGCTAGCAATGTTGTAACTACGTCACAACATGTGGATAAGATGCATGACTACTTTGACAGAAATGAGATCGATGATGATTCTGTCAAGCTTAGATTATTTGCTCAAAGCTTAGGGGGAGAAGTAAGAAAATGGTTTAAAGGTTTAGCCCCCCGTAGTATTAATGATCTCCAAGCCTTCCATCAAACGTTCCTAAACAAATGGGAAGTAAAGAAGAATCCTCTCCAAGTCCTTGCTGATTACAATAACCTCCGTAGGAACCCTGGGGAAAGTGTACAAGCCTATTGTACTAGATTTAACAGTGTATATAATGCACTTTCCCCAGAACTAAAACCTCCACAAGGCTCAGCCTTAAACAAGTTTCCTGAAGGATTTGACTCTGACATGACTTATTCACTAAGAGAAAGAGATTTTGCAACTCTCGAAGATATGCAAAGGGGTGCTCTTTCTATGGAAGTCAACTTAATAGAAAAGAGAGCAAGAATGAAAACTGAGAAGAGAGTATCTTTTAGAGAGGAATCCCCTCCTTCTACTTCAAGCTCAAAAATGGAGAGAATGATGGAAGAGATGATGAAAGAGATGAGCATAATTAAGAAAGCACAAGCAAATCAAAACCAAAGTGCACTTCAAAACAATCAAAACAGAAATAGAAATCAGAATTATAGAAGAGATAACAATCAAGATAAGAAAAAAGAGAGTGACCAACAAATTAGACCTCCCTTTCAACAGAACTATGTAGATCAATATGAGGAAGACAGGGAGTTGGAAAGGTTGGAAGAATCACATGTAAACTTAGTTGGATCAGACAGTGGGGATGATTTTTTCCTCACTGAGGAGGAACAAGTTTTCTTCTCGGATGATAAAAATAAAAACACCTATGAAGATTATGATGACTATAGATTAGGTTTTGAAAATGCAATCATGGAGGTACACAAACAGTATGATCTTAGGAGCAAGGGAAGTATAGAGAATTCAAAAGATAAGAATACTAGCACTGCTGTCAAGAAAAACGCAAAAAACCAGCCCAAAAGGACAACAGAAAAAACCAACATTTCGGCCAAAAAACCAGATTTAAACAAAGACAAGGGAGTCCGGCCAAATGTTGAACAGAGTACCCCTAGCACTTCAACTAGTGGTCCTAATAAAACTATTCCTATCGCTAGTCCAAACAAGGCTCATCAAATCAAAGCTGTTGAAAAGAATTCAATTGAAAAAATAGATGTAAATATTAACAAGTCAATTATTCCTTTCATCCTTGAGGGAGAGATTGCTAAGATAAAGATTACCATCCCCCTAGCTGAACTAGTAACCCAAGAAGTGTAAAAAAACCAAGTTTTGAAAGCTTTTAATTTAGGAAGTGATACTGACACCTTAAACTTGACAGATGACAAACCTGAGCTATTTTTTCGCCCAGAGGTTGAAGGAAAATACCAAGAAGGACCAGTCCCTCCCTTCTATGTTAGTTTGAACATACACGATAAAATTTTACACAATGCCTTGTTAGATTCTGGAGCTTCACGCAATCTAATGCCCAAGGTAGTAATGGAAAGCTTAGGCTTAGAAATTACTAAAATGTACAAAGATTTGTATTCTTTTGACTCAAGCAGAGTCAAATGTTTGGGTTTAATCAAAGATTTATGTGTTAACCTAGCTCAGATCCCTGCCAAGAATCTAGTAATGGATATAGTTGTAGCTGACATTCCCCCTAAGTATGGCATGCTCTTATCACGATCATGGGGAGCCAAACTTCAGGGAAGCCTTCAAATGGACATGTATTATGCCACCATCTCTATTCTTAACCAAAACATAAGACTATACAGAGAATCCCACATGAAGTACATGGTGAGTAACATGGACAAACCAAACAACACTCCAATATATTCTATTCAATCAAGTTTAGACTCCTTTATCTTGTGTAACAAAGATGAAATTACTCAACAAGGTAAATAAAACATGGACCCAATCAGTTCACCAGAACAATCCAATCTTACTTCGAATCAACTTCAAAACATTGACAATCAACAGCAACAAGAAAATGAAAATGAGTCAAATATACTTTGGACAATAAATTTCGATGGATCCTGTAATAAAACCAGTACAGGGGCAGGTGTCTGGATTCAAAACACAAATCAGAGTTTTTCATACAAGTTAGACCTCCCATGTACTAACAATATTGCTGAGTATGAAGCACTTCTCCTAGGCTTACAACTTCTTAAAAAATTAGAAGCCCAAAAGATATCTATTTTAGGGGATTCTAAACTTATCATCAAACAAATCAAAGGAGAATACTCAGTCAAGAATCCAAGGCTTAGGGAATATCGAAATGCTACCCTTGACTTATTAAAAACTTTCGAAAAATATGAACTCATTTTCATCCCTAGAGCATTGAATCATCTAGCAAATGAGCTTGCCTTCATTGCCAGCAATTGCCAAGTACCTGAGATAAATGAACAACTCAGTATATAGGTGAAACATAGACCTATTGTGCTTGATAACGAATATCACTGGCAGGTGTTTGAATCCGAAAAACACATAGATGATTTCTTGAAATCAGAAAACGATTTCAGCATACCAACACCAGGAACTAACCATAAAGAAAACTATTTATATATTAAACAAATCCCAAAGGCGGAAAGAACATATCCTGCTGACATAAATCATTGTGAGAATCCTTTTGAAGCAGAAATAATGAACAATGAAGACCAAGAAGACTTGGAAGTCTTACAATGCAAAAATGATAAAATCCCAAGAGGTCTCACACCTTTAGAACACCTGTTTGATCTAAACGATGTAGCTAAAGAACCAAAAATGGAGCCTGTGGAAACAGATGTAGAAGAGCATAACATAGGTATTCTTGCAGAACCTAAGATGATCAAGCTATCCAGCATCCTCCCAGATCACATAAAATTGCAATACATAGAGCTTTTCAAAGAATTTAAAGATGTGTTTGCTTGGGAATACAAAGACTTAAAATCATATGATACTAGCATCATCCAGCATAAAATCCCCTTGAAGGAAAATCAAAAGCCTTTCAAGCAAAAAATAAGGAGAATAAATCCCCTTTTATTACCTTTAGTTAAGGCATAAATTGAGAAAATGTATAATGCTGGGATCATAGTACCCATTAGATTTTCAGAATGGGTATCAAACTTAGTTTCTGTTAGAAAGAAAACAGGGGAAATCAGGCTCTGTATTGACTTCAGAAATTTAAATAGAGCCTCTTTAAAGGAAAACTACCCCTTACCCAAGATGGACCATATACTTCAAAGGGTAGTTGGGTCAAGAAGAATATCCCTATTAGATGGGTTCTCAGGTTACAATCAGGTGTTAGTGTTCCCAAGTGATCAAATCAAAATTTATTTTACCACACCTTGGGGCACCTTTATGTATGTCAAAATGCCCTTCGGATTCATGAATGTAGGGGCCACCTTCCAAAGGGCCATGGAAATAGCCTTCTCTGAAGACATTGGCTATTTTATAATTATTTACCTTGATGACATAACTATTTTCTCAAAAACTGATGAAGGGAATTTGATTCACCTAAGAAAGGTTTTTGAGAAGTGTAGAAAATTTGGCTTATCACTGAATCCCAAGAAGACCCTCTTTGGTCTCCAAGAAGGGAAACTTCTTGGTCATATAATTTCAGAATATGGAATCAAAATAGACCCTGCAAGGATAGATGGCATATTGCAAATTAGCCATCCTAGAAGCCTCAAAGAATTGCAATATTTCATTGGAAAGATTAATTTTTTGAGAAGGTTTATTCCCAACCTTGCTGAGCTATTAAAAAACATTACAAACATGCTTAAGAAAAAAGTGGGTGTAAAATGGTCTTTACCATCTAAACAATCATTCGAACTAGTCAAACAAGCTCTTACCCAAACACCAGTCCTGATTAGTCCTGATTTACTAAAGACTTTTACATTTTTTCTTTTGCATCGGAGCATACAATAGCTGCAGTTTTGCTTCAAAAGAATGATCTGGGACAAGAACAACCAATATCTTTCTTTAGTAGGGCCTTACGAGACGCTCCTCTCAAATATAGTATCATGGAGAAGCAAGCCTTAGCATTAGTGAAAGCATTAAAATACTTTAGGGTCTACATCTTACACTCTCACATAATTGCTTTTGTTCCACATACTGTTGTCAAGGACATTCTAAGTCAAGACCCTGATGGTAAAAGGGGAAAATGGATTGCAACTATTCTTGAATATGACCTAGAAATCAGGCCCACCAAACTATTAAAAGGGCAAGGATTAGCAAAAATTATGGCTGAATCTAACTTCCAAGCATTAGACATGAATATGGTAGATGTGTTGGAAGAAGCAGAAGAAGCTGATGCTCCTTTTATTAAAGAAACATTTCTGAATTCTCCTTGGTATGCTAACATTATTTATGTGCTTTTATATCTAAATGCCCCTCCTTCTTTGTCTAAAACTAAAGCTAGTTTTTTGAAACTGAAAGCTCTAAGTTTTTGCATTATAGATGGGGTGTTATATTGGAAAAATGTTGTTGGAATTTTGATTAAATTTTTACTAGAAGATGATGCAGGAAAGATCATGCACGAGCTACATGATGGTGAATGTGGAGGACACCTCTACTGGAAGGCCACAACAAACAAAATTCTCAGATCAGGTTACTATTGGCCTACCCTTTTCCCAGACACTCAGAAGCTGGTCATATCTTGCCATAAGTGTCAAATATTTGATGGCAAGAGAAAACTCCTTCCCTTACCCTTACATCCTATCTGAGTTGAGGCACCTTTCCAACAATGGGGGCTGGAGTTCATTGGGGAGATTCATCCATCCTCCTCAGCTCAACATAAGTGGATCCTCACAGCCACTGACTTCTTCACCAAATGGATAGAAGCTATACCTACCAGGAATGCTAATGACTCCGTCATTATCAAGTTTCTTGAAACCCATATCCTATCCAAATTTGGTTGTCCCAGAAAAATAATAACAGACAATGCTGCTACTTTCAAATCTAAGAAGATGGTTGATTTCTGTCACAAATACCATATAACCTTGGGCCATTCCACTGCTTACTATCCCCAAGGAAATGGATTAGCTAAATCCTCCAACAAGAGTCTCATCAATATCATTAAAAAGTTGTTGGAACGGAATAAAAAATCATGGCACAGTAAACTGGTTCATGCCTTATGGGCTGATAGATTAACTACAAAGAAATCAATAAATATGTCCCCCTATCAGTTAGTTTATGGCATGGATGCAGTTTTTCCTACTTCATTGAGAGTTCCAGTCATGAAGCTCCTTCAAGAAGTGCAGGTTGAAGAAAATGATATGTAGAGGAGGATCAACCAAACAATCCATTTACAATAGACCAGGGAAGAAGTTTATGAAAGAACACAGTTGTTCCAAGAAAAAATGAAGAAACTATTTGATAAGAGGACCAAGGCAAACAATTTCCAGGTTGGAAGTGTTGTTCTCAAATGGGATTCAAGAAGAGAAGAGAAGGGGAAGCATGGAAAGTTTGAGAACTTGTGGAAAGGGCCATATATTATTCATGCTGAGAGGGGTCATAATACATTTTTCTTAAAAGAATTGAATGGAGAAGACCTATATGGAGGTCCTGTCAATGGTAGGATGCTCAAGCATTACTTCTGCCAAGAATCTTAAGTTTCAAAACATTTGTGTTTTACCATTGTAGATATCATAGTCTAACCATTTCATTCAAAAGTTATAAAAAATAAAAAATACAACAACAAAGAAAAGAGGGAAGAAATGAAAACAGAAAAGGCAAAGCCCCATGCCAAAAAGGAGAAACAAATCTGAAAGTGTGCAAGCTTAAATGCCACTCCTAAAAAACACACTTCTAGTTAGTCAAAAAGTTTAATCTTGACTAATTAGTTTTAAATTTTCTGTTGATAGGATAGTAAATTCGATTTTCCAAACTGTTTAATCTTGGCTTACCAGTAGATAGTTTAGGTTAGAAATTGAAGGTTAAAACAAACTCAAAATCTGAACCAAAGTTTCCAAAAGAAGATGAATCAAATCCATGGTAAAATTCTGAGTCAAAGAAATGTAAAGATCTGGTTCTAATCAGCTTAAAACCTGAACCAGAAGAAAAGAAAAAACAGCTCAAAACAAAGCAAAAATAGAGCTGTGAAGAAAGGAGAAGGCCATGATGAGAAACTTTCAGATCCTAAGCCTTCCCTTTTTTATTTTTGATTTTCTGCAAATAATAATCTATGTGCAGTTTTTTTTTTATGCCGTAGAACACAACAAGTCAAACAGCTTAATCTTGACTTGGCTGTTTTTAAATTTCTGTTGTAGAATTTAGAGAATGAAAGTCTGTTGGATAGCTTAATCCCAACAGACAGTAGATTAGGCAGAGAAATATCTGAGCTCAACTGTTTAATCTGAGTTCAGGGAGAAATAAGGAATAGAATTAGATTAGTTTTTATGTTTTCAAAAGAATAAAATGTTGTAAGAGATTTTTCCAATCCAAGTGCACTCAGATGAAGAAAAAATGTTAGATCAGTAGGATTGGGTAGGTAGAAAGTTTGTTGATAAAAGTTCCATTTTTTTTCAATGATTGATAACTTGTTTCCAGAGCAAAAGAAGATCATTCAAGCAGAATAGAACAGCCCAATGGATGAGGCAATTGATCAGCCTCCCAGAGAATACAAGTCTGTAGTTCTTGATGCCTTCAAAAAAGGGCACCATCCCCAAGTGGAGCCACTATTAGCCACCCATAAAAATTTGTCATATCAGATGGTGGCTAAATGATGTTGGATAGCCTTCAAGAAACAATTTCATTACTAAAATTGCTGATACTTGAAGACTTTTGATAATATCCTATCCTTGGGTAATATTCACTGTTGTTTCCCTTCAGAACTCAGAAACCTGCTGATTTCCAAAGCCAAAATACTGCTGCAAACCCCTTTTCCCCCTTCCTTCTTCTCAAAACTAACCTCCTCTTCTATCCCTCCATTCCCCATGAAAATCCCTCATTTCCACATTTCTGCTATTTCCCCTCATCAAAATCCATTTTATAAGGTTAAAAACCCACTTTTTAACCTTACCGAAACCTTCATTTCCTTCAAAAAATCCTTCAAAAACCATTAAAAATGCATATTTTTATGTATGGGACGTAAGCCCCCTAGGGCTTAAGTTTTTGGCCCTTTCCGTCCATGCACTCGGGTGCCAAGACCAGGCGCCAAGACACTCGGGCACTTATCCGTTTTAAAATTATATTTCCCCGCCGGAACATATAAAACCTTTAATCTTTACAAAACCTGTCGTTTTATTATTTTTATTAAAACCCTACCCGTGCAATTGTGGAGCGATCTCCACCGTCGATCTGCCCCGCAGATCGGATGGTGTGGAGCATGCCATTCCTGTGGACCCCCCCAACCGTGTGTTGTTTCTCCAAAACCGCGTGGTTTCCATCGCACCGCCTTTGGGCAGAGGGTGGTTTTTCCCCGATGGCCAGCGATTCCATACGATGGTCGACGCGTGTCCCTTGTACAATTTGAAAACCACCGTGCAACCGCCGTCCATCGCATGTTATGGTTCATACCAGGATGCCCAGCGAAATCAATCTCCGTCGTCCGATCTAGGTCCACTCATCCAACGGCTATCGCTCTTCAAAAGTGCCCGATGTATAATGAAAGTGCCCACTCGATAAACCATCCTTCGTACCTCAGGAGATCAATCTCCATCGTCGATCTGATCTGCAGATCGACGGTCCATATTTCATCGCCCGATTCCATTTCCCTATCAACGATTCCCCTCGGCTCACTTTCCATCGCCCGATCCCGACCGTCGATCTCTGCACAATCGACGGCTCAGATTCATCCTTCTCCTCCGACCGCCTCTTTCAATCTCGACCGTCGATCTCTGCAGATCGACGGCTCAGATTTGATCTTCCGTTCACTCACTCCACGATCACTCTCGATAAATTTGGACCGTTGGATGATGCCATCCAACAGCCACGCTTCATCCATGCATTCCAATGCAGTAAAACCAATAAAAGCAAGATATCATAACGTTTTGTTTGTATTTTGCAGGTTTTCGAAGGTTTTCACTATAAAAGAATAAAATTCGAAAGAAGAGGGTGACGACTCTCTTGCTTTCAATTTACCAAAGGAAATCGATCACCGGGTTTAAAAATTTCATATTTATCAATGTTTCATGAACCATTGATGCATTACAGACCCAGTGCAGCCCTGCGCAACAGCAAGAAAACATGGATTAAGCACAAAAAAAGAGTATCAGCGCCAAAGACCAGGAAATTATCAGAGCAGAGGATTAATGAAATGTTTACGAGGATTATGGCCCAAAATGATCATTATAAACCTAATACCTGGGTTAAATAAGAATTCAAAACAAATCCAAAGGGTTTCACTGACAGGAAACCCTCCACCGCCACAAATGGAGGCGAATTGATTCCTCCCAGCGATTAAAATGCCACCTCTACCTCAAAGTATTCAATCAGGAGCTGAATTTATTGATCAGGATCAGATTTTTGCCTCGACACAGCCGAAGAAGTTACTTCTTCCAGGAAATTCAATGCAAAGAATATCTGTAGAGTTACTTCGGCACCACACAATGCCTCAAAGGTCAACAAAACTCCTACCGAGCTTAAAATCATTATGAAAATCATTTAATACAGAGGATATATATGTAGATCTCCTCATTGAACCCTGCAAAGTCCAATGAGCCATTTAATTCTATATTAATTGTAAATGAGATATTTTATCATATCTCACCTCCTCATCCTTTTATATGTACTTCAGCAGAAGATGAGTGAGTGTTGGTTGTTGTTTGATTACAAGTTGTAACTTTGAAACTCTCTGAAATAAATATACAAGTCTGTTGAAGTCGAAAATCAAATTGAAGTCTCGGATGTCTTGGTAATGTTGTTGCATATCTGTTCCTGAGAAGGCTCTATCATTGGATCCATGAGCTTGGCTATTGGTGAAGTATTCTGATTTTGTTCTATGTTTTTCCCCTGTTTTCATTATGTTTCATAAATTCTTACTATAGTAGGTTGAATGTTTTAGACTAAGAAATGACTCCTGGAAGCACCTTAGATCTGTTCTTCCTTCACTATTTTATGTTTTCTTCCGCTGAAGTATTTTAGAGGCTTTAAACTTTCTCTTTAGTCTTCATGCTTGTTTATTTTTATAATAGCTCAAATAGTTGGTTTCAGCATGATTTATGGTTTTCCCTACTTGTCTGCCATCACTTGAAAGCTGTTAATGAAGTCTCCCTTTAAAGTACCATTGTTTTAAGTTAATCAGAGAGGTCGGTTTTGATATTGCCCTTTTCCATTACTTGAACAGTTTTTTTGAAGGTCTTTATAGTTGTAAACATAGTTGTTATTTAGGTGTTCCCTCTTCTATGACTGCAATTATCAGTGAATCTTTTATTTTTTCTAAGTCCTTTAAAATAAAATCTTTGAGGAAGTAGGGAGTTCCCCGAATCTTAGATTTCATTTTAAAAGTTGTCTTGAAGCCATTATTTGCTTAAAGAATATTTGTGGAATTTATGCTTAGCCCTGTCTATCAAATATTTCTTTATTGTTAAGTTATGTTTTCAAGTTTCCCTTTGTTGATAATTAAACTTCTCTTTCCAAATCATTAATGTTCACTTCATTCCAAAAAAAAAAGGATCCTGTGGCCAAGTTAGATTTTCCCTTTGATATCCCATATCTCTTGAAGAGTTTGTCATGACCTTATTTAGACTCCATTGCCCAATGAACCAGATATTTCCTCTTTCTATCTATCTTTCTTAGACCTTTCATGTTCTGCTGTATCAACTCAATCCAACCAAACAAACATCTGCACTTTATAACTAGTCTAAAATCCATACTCAAAGCACACAAGATAAAACTTTGCGAACAAATACTTGAGAGATCCCTCTCTGAGAACAGGAGGACTAGATCTTGGAACTCTAAAGATTGGTTCTGATGTTGCCTTATCTTTTGATTTTCCAAACTATCAAAACACGAGACACCAATAGAATGGAAAGTCCCGAAAACCATAGTAGTTGCGAGGATTTCTCGGGTTAATAGGGTATTATCGCACGTTTGTTAAGAATTATGGGAGAATAGCAGCACCTCTAAGAACATTATTGAATAAAGATGCATTTTCATGGACTCCTGAAGCAACTAAGGCCTTTAAACATCTTAAAGAGGCAATGTGCCTAGCACCTGTCTTAGCTACGCCAGACTTCACAAAAACCTTTATTGTGGAATGTGATGCCTCAGGAAATGGAATTGGTGCTGTTTTAATGCAGGAAGGAAGACCCATTGCTTTTGAAAGTCATCCAATAAAAGGAAAGTATTTACAGAAACCTATTTACGAGAAGGAAATGTTAGCAATATTGCATGCACTAAAGAAATGGATAACTTACCTAATGGGAAGAAACTTCAAGGTAAAAAATGATCATGATAGTCTTAAACACTTTTTGGAACAAAGACTATCTTCAGAAGAGTAGCAAAAATGGGTCACAAAGATGTTGGGTTATGACTTTGAAATAATCTACAAAAAAGAAAAGCTTAATGTTGTTGCAGATGCACTCTCAAGAAAGAATGAAGAGGTGGAAGCATTGCTTTGTGCCATTTCTATTATCCAACCAGATTGGATAACCGAAGCAAGAGATGAATGGAAGAAGGACAAAGATGTATGGACACTCATTCAAAAGTTGCAGCAAGATCCTAGTACATCTGATACATTTAGTTGGAAAATGATTCCTTATGGTACAAAGATCGCTTATATCTTTGTAAGAATTCCCAACTAAAACAAAATATTCTTCTGGAATTGCACACTTCTCCTTTAGGAGGACACTCGGTATTTTTAAAAACTTACCACAGGGTGAAGAAAGAATTCTTTTGGGATGGCCTTAAATCTGATATTAAAAATTTTGTGGCGGAATTTTTGGTTTTCTAGTAGAATAAAGTTGAGACAATTAAGACCCCGGAACTTCTACAACCTTTATCCATTCCAAGTCAACGTTTGGAGGAGATTTCAATGGATTTTATCATAGGTTTACCTAAGTCCGAAGGAAAGAGTGTCATCATGGTGGTAGTTGATAGACTTACCAAGTATGCACACTTTTGTGCATTATCTCATCCATTTAAAGCAAGTACAGTTGCTACTACATTTATGGACGGAATTCAAAAGCTACATGGAAGCCCAAGGGTTATTGTGAGCGACAGAGATCCCATTTTTACTGGAAATTTTTGGACAAAGTTATTTTCTTGTTTGGGTACTCAATTAGCTCATAGCTCATCTTATCATCCTCAATCTAATGGTCAAACCGAGATAGTAAATAAATGTTTGGAAGGATATCTTCGTTGTTTTGTATCTGATAAACAAACACAATGGGTCAAGTGGTTACCTCTCGCTGAATGGTGGTATAACACTTCCTTCCATACTGCAGCAAAAATGACCCCATTTATGGCACTTTATGGATATCATCCAACATCCATCACATCATCTTTAAGAGAAAATTCGAAGGTTCAAGCAGTGGAAGATCACATCGAGCATCAGCAAGAAGTTCTCCAACTCTTAAAGGATAACCTGAATTTGGCACAAAATCGAATGAAACAACAGGCAGATCAACATCGCAGCGAGAGAAGTTTTGATGTAGGAGATTGGGTATTTTTATAGCTACAACCATATAAACAAATGTCCCTCAAGCAAGATAAGAAGGATAATAAATTATCGCCAAAGTACTATGGTCCTTACAAGGTGTTGCAAAATATTGGTACTATGGCATACAAATTGGAGCTTCCTGCTTCTTCGCGAGTGCATCCAGTTTTCCATGTTTCATGCTTAAAGAAGGTTATAGGTGAAAATCTTCCATTTCAAACAATATTGCTAGAACTTGATGAGGAAGGAAAAATCATATTGGAACCTGAAGCGGTCACGGAAACAAGAACTTGACAGCTATGGAATCGATCAATTTCAGAGTATCTCGTCAAGCGGAAGAACTTACCCACTGAAGATTTTACATGGGAGGATGAGAATTTTATACAAAAGCACCCAGAGCTACTCAAGCATTGATGACAACACTTTTTTGAAGGAGAGGGGCATGTTAAGTCCCTATATTACTAGTATAGTCCCTTATTGTTATTAGTGTAACCCCCTTATTGTTATTATTGTACCCTTGTAACCCCCATTTTGTTATTATTGTGCCCCTAAATTATTATTGTTAGGTCAGATAGGATTACATTGTGACCCACTAGGATTACATTATGGCCACATGGACTCCTATATATAGAAAGGAGGTTTTGTAAATTGTATCATCCAAGAATTTTTCATTTATGTAATCTATTGGAGGTTGCCCCCTCGAAGTGGCTTATTTCTAAGGCGTTGATATCTCTTTTCTTCTATTTTTGGAGCTGGTTACACAACAAAAGGGCACTCCAAGTACTGAAAAACAGAGTGCAGACCTTAGTAGCATTAGCACCTCAGCTAGTGCTCCTGTTAAAACAATTTTGACAAATGTAAATAGAGGAAATCAACAAACTGATTTTGCTGATAGAGTGGCAGTTAATAAGGCTGAAACAAGCACTTCAAATAATCAGATGCCTTTTAGTTTGGAGTAGGAAATTTCCAGAATCAAAATCTCTGTTCTCATTGAATTAGCTGCCCAGAATGTATATAGATCTCAAATTTTGAAAGCTTTTAACATAGAATAGAATAATGATACTGTCAAATTTCAATCTTAATGATGACCAACCAGAGCTCATATTTGGTCCTAAGATTGAGTGCAGATATCAAGAAGGACCGATTCCTCCTTTTTATGTTAGTTTAAATGTTCATGACAAGATTTTACATAGTGCTATGCATGATTCAGGGGCCTCTCACAATTTAATGCCCAAAGATGTAATGGAGAGCCTAGGCATTGAAATCACCAGACCTTACAAATACCTTTACTCTTTTGACTCAAGTAGAGTGAAATGTTTAGGCTTAATCAAAGACCTCTGTGTTAACTTAACACAAATTTCAGCCAAATGTTTAGTAATGGATATAATTGTGGTTGATGTACCCCCAAAATATGGTATGTTGTTATCAAGATATTGGGGAGCTACGCTACAAGAAACTATGCAAATGGATATGACATATGCGACCATCCCTGTCTTCAATCAGACTAGAAGACTTTACAGGGAGTCCGATATGCAATACATGGTTACTAGCCAAGAGAGACCACAAAACTCTCCTCTTTATTCTGTAAACAAAGGCCTTGACTCATTTATTCTTTTCAATCATGAAACATTCAGTGAACAAGTGACCTTCACTGAATTAATAGCAGATAGAGAGGAGGGAGAAGACAACACAGAATTGTCAAAATAGTTTGCTAAACCCAAAAACGCCAGCACACAAAACACAGGTCTAGAGCTACAAATCATCCATCCATTGATTTTAAATCTTGAGAGTCAAGAAAGCAGTTCTCAACGCAACGAAAAACCTGAGGAATTAAAACTAATTCAACAAAGTGCTGATCTTCAAGAATAATCTGAAAGCACGCTAGTTGAAGAGGATAGTAACCAAACTAATGAACCCAAAAATATTCCTCTTTAGAGTATGAACTTCGATAGGTCTTGCACTAGGAGAAATGTTGGTGCAGGCATTTGGATACGTAACAATGAGAACAACCAAATGGAAGGCCATTCCTACTGATTAAACTTTCAGTGTTCAAATAACATAGCAGAATACAAATCCCTTCTTTTAGGCTTACATTTGTTGAATAAATTAGGAGCCAAGAGAATTAAAGTGCATGGGGATTCAATGTTAATCATTAGGCAAGTAAATGGGGAATATAGTGCCACACCCCAGACTCAGAGCCTACAGGAACGATGTCATGGATTTATTGAAAACTTTTGAGGAATCCCAACTTATTTTTGTCCCAAGAATAAAGAATATCATGGCCCATAGTTTAGCTTTTGCTGCTATAACATGCTTATCACCATATGAAACCAAACAATGCACAACTCAAATTAAATTCAGACCGGCTGTCCCCGATAACGAGAAATATTGGCAAGTGTTTGATGGAGAGAAACAAATAGAAGAATTTATGCAGTCCAGAAATGAATTTGAACTAACAAGTTTAGATTCAGACTATGAAACAGACTATCCTAGTGAAGAAAATCTACTTGATGAAGAGGAAAACTCTCTAGAGATTTCTGATATAAATCTATTTTCTAGAAAAATTGAAAATAAAACAGAAATTGTTGTAGAGTTAGAAACAGAAGACCTAGAAACTCTGCAGTCTAACGATAAATTTTTTCCAAAAGGTCTAGCCCCTTTAGAAGAGTTGTTTGATTTCAACGATGTGCCCAAAAATCCAAAACTAGAGCCTATCGAAACTGAAGTTGAAGAGTGTAATATAGGCAGTGAATTAAAATAAAAAATGATCAAATTGTCCAAAACTTTACCAGCTCACATTAAACTCAAATACATAGATCTGTTTATAGAATTTTCTGATGTTTTTGCATGGAGTTATGAGGATCTGAAATCCTATGACACTGAAATAATTCAGCACAATATACCTCTCAAGGAAAACCAAAAGCCACTTAAACAAAAACTGCATAGAATAAACCCTGTTCAGTTACCTTTGGTTGAGAAGGAAATCAAGAAAATGTATGAAGCTAGTATTATTGTCCCTATTAGATATTCAGAGTGGGTGTCTAATCTGGTGTCAGTTAGGAAGAAAACATGAGAGATTAGGCTTTGTATAGACTTTAGAGACCTAAAAAAAGCTTCATTGAAAGAAAACTACTCTTTACCCAAGATGGACCATATTTTACAAAGGGTAGTTGGTTCAAAAATAATTTCTTTGCTAGATGGATACTCAGGATATAATCAGATTTTAGTTCATACTAATGATCAATTAAAGACAACTTTCACTACACCTTGGGGCATTTTCATGTATGTGAAAATGCCCTTTTTTCTAATGAATTCCGGTGTTACTTTTCAGAGAGCCATGGACATTGCATTCTCGGAAGAATTGGGCTACTTCATCATTATTTACCTTGATGATGTCACTATTTTTTTAAAGGCAGATAAAGAGCACTTAGAACACTTGAGAAAAGTATTCGAGAAATGTAAAAAGTTTGGGATATCTTTAAACCCAAAGAAAACACTATTTGGTCTCCAAGAAGGTAGATTTCTTGGGCACATCATTTTAGAAGAGGGAATAAAGATAGACCCAAAGAGGATTGAGGCTATATTGAAAATCTCTCATCCTCGAAACATCAAGGAACTCCAATATTTCATTGGAAAGATTAATTTCTTGAGAAGGTTCATACCCAACTTAGCTGAGCTCCTTAGAAACATTACAAATATGCTGAAGAAGGAACAAGGAGTTAAATGGACCTTGGAAGGAAAGAAATATTTTGAGCTGGTAAAACAAGCATTAACCAAAACACTAGCTCTAATAAGTCCTGATTTTTCAAAATATTTTTATATTTTTTCATTCGCATCAGAACATACAATAGCTATTGTCCTATTGCAGAAAAATCCACAGGGACTGTTGTAGCCTAATTCGACTCAGCTAAAAGTCAAGAGAGGGTCTCTGCAATTCAAGGTTGTTGAGGAAAAATTATTAAGATTTAAAAATAATTGGAACATGTTCAAATAAAAATAATCGCAAGCTCAACATATGTTGCTCAATGATTCACCTCTATTGGATGACTAAATTACATTGCAAGGCGGATATTTGGAGCAGTCATTCATGATTTGAATCAGGTGTTGGCATTTTGGGGAAACCCAAATAGTTATTTTTGAGTAATGAATTGGGTATTAAAGCAATCACTGCCAAATAATCTGAGTTTTAAGATTTATTATAAAATCTTAGAATAGTAGAAGCAGGGGCTTTAATGAGCAGGTTTCCCAGGAAGCTAATGCTAAGATTTGTACGTTTGGGTCTTACCAGATATTCAGAATTTTTGAACTACAATTAAGTGCATGAAGTTTTGGGCAAAACGACGTGATGTCTATTCAAATGTAGCAATTCTTCTATGGGTGTTAATTGGGCATTACTTATGCCCATAATTTGTCAGCTCTACCCAAATGCATTGCCTAGCATGTTGGTTTGCTACTTTTTCTGAGTGTATATGCAGTGGCACTGGCCAAACCCAATTGACTTCCATGAGGAAATTCCCCAGAAATCCAAATATTTTTAAGAGATTTCAAAAATTCTTCAGATGTCTATTTTCCCAGAAACGTCTTTTAAAATTGGATTTGACTTATTCTACAGAAATTCAATTTGTGTTTGAAAATTTTGTCCACAGAAAAGATTGTGGATTCATAAAATGAATTTCAAATTTGAAGACTGCTGTAAATTTCGATCCCATCTTACACCATATGAGTCCAAACCACTTTCAGAAACAAATCCAGTGGAATATATAACTGCTCATCGAATTCATCTTGGTTTTCTCCTTGACTGTTTTAAGGTTTGGTCAAACATTGCAGGAACAAGATGGAGTTCTCATTCGAAACAAGGAGTTGGAGACCTGGAGATGTTGTACAAGGACAAGATAGTCTATTTACAAATAAATATGCTTTGGGGCTACATGTGCCAGGTTGCTTTGATAAGATCCTTCCTATCAACCATTGTTTATTGCAACATAAAATTGCAAATCAGGTACTAGAAATTGCGCAGGAGTGTTAGCAACATCTAGCATCCAATATATTAGCCTATGATGTTCATATTCATAGCGAATTTCTAAAACATCTTTCTTTAAGATCAGGCAGAGAAACTTTACCGGCGTTTTAGAAGAAGCAGCAAATTTAAGAGGAGATGGCTCAGAAATGGTTCTGGATTTGTTTTGTGGCTCACAATTGTGTAGGGAAGCAAACACATATAATATTGAATTTGAATCAATGACTTGGATCATCCGGCTCAGATACAATGGTCTTGCGGCATCACAAACTAAATAGAACTTATGAGAGGTAGTGCCCCCGTAAAATGGTTTGGTTTAAACCATTATTTACAAAATCTACGGTTATGATGCATTACGGAATCACTCAATCATTTCTCAAGAAACTACTATAAGTGCTTTCGTAAGCAGTTTTTGGTTTTCAAAACCATGGGTGATTTTTTCAAAAGAGTGTAACAGTGGGACCCAAAATACACCATTCGTTCTTTTAACTTCCAATCCTATTTTTGGTTTTATATTATATATATATATATATATATATATATATATATATAATACTAAAACAAGCACTTTGTAATTTTAATTAATTCCAAAATTTCCAAGAATTAGTTTTAAAACTGATCATAACAGTTAGTTAGATTAGATAGTAGATATAAAAGTGGAGATAAGAAGAGGAGAAGGGGTTCCGGTTTTTGGACCTCTAGACAGTGATCTTTGTATTGAGATTTCAAGTGATTAATGAATGAAAAGCAAGCTTCTAGCATTAGTTGATATTGATGTGTCTTCTAGTTTACATAATGTATTTCCTGTCTTTGAATAAAATGAAGTATTGAAGCAGCAGGTCTCTTTTTATGTTTTTAAATAAGAGTTAAAACCCTTAATAGGTGCTCCTTCATTTTAATTGTTCTTTTCTTATAATTATTCTAAAGTTTGAGATGATAGATTCTGTACAACAACATATCATTTTGGGTTTTTTCCTTTCATTCTTCTTCTGATCATTTCATTCTATATCAGCAGATAATAGCATTGTGGGACATTTATAGCATTTGATTTTTAAGGTTTAATGATTAAAATCTGGAGGTGATTAAATAAGGATCAATATTTCTGTGACATAATTATATGAATGTCTTAAGCACGGATTCCTTTTCACAGCCAAGGAATTTTTTCTTCAGGTACAACATTAATTGGCACCGTTGCTGGGGATCGAAGAAGTGAAGTTCATTTCCCTGGGTTTTCTTTCTATTTCCTCTAGTTGTTTAGCGAGGAGGAAGTACTCAACTGTGTTTACTTTTTACAGAATTCTCATTTTCAAAAAGCCAAACGTGAGGTAAAATACCTTGTAGTAGATGGTTTCATAATCCCTTATTCTTGATGGTGAACAAGATTCAGATTTGAAGTTTGGTTGTTTATTATTCACCTGGCAACTCCACTAATGAAGGTTTCATTAGATGAAGAATTTTTCTAGGAAGAAAATGAGAAAGTATCATGGAAAAAACATGTATCAGAATTTCCATTTTTTAAAGGAGGTTCTATTTTTTACTATCAGTTTAGTGGTCTATTTTCCCTTTTATATTAAAAGGATTGTTTATTTATTTATTTTCTCAGAAGATTATAAGGCCCAAAAATTAAATTCATTATTGGAAAAATATGATTTTTATTCTTCTTGTATTATAGATCTTGACACAAGTGTATCTCCTAAATATGAAAGGAGGGATGATTGTTGTATTACAATCCCGAAAGATAATCAGTCACAGTCTGGGCATAAAGGTGATGATTCATCATCTTTGGATGATAATATTTTGCCTCACAAGAAATTGACTGTTTTTCAGTTCAAAAACAAATAAATCTTTAAACCCCTGAAGTTGCCCGCCATTCTCCATCAATATCCTTCAAAAGGATTCAAGTCCTTGCCAAGTTTCTTTGAGAAGGAGAAGGACATTTGAGCTAAACTACATATCTTGGAATTTAAGTACTTTCTGGAAAAATTTCAAATTATTTATGAAGACGTAGCTTTAAGGATGTTTTGTCATTCTTTAAAGCAGGATGCTCAGCAATGGTTCCAGTGTTTGGAAGCAAGTTCAATTAATTCCTGGCAAGATCTTCAAGATATATTTCTTACATATTGGGTTGAGAATAAGTCATATGAAAATCACCTCTTCGAATTATATTCTATCTGGAGGCAAAGCAATGAATCAATTTCTGATTTTAATAGGAGGTTTCAAAAGATTTATTTCAGCATGCCAAAAGAAATTCGACCTCCAGAAGCAGCAGCTATGGTTTACTATTTGAAGGCTCTTTCTATTGTCTTGGCTTTTTATCTCAAGGAGAGAAAGCCTCGCACTTTGACGCTGATGTTTATTTATGCACAAGAAATCGAAGATAATGTGTGGGCTTCTAGAAATTTTTCCTGTGATATAGAAAGAAAAAGTTTTGTCGAAGACAAGAGGGCCAGTGAAGAAAAAATTGGAATTTCTTTACAAGAGAATTCAAATTCAGAGGTGAATAAAGATTTCCAAAAAGTGTCAAAAGGTTCTAGTATTGTTGAAAGACAAGAATCTAATCATTCTGAAGATTCTAGTCAAAACTTCGTTGCAACAACTGAACAACACTATGAAAGCATGGAAGATCATTGCAATAATTTTGTGAATAGTGAGGAAAATAGTGCAGTTTCTTAAACATGTTTGCAAGATTAGGAAAATTTTCTTCAAGAATTGATGTTATACGAAGAACATCAGCATTATGGAGAGCAAACCTTGGATTTTTATTTTTAGCCTAAATGCCTGCCTACAGAAAATGGCAGTCAAGTTCCTCACACACAATTTCTAATTGAAAAGTCAAACAATGAAAGAAGCTGCCATGTTCAAAGAAGTCTACATCAACAAAATGTTCAAGAAAGGAAGATAGCCAAAGTTTTGTCTCATGGTTTCTATGATCTAGTTGCTGAATATATGACAAATTTCTTTGGTTAGAAACAAGCTTTTATGCAAGGGTATGTACAAAATTTTGTATATGAAAATTTTTCATCGTACATTCCTCTTTTGATTTTTAAGTTTCAGCAGTATGAAGGTATTAAATATAACAAGAAGATGTTGGATTGGTTCCATTGGAAGGTTGAATTCACTTGAGTAAGTTCAACCATACATATACATATATAGGATTTGTACATAAATAACCTCAGGAGTTGAGCATTCCCAGTTGAAGTATTTCTAGTTTATCATTTTCAATTCAAGAATAAAGATCTTAGAAGAGAGAGGTTTCAGAGAAGTTTGAAATTTTCAGAGATTTTAGATTAGGATAAAATTCAGTTTGACTTGACTCCATGCCCAATAAAGGCTACTGGTCTACAAGCTCGCTTTTCTCCATGCCCAATAAAGGCTACTGATTTACAAGTTCTCAACACTTTGCTACCAAAGTGTTGTCCCCAATTGGAGCTAGATTTTGTAGCCTAATTCGACTCAGCTAAAAGTCAAGACAGGGTCTCTACAATTCAAGGTTGTTGAGGAAAAATTATTAAGATTTAAAAAGAATTGGAACATGTTCAAATAAAAATAATCGCAAGATCAACATATGTTGCTCAATGATTCACCTCTATTGGATGACTTAATTACATTGCAAGGCAGGTATTGGAGCAGTCATTCGTGATTTGAATCAGGTGTTGGCATTTTGGGGAAACCCAAATAGTTATTTTTGAGTAATGAATTGGGTATTAAAACAATTACTACCAAATAATATGATTTTTAAGATTTCTTATAAAATCTCAGAGTAGTAGAAGCAGGGGCTTTAATGAGCAGGTTGCCCAGGAAGCTAATGCTAAGATTTGTACATTTGGGTCTTACCAGATATTCAGAATTTTTGAACTACAATTAAGTGCATGAAGTTTTGGGCAGAACAACATGATGTCTATTCAAATGTAGCAGGTTTTCTATGCATGTTAATTGGGCATTAATTATGGCCAGAATTTGTCAGCTCTACCCAAATGCATTGCCTAGCATGTTGGTTTGCTGCTTTTTCCAAGTGTATACGCAGTGGCGCTAGCCAAACTCAATTGACTTCCGCGAGGAAATTGCCCAGAAATCCAAATATTTTTAAGAGATTTCAACAATTCTTCAGATGTCTATTTTCCTAGAAACGTCTTTTAAAATTGGATTTGACTTATTCTACAGAAATTCAATTTGTGTTTGACAATTTTGTCCACAGAAAAGATTGTGGATTCATAAAATGAATTTCAAATTCGAATACTGCTGTAAATTTCAATCCCATCTTACACCAGATGAGTCCAAACCACTTTTAGAAACAAATCCAGTGGAATATATAACTGCTCATCAAATTTATCTTGGTTTTCTCCTTGACTATTTTAAGGTTTGGTCAAACATTGCAGGAACAAGATGGATTTCTCATTCAAAGCAAGGAGTTGGAGACCTGGAGATGTTGTACAAGGACAATATAGTCTATTTACAAATAAATCTACTTTGGGGCTACATGTGCCAGGTTTCTTTGATAAGATCCTTCCTATCAACAATTGTTTATTGCAACATAAAATTGCAAATCAGGTATTAGCAATTGCGCAGGAGTGTTAGCAACATCCAACATCAAATATATCAGCCTATGATGTTCATATTCACAGCGGATTTCTAAAAAATATTTCTTTAAGATCAGGCAGAGAAACTTTACCAGCGTTTTAGAAGAAGCAGCAAATTTAAGAGGAGATGGCTCAGAAATGGTTCTGGATTTGTTTTGTGGCTCACAATTGTGTAGGGAAGCAAACACATATAATATTGAAGTTGAATCAATGACTTGGATCATCCGGCTCAGATCCAATGGTCTTGCATCATCACAAACTAAACAGAACTTATGAGAGGTAGTGCCCCCGCAAAATGGTTTGGTTTAAACCATTATTTACAAAATCTATGGTTATGATGCATTACGGCATCACTCAATCTTTTCTCAAGAAACTGCTATAAGTGCTTCTGTAAGAAGTTTTTGGTTTTCAAAACCATGGGTGATTTTGTAAAAAGGGTGTAACGGTGGGACCCAAAATACACCATTCGTTCTTTTAACTTCCAATCCTACTTTTGGTTTTATATTATATATTATATATATATAATATTAAAAAAAGAATTTTGTAATTTTAATTAATTCCAAAATTTCCAAGAATCAGTTTTAAAACTGATCATAACAGTTAGTTAGATTAGATAGCAGATATAAAAGTAGAGATAAGAAGAGGAGAAGGGGTTCCAGTTTTTGGAACTCTAGACAGTGATCTTTGTATTGAGATTTCAAGTGATTAATGAATGAAAATCAAGCTTCTAGCATTCGTTGATATTGATGTGTCTTCTAGTTTACATAACGTATTTCCTGTCTTTGAATAAAATGAAGTATTGAAGAAGCAAGTCTCTTTTTACGTGTGTAAATAAAATTTAAAACCCTTAATAGGCGCTCCTTCATTTTAAGTGTTCTTTTCTTATAATTCTTCTAAAGTTTGAGATGATAGATTCTGTACAACAGCATATCATTTTGGGCTTTTTCCTTTCATTCTTCTTCTGATCATTTCATTCTATATCAGAAGATAATAGAATTTTGGGACATTTATAGCATTTGATTTTGAAGGTTTAATGATTAAAATCTGGAGGTGATTAAATAAGGATCAATATTTTTGTGACATAATTATATGAATTTCTTAAGCACAGAGTCATTTTCACAGCCAAGGAATTTTTTCTTAAGGTACAATAGGGACAAGAGCAGCCTATTGCATTATTTAGCAAGGCATTGATAGAGGCTCCTCTAAAGTACAACATCATGGAAAAACAAGCTTTTGCTTTGTTCGAAGCTTTAAAAGACTTTAGAGTATACATCTTGCACTCTCACATCATTTCCTTTGTCCCAAATTCAGTTGTGAAAGACATTCTAACACAGGACCCATATGGTAAGAGAGGAAAGTGGATAGTTGTGATACTTGAATATGATTTAGAAATCAAGCCCACTAAACTCATTAAAGGCCAAGGTCTAGCTAGATTAATGGTTGAATCAAATTTTGAAGTTCTTAATATTAATATGATAAATGCTTTAGATGAACAAGAGAAATTATCAACTCCCATTATTGAAGACCATTTTATGAATTCCTCTTGGTATGCTAATATTCTATATTTTTTTCTTAATTTGAATACACCTCCTAGTTTATCAGAAAAGAAGGAAAGGTTTTTGAAGTTAAAAGTTGTAAACTACTACATTATAGATAAATGACTTGATTGGAAAAATGAAAGTGGGATATTTCTTAAATGTTTTCCTGAGAATGATGCAGAGAAATTGAAGCACGAGTTCCATGAAGGAGAATGTGGAGGCCACCTCTACTGGAAGACAACAACCAACAAAATCCTTCGAGCTTGTTACTATTGGCCCACACTCTTTTTAGATGTCCATAAAATGATCATTGCCTGTCATAAATGCCAATTTTTTGAAGGCAAAATAAAAGTACTTCCCTTACCTCTGCATCTAATCACTGTTGAAGCTCCTTTTCAACAGTGGGAACTTGACTTCATAGGAGAAATCCATCCACCCTCATCTGCCCAACATAGATGGATTCTCACTGCAATAGACTACTTCACCAAATGGATCGAAGCCATCCCTTCTAGAGAAGCCAGTGACTCTGTCATCATAAAATTCATTGAGACTCATATCCTCTCTAGATTTGGCTGTCCTAGGAAGATCATTACTGATAATGCTGCAGCATTTGGATCCAAGAAGATGGTTGAATTCTGTCACAAATATTATATTACATTGGGTCATTCTACTACTTATTACCCTCAAGGTAATGGACTAGCAGAATCCTCAAACAAAAGTTTGGTGAACATAATCAAGAAGTTGCTAGAGGACAATAAGAAGTCTTGGCATACAAAGCTAGTACATGCACTATGGGCTAACAGATTAACACTTAAGAAATCTATTGGAATGTCACCCTACCATCTACTGTATGGTACAGATGAAATTTTTCCAACCAGCCTTGGTGTACCAGTTATGAAGTTGATTCAGGAAGTGTATTCTGAAGACAATGACATGATCAGAAGGATTAATCAGACTATACATCTTCAGCAAACCAGAGAGGAAGTCTATAACAGAGCACTACAAAAGCAAGAGAGCATCAAGAAACTTTTTGATAGAAGAACAAAGGCCAGTAATTTCAATGTTGGGGACAAAGTGTTAAAGTGGGACTCAAGGAGAGAAGACAAGGGCAAGCAAGGGAAATTTGATAACTTATGGCCTAGCCCTTATCTCATTTATTCTATTGTTGGTAACAATGCTCATTTCCTGTAGGAGTTGAATGGAGCTGAACTGTTTGGGGGTCCTCTCAATGGCAGGATGCTCAAACATTATTTCTCTTGATCCTATCATGTTTGAAAGCCTTTTTATTTTTTTTCTCATTATAAATATTTCATCCATCATTGCATTAAAATTTAGAAAAATAAAAAATACAAAAACAATAGAAAGAGAAAAGAGGGAAGATTGTAAAAACAAGAAAGGTACAGCCCCATACCAAAAAAGAGAAACAAAATCTGAAAGTGTGCAAGCTCAAGTGCCACTCCTGAAAAACACATTCCTAGTTAGTCATACAGCCTAATCATGACTAATTAGTTTTAAATTTACTATTAGTAGGTTAGTGAATCATATTTTCCAGACAGCTTAATCTTGGTTTATCAGTTAGATAGATTAGGATAGAAAAGTAAAGGTTCAAACAAGCTCAAAATATGAACCTAAGATTCCAAAAGAAGAATGACTCTTATCTATTCTAAATCATGAGTCAAAGACAGAAGTAAACTGGTTCTAATGAACTCAAAACTTGAACCAGAAAGGAATGTAAAAACAACTCAAATAAACTAAAAAACAGAGCTGAATAAAAGAGAAGGTCGTGCTTAGAACTTTCATATCTTAAGCCTTCAACGTTTTGATTTAATTCTTTGCAAAATATTATCTATGTGCAGCTTGTTTTTTATGCCATATATCAGCAAAAATTTAGACAGTTCAATCCTAACTTGTATGCTTTTAAATTTCCGTTTTAGAAGTTAGAGAATAAAAATATGTTAGACAGTTTAATCCTAACAGATAGTAGATTAGGTAGAGAAAATTATGAACTCAACTCTTTAACCTGAGTTCATGGAGAAATAAGAAGTAGACTTAGATTAGTTTTTTGCTTTCAAAAGAATAAAATGTTTGTAAAAGAGTTTGCTAATCCACGTGCACTCTGAAAGAAGAAAAAATGTTAGATCAGTAGGATTGGGAAGGTAGAAAGCTTGGTTTGATAGTATTCCATTGTCTTTCATGGCTACTATCATTTTTAGAGAAAAATAATATTATCCAATTGAAGAAAGTTGCAGCCCAATGAATGAGGCACTGATCAGCCCACCAGAGAATACAAGTTTGAAGTTCTTGATGCCTTCAAGAAGGCACCATACCCATGTGGAGCCACTGTTAGCCACCTATAAAATTTATCATATCAAATGGTCGCTAAATCATTTTTGAAGCCTTCAAGAAATAAGTTTTATTGCAAAATTGTTAGTTCTTGAAGTCTTATGAAGACATCTTATTCTTTGATTAATCTTCACTGCTATTTCCCTGTTAATTTTGAAAATCTGTTATTTTCATGATGAAAAGACTGCTACAAAAACTCTATTTTCCCCTCATTTTACCCCTGCTTTCACTCAAGATTAACCTCCATTTTATCCCCTTTTTCCCCATGAATTTCCTCTATTTTTCCTCATTTCCCTTCTTCCTTTCATAAAAAACCCCTTTGATAAGGTTTAAACTCCTTTTTTGCCTTATCAGAACATTTTGAATCCTTTAAAAATCCTTGAAAAAAACATAAAAAACAGTATTTTTAACTATAGGCCTAAGCCCCTTTGGGCTAAGCCCTAAACCACTTCCCCACCATGCGACTTGGCACTGGAACCAAGCGCAAAGGCCGAAGGTGCTTATCGCAATCAGGGCATTCATTGAAACACATTTCTCTTGTTACGTTAAAACCTCCGATTCCAATTAGCTCCCTTTGTTATAACGCTTGATCCCTTTGCCTCTTCGCAAAACCAAAAGCCCCGCAATCGGGCACTAAACCTCATATAAAACCCCTCCCCAAGGCACATTTTCCTTTGTAATTTGTTTAAAACCCCATTTTTCATATTATAACATGACCCACCGGTTCATTGGTTGAAGCCCTTCCCATCCGTTGATCTTAAACCAATCAATGACCTACGCAATCTAGCATCGGAGATTTCCATTGGGCACATTTAATTATTTTATTCCCCCCCGCCCCCCCCCGCTCCCCTCGATTGGTGATCTCCTGATGACTTTTCAGCAGTTGATCTCCCCCTGCTAGATCAAATCCGACGGCCCACATCACTCCATCCCAAAGCCCATTCCTCTACCTTTGGACCTCTAAAGACATTCTCCGCCATCGATTTTATCCTCAGATCAATGGTGCACATCTAATTGCATTGAAAATTTCCATTGCACCTTTCCTCTCTCCTCCTCCGATCGCAATCCTTCGATTACATTTGGGCCATCCATCACATACATCCGATGGTCCAGATTGAACCCCTCAACCTTTGCTAAATTTCATGAACCTTGTTGTATAATTTATTTTCGGAGAATCTCCGCCGTTGATCTCTGCATATCAATGGCCCATACTGACCCATTCTTTGCCTCACATTTTATTTTATTCAACCTTGAGATTTGATTTAGACCATTCATTCCTCTTATCCGATGGTCCAGATTCAACCCGATACGCCCAACTCTCTTGGGTCCTACCCGTCCCAGATTTAATCTTCGTTGCTCATTTCTTGATCTAATGGTCCAGGTTAATACCGCCTTGGCTCTGCCCCACCTGTTACCACCCACGCATCTGTTATTTATCGCACTCTCTCCACATATGTCTGATCTGATGCCTTAGATCTAACGGCTAATGCGCAGTTTCGCGTAGATTTAAGCCTGAACGTTAATGATCCAAATTCACCCGATATAGGTGGTTTCAAAAGGCCACGTGTCGGCTAATAAAGAATATCACGTTCGAAAAGGTGAAACCACCTCTCCTCCATTTTCTTGCACAAAACCGCTGGTTTCTTGAGCCAAAACCACCCTTCCCATTTACATTGCATTTCATCGCATTTAACCTCCACCGTTGATCTCTACAGATCAACGGCCCCAATTTAATTTTTCCCCCAGTTCATCGCCCTCCACCATATTCCAAAGGACTTCATTGATCAACCTCAATTGTTGATCTCTGAGGCCTATCTCATCTGACGGCCCAGAATCCTTTCAGAAACCCCAAATTTCATTTTCATACTTTTCCTCTACCAAAGTTTTTTAACCCGTTTTCCTTTGTATTTTCCGTCGTTTCATTATAAAGTGACCCCTCAGATTTATATTTTTACGATTGCTCCCGACCATTGATCTCTGTAGATCAATAGCCCTAACTTAATATCCCCACCATTTCAGTCGACCGCATTCCTTTTTTAAACTCAGCAAAGTAATCCTCGCCATTGGATGCTTTCATCCAATGGTTGCACTCTAAACCTAAGCCTCCAAAGTAGTCTAACCCAAACACGCAGGACTTTTCTAATTTTTTTTGTATTGTGCACATTTCAATGGTTTTTTCCATTATGTTAAAAGAAAAATAAAGGCTGGGGATGATGATCCCCCAGGCCTTTATTCATCAAAAAGGATCTTTCCACAGGGTTTCCCATCAATGTTTTCTGGTGCCTCATGAACGCTGGCAACGCTATAAGAGCCCACTGTAACATTTGCACATCAAAAAGACACAACAAATTCAATCAAGTAAAGAGTACCAGTGTGAAAGGATCCAACCACAGTAGAGATGAAGAATTCAAGATGGTATACACAGTTTTGAGGGATTACGGCCTAAATCGACTATCAAAAGCCTAATCCACTCAATTAAACACAATTGAAGGAACAAAAGATAGAATTCAGGCCTAATTATGCCTAAAACACAGATCAGAAGCAGATTAGCCATGTTTTAGGTTAAAACAATAATATTTCCCAAACCGAGAATGCCTCCACTGCCACATCAGAGGCTAATTTAATCCTCTCAGCTACCAAAAGCCACCTGCAGCCTCAAAGCATTCAAAAGGGGTCGAGTTATTACCAGAACAGAAGATATTAGCATAAATACAACTAAATAGTTAATTTAACCAAAGGAACTTATTCTAAATTTTTAGCAGAGTTATTGCAAAGATGACTAAGAGCCTTGAAGTCAATAAAATCTTCCCAGTGAGCTTAATACTTAATGTAAACCAATTAATACAGAGGAAATATCTAAAATCTTCTCCATTGAGCCTCTCAAAGGCCGAGAAGCATTAAAACTATATTAATTGAGTCTATAGATCTTTTTTCTCATCCCACCTCCTCATTTTTTCTGTAAAATATTCTTGAGGAGCTCATTGTAAAGGGTTAGTTGCAGAACTTTGAAATATACTTGTGCTCGAAATTTTCTACATGTAAATAGTGTTCAGAGGCTCTTGAAGCTCTATTTGTGATCAAATAAGTTAGGCTGAGAAGAAAAGATGATTGCTGAACTGAAACATTAGACTTGAAGAATGTAACTGGTTTGACATCAATATACAAGCTGATTCTTGGGATCCTGGTCTATATCACTGGTGAAGTACTTCTTTCTTTGTTATTGTTTTCCTTTCGCATATGCCATTTTGTCCAATTATTCTCTGATAAAGAACAACAAGCATAGAGTTAGGATTTACTATTTACAGTACCCTTTTCTAACTGATAAGCTTTATCTCAATGTTTTCCTCCAAATTGTGTATTTAAGAATGATTCAATATAGTCCAAGAAGTTAGGAATGCTGGTGTTCCCTCGTCCTACTGTCTAAATTAAACATCGTTCTTAAATGTTATTTTCATTACATACTCAGTAAATCTAGATTAGGAAGGTTTATGGTTTGCCCTGTCTTCTAGTCCTTTCTTCAAAGGTAATCCTGAAAATTTCCCTAAGAACATGCTGAAAGAAGTTTAGATTTAAAAGTATCTTATCTGATCTTAGGCTACACTTCGTTTATCTTATCTGTTTTCATCCCTTCTGAAAGTAATTATGTGGATTACTGGATTGTTTGTCTCTTGAGTTAGCTTTAATACAAACTTGTCCAAAGAAGTCTATGGTTAGCCCTGTCCTTTGGTCAGTTTTAAACAGTTACCTAAAAGGCTTTTCTTGTTTGGAAATACTGATAAATCCTAGTTGAAATTATTGTCTTTTTCCACCCCTTCAACACTTTTATTGTTCCATTCCATCATTTAATCTCAAAGAACTTGTGATATAGATGACTTGCCCCTTGGACCACTCTTGAAATTGTTGCACAATTAAAACCTTTTATGACTCCATAGCCCAATGGACTAAAAACTAGCGTCATTTCTATCCTATCAGCCAAAGTTTGTTCTGATTGCTTGCAACTTCACACCTGTTAAACTCTTTCATTTTAGGACTTTCCACTCAATTAAAAATCATGCTCAACCATCCAAAACCAAAAAAAAACCCTTGCTCTTAATAACTAGCCTAATATCACACATAAAAAGCCTTAAAGATAAATCAATCTTTGCACTTATTAGAGAGATCCCTCTCTGTATTTAGGAGGGCTAGATCCTAGAATCCGAAAGTGGTTCAAGTGTTGTCTCTACAGTTTGTATTTGCTAATATTGCAAATTACAGATTCCTAACAAGGTCAAGGTTAAGATTATGGTTAAGGTTTGGTGAAGGTTAGGGTTAGGTTATAGTTAAGGTCAAGGTTAATGTTATGTTAAGGGTAAATTCAAGGTTGAGGGTAAGGTTAAGGGTAAAGTCAAGGTTAAGGTTAAGGGTAAGGTTAAGGTTAAGGTTTGGGGAAGGTTGAGGTTAAGGTTAAGGTTAAGGTCAAGGTTAATGGTAAAGTTTAGGTTAAGGGTATGGTTAAGGGTAAGGTTAAGGTTAAGGTTAAGGTTAGGTTAAGGTTCAGGTTAAGGTTAAGGTTAAGGTTGCGGTTAAGGCTAAGGTTAGAGTTAGGTTAAGGGTAAGGTTAAGGTTAAGGTTAAGGTTATAGTTAAGGTTAAGAGTAAGGTCAAGGTTAAGGTTAAGGTTATGGTTATGGGAAGTTTAAGTTTAAAGTTAATGTTAGGTTAAGGGTAAAGTTAAGGTTAAGGTTAAGGTTTGCTCAAGGTTAGGGTTAGGTTATACTTAAGGTTAAGGTTAAGGCAAGGTTAAGGTTAAGTTGAAGTTCAAGGTTAAGGTTATAGGTTTAGGTAGGTTAAGGTTAAGGTTATAGGTTTAGGCAGGTTAAGGTTAAGGTTAGGGTTAGGGTTAGGTTATAGTTAAGGTTAAGGTTAAGGTAAGGTTAAGGTTAAGGTGAAGTTCAAGGGTAAGGTTATAGGTTTAGGTAGGTTATAGGTTAAGGTTATAGGTTTAGGCATGTTAAGGTTAAGGTTAAGGGTAAGGTTAGGGTAAGGTTAGGTTTTTTGTTAAGGTTAAGGTTATCGGTTTAGTCAAGTTAAGGTTAATAATAAGGGGGTAAGGTTAAGTTTAAGGTTAAGGGTAAAGTCGAGGTTAAGGTTAAGGCTATGGCTATGGGAATTTTAAGGTTAAGGTTAGGGTTAGGTTATAGTTAATTTCAAGGTTAAGGATAGGTTAAAGTTAAGGTTAAGGTTAAGGTTAAGGCTAAGGTTAGGTTAAGGGTTTGGTAAAGGTCAAGGTTAAGGGTAAATTCAAGGTTAAGGTTAGGTTAAGGGTAAGGTGAGGGTAACGGTTCAGGATAAGGCTAATATTAAGGGTTTGGTTAAGGTTAAGGGTAAGATTAAGGTTGAGGTTAGGTTAAGGGTAAATTTAATGTTAAGGTTAAGGTTAAGGGTTTGGTCAAGGTTAGGATTAGGTTATAGTTAAGGTCAAGGTTAAGGTTATGGTTAAGGTAAGGTTAATATAAGGTTAGGTTAAGGTTATGGTTCAGGTAAGGCTAAGGGTAAAGTTAAGGTTAAGGTTAGTTTAAGGTTAAGATAAGGTTAAGGGTAGGGTTAAGGTCAAGATCAAGGTTAATGTTCAGGTTAAAGTTAAGGGTAAGGCTAAGGTAAGGATAAGGTTAAGGTTAAGGTTAGCTTAAGGGTTTGGTCAAGGTGAAGATTAAGGTTAGGTAAGGATAAGTTTAAGGTTAAGGTTAAGATAAAGGTTAAGGTTAAGGTTAGGTTAAGGTTAAGATTAGGTTAAGGGTAAAGTTAAGGTTAAGTTAAGGGTAACGTTAGGGTAAGGTTAAGGTGATGGTTAGGTTAAGGGTAGGGTTATAGTTAAGGTTAAGGGTTAGGGTTAACATTACGGGAAGGTTAAGGTTAAATTTAAGGTTCAGGTTAAGGGTTTGGTCAAGGTTAGGGTTAGGTTATATTTAAGGTTAAGGTGAAGGTTAAGGGTAAGGTTAAGGTTAAGGTTACAGGTTTAGTCAGGTTAAGGTTAAGGTTAAGGGGTTTGGTCAAGGTTAGGGTGAGGTTATAGTTAAGGTTAAGGTTAAGGGTAAGGTTAGGAAAGGTTAGGTTGTTTGTTAAGGTTAAGGTTACTGGTTTAGTCAGGTTAAAGTTAAGGGTAAGGGGATAAGGTTAAGTTTAAGGTTAAGGGTAAGTTCAAGGTTAAGATTAAGGTTATGGTTATGGGAATTTTAAGGTAAAGGTTATGGTTAAGGTTAGGGTTAGGGTTAGGTTATAGTTAGGGTCAAGGTTAATTTTAGGTTAAAGTTAAAGTTAAGGTTAAGGTTAGGGTAAATTTAGGGTAAGGTTCAGGCTAAGGTCAGGTTAAGGTTAAGGTTAAAGTTAAGGTTAGGGGAAGATCAAGGTTAAAGTAAGGTTAAGGTAAGGTTAAGGTTAAGTTTAAGGTTAAGGTAAGGTTAAGGTTAAGGTTATAGTTAATGATAAGGGTAATTTTAACATTAAGGTAAAGGTTATGGTTAGGATAGGGTTAAGGTTAGAGTAAGGTTAAGGGTTAGGTCAAGGTTAAGGGTTTAGTCAGGTTAAGTTTAAGGTTAACGTTATGGTTAAGGTTAAGGTTAATTTTAAGAGTTTGGTCAAGGTTAGGGTTACATTATAGTTAACCTTAACCTTAACCTTAATATTAACCCTAACCTTGACCAAACCCTTAACGTTAACCTTAACCTTAACCTTAACCTTAACCTTAAGTTTAACCTTACCCTTCCCCTAACCATAACCCTATCTTTAACGTTAACCTTAACCTTAACCTAACCTTAACCATAACCTTGACCTTAAACGTATTCTTAACTGTAACCTTAAACTTGACCTTAAACTTAACCTTAACCTTCCCCTAACCTTAACCTTAACATTACCCTTAACTTTAACCTTGACTTTACCCTTAACCTTACCCTTAACCTTAACCTTAACCTTAACCTGACAAAACCTTAACCTTAACCTTAACTTTACCCTTAACCTAACCTTAACCTTGAATTTACCTTAACCTAACCTTAACTTTACCCTTAACCTTAACCATAATAAACCTGTAACCTTAACCTTAACCTTGTCCTTACCCTTAACATTGACGTTAACCTTAACCTTAACCTTACCCTTACCCTTCACCTTCACCTTAACCTTAACCTTGACTTTACCCTTAACCTAACCTTAACCTTAAATATAACCTAAGCCTATCCTTGACCTTAACTTTAACCTTAAATTTGACCTTAACCTTAACCTTGACCTTGACCTTAACCTAACCTTAACCTTAACGTTAACCTTAACCTTAATCTTATCTTACCCTTAACCTTAACCTTCCCAAACCCTTAACCTTAACCTTAACCTTAACCTAACTTTAACCTTAACCTTAAAATTAACCCTAACCTGACTAAAATTGTAACCTTAACCATAAATTTAACCTTAACCTAACCTTAACCTTAACCTTGAATTTGGTTAGGTAAAGTCAAGTTTCAAGTTACGTTAAGGGTAAAGTCAAGGTTAAGGTTAAGGTTAGGTTATAGTTAAGGTCAAGGTTAAGGTTAGGTTAAAGTTAAGGTTAAGGTTAAGGTTACGAGTTTAGTCAGGTTAAGGGTAAATTCAAGGTTAAGGTTAGGTTAAGGTTAAGGTTAGGGTTAAGGTTTAGGATAAGGTTAAGGGTAAGGGTTTGGTTGACGTGAAGGGTAAGTTTAAGGTTAAGGTTAGGTTAAGGGTAAAGTTAAGGTCAGGGTTAAAGTTAAGGGTTTGGTCAAGTTTAGGGTAAGGTTAAGGTTAGGGTTACTGGTTTAGTCAAGTTAAGGTTAAAGATAAGGGGGTAAGGTTAAGTTTAAGGTTAAGGGTAAGGTCAAGGTTAAGCTTCAGGTTATGGTTATGAAAAGTTTAAGGTTAAGGTTATGGTTAAGGTTAAGGTTAGGGTTAGGTTTTTATTTAGTTCATGGTTAAGTTTAGGTTAAAGTTAAGGTTAAGGTTAGGTTAAAGTTAACGTTAAGGTTATGGTAAGATTCAGGTTAAGGTTAGGTTAAGGTTAAGGTTAAATTTAATGCTAGGGGAAGGTTAAGGTAAGGTTAAGGTTAAGTTTAAGGTTAAGGGTAAGGTTAGAGTTAAGGTTATAGTTAATGATAAGTGTAATTTTAACAATAAGGTAAAGGTTATGGTTATGTTAGGGCTAAGGTAAGGGTAACGTTAAGGGTTAGGTCAAGGTTAAAGGTTTAGTCAGGTTAAGGTTAAGGTTAAATTTATGGTTAAGGTTAATTTTAAGGGTTTGGTCAAGGTTAGGGTTAGGTTATAGTTAACCTTAACCTTAATCTTAACCCTAACCTTGACCAAACCCTCAACCTTAACCTTAACCTTAACATTAAGTTTAACCTTAACCTTCCCCTAAGCTTAACCCTAACCTTAACATTAACCTGAACCTTAACCATAATCTTAACCTTAACCTAACCCTTAACCGTAACCTTAACCTTGACTTTACCCTTAACATTGACCTTAAACTTAACCTTAACCTTAACCTTCCCCTAACCTTAACCTTAACCTTACCCTTAACCTTCACCTTGACTTTACCCTTAACCTTACCCGTAACCTTAACCTTCACCTTAACCTAACAAAACCCTAACCTTAACCTTAACCTTACCCTTAACCTAACATTAACCTTGACTTTACCTTAACCTAACCTTAAATTTACCCTTAACCTTAACCTTAACCATACTAAACCTGTATCCTTAAACTTAACCTTAACTTTACCCTTAACTTTGGCCTTACCCTTAACATTCACCTTAACCTTAACCTTAGCCTTAACCTAACTATAACCTTACCCTTAATGTAACTTAACCTTAAACTTGACCTTGGCATTAACCTTAACATTAACCTTACCCATAACCTTCACCTTAACCTTAACCTGACTAAACCTGTAACCCTTAACCTTATCCTTACTCTTAACCTTCACCTTAACCTTAACCTTGACTTTACCCTTAACCTAACCTTAACCTTAAATATAACCTAAGCCTACACTTGACCTTAAATTTACCCTTAACCTTGACCTTGACCTTGACCTTGACCTTGACCTTACCTTAACCTTAACATTAACCTTAACGTTAACCTTATCTTACCCTTAACCTTAACCTTCCCAAAACCTTAACCTTAACCTTAACCTTAACCTAACCTTAACCTTAAACTTAAACTTAACCTTAACCTGACTAAAATCGTAACCTTAACCTTAGCTTTAACCTTAACCTAACCTTAACCTTAACCTTAACTTTGGTTAGGTAAAGTCAAGGTTCAAGTTACGTTAAGGGTAAATTCAAGGTTAAGGTGAGGGTTAGGTTATAGTTAAGTTCAAGGTTAAGGTTCGGTTAAATTTAAGGTTACAGGTTTAGTCAGGTTAAGGTTAAGGTTAAGGGTAAAGTCAAGGTTAAGGTTAGGTTAAGGTTAAAGTTAGGGTAAAGGTTCAGGTTAACATTAAGGTTAAGGGTTTGGTTAAGGTTAAGGGTAAGGTTAAGGTTAAGGTTAGGTTAAGGGTAAAGTTAAGGTTAAGGTTAAGGGTTTGGTTAAGGTTAGGGTTAGGTTAAGGTTAAGGTTACTGGTTTAGTCAGGTTAAGTTTAAGGATAAGGGGTGAGGTTTAGTTTAAGGTTAAGGGTAAGGTCAAGGTTAAGTCTAAGGTTATGGTTATGGGAAGTTTAAGGTTAACGTTATGGTTAAGGTTAAGGTTAGGGTTAGGTTATAGTTAAGGTCAAGGTTAAGTTTAGGTTAAAGTTAACGTTATGTTTAGGATAAAGTTAAGGTTAAGGTTAGGGTAAGGTTTAGGCTAAGGTTAGGTTAAGGTTAAGGTTAAAGTTAAGGTTAGGGAAAGGTTAAGGTTAAAGTTAGCTTAAGGTAAGGCTAAGGTTAATTTTAAGGTTAAGGGTAAGGTTATGGTTAATGTTATAGTTAATGATAAGGGTAATTTTAGCATTAAGATAAAGGTTATGGTTAGGTTAAGGCTAAGGTTAGGGTAAGGTTAAGGGTTAGGTGAAGGTTAAGGGTTTAGTCAGGTTAAGGTTAAGGTTAATTTTAAGGGTTTGGTCAAGGTTAGGGTTAGGTTATATTTAACCTTAACCTTAGCCTTAATCTTAACCCTAACCTTGACCAAACCCTTAACCTTAACCTTAATTTTAACCTTAAACTTCCACTAACCTTAACCCTAACCTAAACGTTAACCTGAACCTTAAACTTGATTTTACCTTAACCTAACCTTAACTTTACCCTTAACCTTAACCTTAACCTTCACAGTACTAAACTCGTAACCTTAACCTTAACCTTAACTTTACCCTTAACCTTGACCTTACCCTTAACATTCACCTTAACCTTAACCTTAACCTAACTATAACCTTACCCTTAATGTAACTTAACCCTAACCTTGACCTTGATATTAACCTTAACCTTAGCCTCACCGTTAATCTTCACCTTAACCTTAATCTTAACCTTATCCTTAACCTTAACCTGACTAAACCCGTAACCCTTAACCTTAACTTTACCCTTAACCTTCACCTTAACCTTAACCTTGACTTTACCCTTAACCTAACCTTAACCTTAAATATATCCTAAACCTATCCTTGACCTTAAATTTACCGTTAACCTTGACCTTAACCTTAACCTTGACCTTGACCTTGACCTTAACCTAATCTTAACCTTAACCTTAACCTTATCTTACCCTTAACCTTAACCTTCCCAAACCCTTAACCTTAACCTAACCTTAACCTTAACCTTAAAATTAACCTTAATATTAACTTTAACCTAACCTAACCTTAACCCTAAACCTGTAACCTTAACCTTAACCTTAACTTTGGTTAGGTAAAGTCAAGGTTCAGGTTACGTTAAGGGTAAAGTCAAGGTTAAGGTTAGGGTTAGGTTATAGTTAAGGGCAAGGTTAAGGTTAGGTTAAAGTTAAGGCTAAGGACAAGGTTACGAGATTAATCAGGTTAAGGTTAAGGTTAAGGGTAAAGTCAACGTTAAGGTTAGGGTTAAGGTTCAAGTTAAGGTTAAGGTTAAAGGTTTGGTTAAGGTTAAGGGTAAGGTTAAGGTTAAGGTTAGGTTAAGGGTAAAGTTAAGGTTAAGGTTAAGGTTAAGGGTTTGGTCAAGGTTAGGGTTAGGTTATAGTTAAGGTCATGGTTAAGGTTATGGTTTAGGTAAGGTTAAGATAAGGTTAAGAGTAAGGTTAAGGTTAAGGTTATGTTAAGGTTATGGTTAAGGTTAAGGTTAGGTTAAGGGAACAGTTAAGGTTATGGTTAGGGTTAAGGTTAGTGTAATGTTAGGGTTATGTTAAGGTTAGGTAAAGGTTTAGGTTAAGGTTAAGATTAATGTTAAGGTTAAGGGTTTTGTCAAGGTTAGGGTTAGGTTATATTTAAGGTCAAGGTTAAGGTTAGGTTATGGTTAAGGTTAAGCTTAAGGTGATGGGAAGGATAAGGTTAAAGTTAGGGTTAATTTCAGGTTAACGTTAAGGTTTGGTCGAGGTTAGAGTTAAGTTATAATTAAGGTCAAGGTTAAGGTTAGGTTAAGGTTAAGGTTAGGTTAAGGGTAAGATAAGGTTAAGGTTAAGTTTAGGGTAAGGTCAAGGTGAAGGTCAAGGTTAAGGTTAAGGTCAAGGTTAAGGGTAAAGTTAAGGTCAAGGTTAGGGTTAGGTTATAGTTAAAGTTAAGGTTAGGTTAAGGGTAAAGTCAATGTTAAGGTTAGGTTAAGGTTAAGGTTAAGGTTAAGGTTAAGGGTTTGGTTAAGGTTAGGTTAAGGTTAAGGTTAAGGGTTTGGTTATGGTTAGGTTAAGCTTAAAGTTAATGTTATGGTTAGGGTAAGGTTAGGGTAATGTTAAGGTTATGGTTAGGGTAAAGTTAGGGTTAAGGTTAATGTTAAGGTTAAGGTTAAGGTTAAGGGTTTAGTTAAGGTTAAGTTTAGTTTAAGGTTAAGGTTAAAGTTAAGGGTTTGGTCAAGGTTTGGGTTAGGTTATAGTTAAGGTCAAGGTTGAGGTTATGGTTAAGGTAAGGTTAAGATAAGGTTAAGGGTAAGGTTAAGGTTTAAGTTAGGTTAAGATTATGGTTAAGGTATGGTTAAGGGTAAAGTTAAGGATAAGGTTAGGTTAGGTTAAGCGTAAGCTCAAGGTTAAGATAAGGTTAGGTTAAGGTTAACGTTTAAGGTTACAGGTCTTAGCCTTAACCTTCACTATAACCTACCCTTAAAATTAACCTTTACATAAACTTAACCTTAACCTTAACCATAACCTTAACCTTAAATTTGACCTTAACTATAACCTTAACCTTAACCAAACCCTTAACATTAACCTTAACCTTAACCTTACCCTTAACCTAAACTTAACCTGGACCTTAACTATAACCTAACCCTAACATTGACCAAACCCTTAACCTTAACCTTATCTTTAACCTAACCTTAACCTTGACTTTACCCTAAACCCTAACCTTAGTCATAACCTTTACCTTAAGGTAACCTTAACCGGAACATTTACCTTAACGTAACCTTATCCTAACTTAACCCGTAACTTGAACCTTAACCTAACCTTAACCTTGAATTTACCCTTAACCCTAACCTTACCCATACCTTAACCTTACTCTTAACCTTAACCTTGGCTTTACCCTTAACCTAACCTTAACCTTAACCTTATCTTAACCTTAACCTTATCCTTAACCTAACCATAACCTTTCCTTAACCTAACTTAACCTTAACCTTGACCTTGACCTTGACCTTAACTTTAACTTTACCCTAACATTAAGGGTTTACTCAGGTTAAGGTTAGTCAGGCTAAGGTTAAGGTTAAGGTTAGGTTAAGGGTAAAGTCAAGGTTAAGGTAAAGTTAAGGTTAAGGTTAAGGTTAGGTTAGGGTTAAGGTTAGGTTAAGGGTGAAGTCAAGGTTAAGGTTAAGGTTATGCTTAACGATAAGGTTACATTTAGATTAAGGGTAAAGTTAAGGTTATGGTTAAAGTTAAGATTGGGTTAAGGGTAAGATAAGGTTAAGGTTAAGGTTAAGGTTAGTTTAAGGTTAATGTCAAGGTTAAGGTTAAGGTTAAGGTCAAGGTTAAGGGTAAAGTTAAGGTTAAGGTTAGGGTTAGGTTATAGTTAAGGTTAAGGTTAGGCTATGGGTAAATTCTAGTTTAAGGTTAAGGTTAAGGGTAAGGGTAAGGGTAAGGTTAAGGGTAAGGTTAAGGTTTAGGGTTATGGGTTTAGTCAGGTTAAGGTTAAGGTTAAGTTGATGGTTAAGGGTAAGGTTAAGGTTAAGTTCAACATCAAGGTTAAGGTTAAGTTAGGTTAAGGGTAAAGTTATAGTCAGGTTAAGGTTAAGGTTAAGGTTATGAGTTTAGTCAGGTTAAGATTCAGGTTAAGGTTACGAGTTTAGTCAGGTTAAGGTTAACGTTAAGGTTTAAGATTAAGGTTAAGGTTAAGGTTAAGGTTAAATTTAGGTTAAGGTAAGGTTAAAGTTACAGGTTTAGTCAGGTTAAGGTTAAGGTTAAGGTTAAGGTCAAGGCTAGGTTATAGTGAAGGTTAAGGTTAGGATAAGGTTAAGGGTAAGGTTAAGGTTAGGGTTAGGTTATATTTAAGGTTATATTTAAGGTAAAGTTAGGGTAAGGTTATAGTTAATGCTATGGTTAAGGTTAAGGTCAAGGTTAAGGTTACTTTAGGTTAAGGTTAAGGTTAGGTTAAGGGTAAAGTTAAGGTTCAGGTTAGGTTAAGGTTAAAATTAGGGTAAGATTGAGGTTATGGGTTTAGTCAGCTTAAGGTTAAGGATAAGGTTAAGGTTAATATTAAGGGTTTGGTCAAGGTTGCGGTTAGGTTAATTGTAAAGTTAAGGTTACAATTACGGTTAAGGTTAGGTTAAGGTTAAGATTAAGGTTAAGGTTAGATTAAGGTCAAGGTCAAGGTTAAGGTTAAGGTTAAGGTCAAGGTTAAGGGTAAAGTTAAGGTCAAGGTTAGGGTTAGGTTAAGATTAACCTTAACTTTATCCTTAACCTTAACCTTAACCTTGACCTTAACCTAACCTTACCACTAACATTTACCTTAACCTTAACCTAATGTAACCTATAACCTTAATCGTAACCTTAACCTTACCATATCCTAACCTAACCTTAAGGTAATAGTTAAGGTAAAGGTTAGGGGTAGGGTTAGGTTAAGGTTAAGGTAATGGCTATGGGAAGTTTAACGTTAAGGTTAAGGTTAGTTGAAGTGTAAATTTAAGGTTAAGGTTAAGGTTTGGTCAAGGTTAGGGTTAGGTTATACAGTTAAGGTTAAGGTTAGGGTTAGGGTTAGGTTGTAGTTAAGGTTAAGGTTAAGGTTACAGTTAGGTTATAGTTAAGGTTAAGGTTTAGGTTAGGGTTAGGTTATAGTTAAGGTTAAGGTAACATTAAGGTTAACGTTAAGTTAAAGGTTGAGGGTAACGTTAAGGTTAGGTTAATGTTAAGGTTATGGTTAAGATTATTGTTAAGGGTAAGTTTAGGGTTAGGTTATAGTTAAGGTCAAGGTTATTGTTAAGGTTAGGTTGTGGTTAAGGTTATGACTAAGGTTAGGTTAACGTTACGGTTAAGGTTAGGTTAAGGGTTAAGGTTAAGGTTAAGGTTAATGTTATGTTAAGGGTAAAGTCAAGGTTAAGGTTAGGTTAAGGTTAAGATAAGGTTAAGGTTAACGTTAAGGTTAAGGTTAGGTTAAGGGTAAATTTATGGTTAAGGTTAAGGCTAAGGATAAGGTTATAGTTAGGTTAAGGTTAAGGTTAAGATTAGGTTAAGATTAAGGTTAAATTTAGGGTTAGGTTATAGTTAAGGTTAAGGTTAGGTTAAGTTAAGGTTAAGGTTAGGTTAAGTTAAGGTTAAGGTTAAGGTTAAGGTTAGTTTAAGGGTTTGGTCAAGGTCAAGGTTAAGGATATGTTAAGGGTAAGGTTAAGGTTATGAGTAAAGTTATGGTTAAGGTTAGGGTAACCTTAACCTTAACCTTAACTTTACCCTTAACATAAACTTACGGTTAACCTTAACCTTAACCTGACTAAACCCGTAACTGAATTTACCTTTAACCTTAACCTTAACCTTAGCCTAACCATAACCTTAACGTTAACCTTAACCTTATCTTAACCTTAACCTTCCCATAACCTTAACCTTAACCTTAACCATAACCTAACTTTAACCTTGACTTACCCTTAACCTTAATCTTAACCTGACTAAACCCGTAACTTTGACGTTAACCTTCACCCTTAACCTTAACCTTAACCTTAACCTTAACCTAACCCTATTAAGGTTAAGGTTAAGGTTAAGGTTAAGGCTAAGGTTAGGTTAAGGGTTTGGTCAAGGTCAAGGTTAAGGGTAAAGTCAAGGTTAAGATTAAATTAAAGGTTAAGGATAAGGTTAGGGTTAAGGTTCAGGTTAAGGTTAAGATTAAGGGTTTGGTTAAGGTTAAGGGAAAGGTTAAGGTTAATGTTAGGTTAAGGGTAAAGTTAAGGTTAAGGTTAAGGTTAAGGGTTTAGTCAATGTTAGGGTTAGGTTATAGTTATGGTCAAGGTTAAGGTTATGGTTAAGGTAAGGTTAAGATAAGGTTAAGGGTAAGGTTAGGTTAAGGTTATGGTTCAGGTAAGTTTAAGGGTAAAGTTAAGGTTAAGGTTAGGTTAAGGTTAAGATAAGGTTAAGGGTAAGGTTAAGGACAAGGTCAAGGTTAAGGTTCAGGGTAAGGTTAAGGGTAAGGTTAAGGTAAGTTTAAGGTTAAGGTTAAGGTTAAGGGTTTGGTCAAGGTCAAGGTTAAGGTTAGGTTAAGGGTAAGGTTAAGGTTATAGGTAAATTTAAGGTTAAGGTTAGGGTGATGTTAAGGTTAAGGTTAAGGGTAAGGTTAGGGTTAAGGTTAGGGTAAGGTTACACTAAGGTTAAGGTTAAGGTTTGGTCAAGGTGAGGGTTAGGTTAGTGTTAAGGTCAAGGTTATGTTTAGGTTATAGTTAAGGTTAAGGTTAAGGTTAAGGTTAAGGTTACAAGTTTAATCAGGTTAAGGTTAGGGTAAGTCAAGGTTAAGGTTAGGTTAAGGTCAGATAAGTTTTACGTTAAGGTTAAGGTTAAGGTTACGTTAAGGGTAAAGTTAAGGTTAAGGTCGAGGTTAAGGTTAAGGTTAATGTTAAGGTTAAGGTTCAGGTTCAGGTTAAGGTTAGTGTTAATTTTAAGGTTAGGATTAAGGTTAAGGTTATGTTATAGTTAACCTTACACTTACCTTAATGTTAACCTTAAGGTAAAGTTAAGTTTAAGGTTAGGTTAAGGTTAAGATTAGGTTAAGGTGAAGGTTAAGGTTAATGTTAAGGGTTTGGTCAAGGTTAGGGTTTGGTTATAGTTATGGTCAAGGTTAAGGTTAAAGGTAAGGTTATAGTTAGGTTAAGGTTAAGTTTAAGGTTAGGTTAAGGTTAAGATAAGGTTAAGGTTAAGGTTAGGTTATGTTAAGGTTAAGGTCAAGGTTAAGGGTAAGGTTAAGGTTAGGTTAATGTTAAGATTAGGCTAAGGGTAAAGTTAAGGTTAAGGGTAAGGTTAGGGTGATGGTTAGGTTAATGGTAAGGTTATAGTTAAGGTTAAGGATTAGGGTTAAGGTTAAGGGAAGGTTAAGGTTAAATTTAAGGTTAATTTTAAGGGTTTGGTAAAGGTTAGGGTTAGGTTATAGTTAAGGTTAAGGTGAAGGTTAAAGGTAAGATTAAGGTTAAGGTTACAGATTTAGTCACGTTAAGGTTAAGGTTAAGGGGGTTGGTCGAGGTTAGGGTGAGGTTATAGTTAAGGTTAATGTTAACGGTAAGGTTAGGGTAAGGTTAGGTTGTTTGTTAAGGTTAAGGTTACCAGTTTAGTCAGGTTAAGATTAAGGATAAGGGGGTAAGGTTAAGCATAAGGCTAAGGGTAAGGTCAAGGTTAAGGTTAAGGTTGTGGTTATGCAAAGTTTAAGGTTAAGGTTATGATTAAGGTTAAGGTTAGGGTTAGGTTATAGTTAAGGTCAAGGTTAAGGTTCGGTTAAAGTTAAGGTTAAGGTTACGGTAAGGTTACGGTTAAGGTTAGGTTAAGGTTAAGGTTAAAGTTAAGGTTAGGGGAAGGTTAAGGTTAAATTTAGGTTAAAGTAAGGTTAAGGTTAAGGTTAAGTGTAAGGTTAAGGTTAAGGCTATAGTTAATGATAAGGGTAATTTTAACGTTAAGGTTAAGATTATGGTTAGGTTGGGGTTAAGGTTAGGGTAATTTTAAGGGTTACGTCAAGGTTAAGGGTTTAGTCAGGTTAAGGTTAAGGTTAAGGTTATGGTTAAGGTTAAGGTTCAGGTTAATTTTAAGGGTTTGGTCAAGGATAGGGTTAGGTTATAGTTAACCTTAACCTTAACCTTAATCTCAACCCTGACCTTGACCAAATGTAATATTCCTAAATTAGCTTCAGCTAATAGGAATATTAATTTTTCCTTGTTTATTTTAGATTTCATGATTGATGAATAAATTGTGAAGGGGGACATGTAAAAATCCTAAAAAATAAGAATAAATCAATTCATATGTGAACATAGACATATCTGGGCTATTTAAATAAACTCCTGCAGGTGTGAATGGGTCTTAATCACAAGAGTGGGTCTTCTTTGACCAAGTCAACAACGTAGTTTAGATTCATTGAACCTCTTTGAGAGACAACACAGTTCTAGAAGGAGGATCTAATGTGAAAAGGGTTAAGTGATTCAAGGTGGTTTAGGGTTTGGCAAGACTCCTATCTTATAAAAGGAAGAGGAGGGTAGCAAGGAAAAGGTTGTTGAAGATATCATTTTCTGAAGGTATTGTCTACTTAGACAACCCTTGTTGGGCTTCCTATTCAGGAATCCCCACCTCCTTCCTTGAGCAGCTCTTGGAGGAGAATTGTTCTAACTTGTCCACTATCAAGCTTGGGCCAAGCTTCACCACACATTTACGGCACTGCTCCTATTGAGGGTTGAGCTGTCTTGTGAGCTGCAGCAAGTGGAGGACTAGATCTGCTTAGGTCTAGATGATAACAGTGGCTCTTCTCAATGAGTGTGTCTTTTAACCTCCTGGAAGAGTTCATTAGCTGATTATACTTCATATCTACATCTTGGAATCAGGCCAAATCATTCTCAGAAGCTACAACATTTTTTCTCTCCCTAATACAACATTATTTGCAGATCTACAGTTGCAGGGTGTTTTGCCTGCATTTTGGAGGAGAGATCTCCGGTGTTGGGATTCTTCTTTTCACTGTGGTGATCCATGGATTGGCCATCCAATCCATGTTTGTTTCAGATCTGATCTGCTGTACCATTGCATTATTCATAAATTTCTGAATCATTCTGCAGATCTGCATACTTAGATAGAAGATCTACTTCTGGTACTTCATGTTTTGAGCAAAACTCCAAGGGGAATGTATAGATCAACCTTTCTTGTACATGGATCTGTATTGGATCTAAATTTTTATGTACAAATCTGATATAGATCTGAAGAATTAATAAACTGCTACTTCAGCCCTAAAAATAACAATGTCATGGTTATGCAGTCTTTTATCCTGGTTGTAGCACCTCATTTTGAGGCCTTTCTTTATGAAAATATATGTTCTTCTTAGTGTAAATCAGTTGAATCATATTATAAGTTTCCATACTGATGTTCCATTATTATTTTAGTTGAAACCTTCATAAAATAACATTGTATAAGCTTCAATACATTCTGCATAATTTAAGCCATGGGAAATCAAGGTTTTTAAGCCTAGTTGGGGAAGGAGGAACTATTTAACCTAGATAAAATTATTTGTTTGAGTTTAAATTTAGAGAATAGGTCCCTAATGACCTAAGATATCAGATCCAACCATCATCCCACCTTATTTTTACGTAGATACCTGAATACACTCATTTTAGGGCCAAAATCACCCATTTTCCCCACCTTTTTGAGTCCAAAGTGAGTTATAAGCTGCTTCATCATCAGTTAATTGAAGGTTTTATCATTGGACATATGTTATGAGGCATATTTTTGTATCTCCAACTCTAGAATACCTTAGGGTATTCTCATTATTGTAGAAATTCCAGATATGGAATATTACAGTGGTATCAAAGTAAGATCTTTGGCTCAGCCTGTGGCTTCAAGAAAAAGTGATGTGCAGCAAGGAGAAAGGTAAAAATGATGGAAAATATGAGTTTACTGTCATCAGTTTTTAGATCTAAGAATAACCTCTCCAAGGAGGTTGAACAAGAAGAAGAGAGAAGAAGTAGTGAAACTCCTAGAAAGTTTCAAGAGCAGGAAGATCTTCCGATCATATCTACAGGATCTATACATCAGGAACATTCTGAATCCTCATATCACGGATATTTTCACTCAGCCATATCACCAAATCTTGAGCGTTCTGTCTGTGATTTCTTCATGAAGAGGAAGAAAGGAGGTGTGCCCAAAAAGGAGACTCTTAGAGAGTATTTGGAGGAGTATGAAGCTCAATGCAAGGATTTTAAAGATGACTTGAACTTCCAAGGATTATGAAAGATCAAGGAGGAGCAGCATGATAAGGGTAGGTTCTATCTATCTATCTTTGATGGATCACCAAGATGTCCAGTCAGGGTTTGGGTGGAGGAGCTTGACAACTTCATGCAACAACATCAAGTTTTAGAGATTGAAGCCGTCAAAGTAGCAACGCTACATTTTGAAGGTAAATCATATGCTTGGTGGTTTTCTGAGGCTTTCTCCTTGAATAATTCCAATACACCTACTTATGCAAGGTTTATTGCAAGATTGATAGAAAGGTTTGATGAAGCTCCATATGTAACATCTTTTGTTGACACTATCAAACCACATCAGATCAAGCTTTTGCATGAGTTGGAAGGGTATATGAATCCAAATCCATTTCTGAAGACCATGGAAGAGGGTGTAAGTATATTTTATGCCTTTCCAAGGGCAAGATATCCATTGAGTGAAGGGTCCTATTCTCAAGAGGAAATCATGAAGGTTTCTCCTTCAATAGATGACCAAGATCTAAGGTCTCTTATTAATGATGAGACAATTTCAATTATTGAAAAGGAGGAGAAGATAGGAGATCATAACGTAGTCACAACAAAAGCACCTCCAGCACCTCATGAAGATGAATTTGGAGCACTTGCTCCAAGAGAAGAAACTCTTGCACTCTTGCAAGGAGTTCCACAAGGTCTCACACATAGAGATCTTGACATAACACATAAGTAGCATTTACCATCATTGTCAAATGATGAGACCTTGTAGATAGAAGAAGGAGAAGAGGAGGAAGGGTGTCACAAGGAGAAGAACATGAACCCTTCTCTTCTTCAAATCTTGGAAGTACAAATAAGGCAAGACGACTTATGCATTAAAGGTAGGGGTAAATCTGTCTACCTACATCCACATTCTACTCTATGCCTTGACACCTTTTTGTGAGGAGGTACTTTACCAGGAGCACCTCTTGATAGGAGGAAATCGGAAGTTTTCTATCAATTATGGGTAGCATATGCATAATTGGATAATGAGGGAGCCTTGGGAGAAGATAGCACAGCACGAAGAATCTCTCATGAATTCAGAAGAGAGATGAGAAATTTCCTAAAAGGGGCATTGCTAACTCCACTTAGATATCAACATTGAGAGAGGAGAAATCAGAGATCTGTGATGGCATGAGCATGAGGACACATGGAAACTCCATATCTTTGGGCAGCCCATGATCTCTTCATTCACAAAGAATATTTTTGAAGATAGCAAGGGGACCCTAACCCTCTTGTACACTTGGGCCAAAATGAGGAAGTTTTGGAAGACAAGGAATTTCCGAGGGGAAGTTGATTTCCATATGCTTCAATATTTTATTGAGAAATATCAGCTACAAATGGGGCAGCAAAGACGAGATTTTGATACTACCACATGTGATTTTGGTATCAAGGATGTCAAATATGGGAGCCATGAGAATATTGGGGCTACATTTCAGACTTCCACAGCACTGTCATTCTTGGATAGCTTGGATCCTTATTGGGATTCCCAACTCATGATGGAATACTCCAAGGACCTTTTCACATGGGGGGTTCTTGATGGGGAAGTAAAGGATGAAAGGTTCAGGGTGGTTGATGGAGTTATCTATTTTTATAATCTTATTGTTTTGGTTAGTGACTCCAAGCTCAAGGAGATGCTACTAGATGCCACGTATGAGATCTTGCTTTCCAAAACCACTGGTTTCATTAGAGCGTATCATACACTCTTGGGTGATTCATATTGGAAGGTTTCAAGGAAGAGGTGCACTCTCATATGAAGATGTGCATGGACTACTTGGCAGAGGAGGAGGAACATATCTCTTGGGAGGAGCCACCATTCACACCTCCTTATTCATTGAGTATGAGAGGGGACTCATCCATGAGTTACCCCAATGATGTAAAACAAGTATATAGAGAGATTTATCTTTCTAAGCATTATAATGTGTCTCCTATATGCTTATATTTTTCTAACACTCATTTGTAGAACATAGCTCCAAAAAGGGGCACTATTGATGTTGGGTTTCATGGGCTACTCAAGGCCATGAACTATGTTGATGCAGATCATTCCTTGGAGAACCTTGGAAAGCTATTATATTATTCATGGTGTTATTATTTTACACCAACTATGATGTACATTCTCCAAGAATTCCAAAGGAATGAGGCAGCAAACAAGTGTTGGGGAAGGAACTTGTCATATCCTATTCTATGGTAGTTAAGGATAAAACTGCACTGGTTGCACATGAGGGAAAATCTTCCTTCTCATTTATCATACATGGCAGCTAGCATGATTCTAATCATGATTCCATATGATGAAAATGTTATTACTCTTGGAAGCATGGTTGGAGGAGAGGCACACTTGTTGGATGTGTCCTTAGGGAAAGGATTTCCCCATTCTTTTTGCATTGCATGCTTCCATGGGAGCATGAGATTTTGTATGGTCACTATGATAGATCACTTGTCTCTTTGTAGAGTGAGCCATATGTTTGTTGAGAACATGCCTCTCACATGTATTAGGGAGGAGTTTTTCTATGGATTTCCAAGCTAAGAGGTGATCCACTTCATTTGGATGATAGCATGGAGATGGGAGTCTTTCATGGATCATGAAAATCCCCATGATTGTCATCACTTCTATCTTGAGGAGGCCATGGATCAACAAGAATTTTTCCACAACAACCTTCCATTTCTTCATGATGAGAGCCTTTGGGTTTATTCACCAAAGGCTAACTTTATTATTGAGGGAGGACCATTGGAAGAAAGAGATATTGTAGAAGATTTAGAGCAATGGTGGAGAGTAATAGATGAGGAGGCCACAAGAGAAGAAGGGGAAGTTTTGCAGCACCCTTATAGTTGCTTGAGGATAAGCAACATTTAGGAGGGGGAGACTATAATATTCCTAAATTAGCTTTAGCTAATAGGAATATTAATTTTACCTTGTTTATTTTACATTTCATGATTGATGAATAAATTGTGAAGGAGGACATGTAAAACTCCTGAAAACTAAGAATAAATCAATGCCTATGTGAACAGAGACATATCAGGGCTATTCAAATAAACTCCTGCAGGTGTGAGTGGGTCTAAATCACAAGAGTGGGCCATCTTTGACTAAGTCAACAACGCAGTCTAGATGCATTGAACCTCTTTGAGGGACAACATAGTTCTCGAAGGAGGATCTAATGTGAAAAGGGTTAAGTGACTCAAGGTGGTTTAGGGTTTCGCAAGACTCCTATCTTATAAAAGGAAGAGGAGGTCAGCAAGGAAAAGGTTGTTGAAGATATCATTTGCTGAAGGTATTGTCTGCTTAGACAACCCTTGTTGGGCTTCTTGTTCAAGAATCCCCACCTCCTTCCTTGAGCAGCACTTGGAGGAGAATTTTTCTAACTTGTCCACTATCAAGCTTGGGCCAAGATTAACCTTACATTTACAGCGTTTCTCCTGTTGAGTGTTGAGCTATCTTGTGAGTTGCAGCAAGTGGAGGACTAGATCTGCTTAGATCTATATGATAGCAATGGCTCTTCTTAGTGAGTGTGTCTTTAACCTCCTGGAATAGTTCATTAGCTGATTATACTTCAGATCTACATCTTGGCATCAGGCCAAATAATTCTTAGAAGCTACCAAGTTTTTTCTCTCCCTAAGACAGCGTTATTTGCAGATCTGCAGTTGCAGGGTGTCTTGCTTGCATTTTGGAGGAGAGATCTCTGGTGTTGGGATTCTTCCTTTCACTGTGGTGATCCATGGATTGGCCATCCAATCCATGTTTGTTTCAAATATGATATACTATACCATTGAATTATTCAAGAATTTATGAATCATTCTATAGATCTGCATTCTTATATCTGAGATCTACTTCCGGTACTCCATGTTTTGAGCAAAACCCCAAGGGGGATGTATAGATCAACCTTTCTTGTACATGGATATGTATTGGATCTAAATTTTTATATATAGATCTAATATATATCTAAATAATTAATAAACAGTTTCTTCAACCCTAAAAATAAAGTTTTCATGGTTATGCAGTCTTTTATCATGGTTGTAGCACCTCATTTTGAGGCCTTTCTTTATGAAAATATCTGTTCTTATTAGTGTAAATAATTTGAATCATATTATAAGTTTCCATACTAATTTTCCATGATTATTTCAGTTAAACGCTTTATAAAATCATGTTGTAGAAGCTTCAGTACATTCTGCATAATTTAAGCCTAGTTTGGGAAGGAGGAATTGTTTAGCCTAGCTAGAATCATTTTTTTGAGCTGAAATTCGGAGAATAGGTCCCTAATGACCTAATATATCAGATCCAACCATCATCCCACCTTATTTTTATGAATATACCTGAATACACTCATTTTAGGGCCAAAATCACCCCTTTTCCCCACCTTTTTGAGTCCAAAGTGAGTTATAAGCTGCTGCATCATCATTTAATTGAATTTTCTGTCATTTGAAATCTGTTATGAAGCATATTTATGTATCTCCAACTCTATAATACCTTAAGGTATTCTCATTGTTGTAGAAATTCTAGAATTGGAATATTACACCAAACCCTTAACCTTAACCTTAACCTTAACCTTCCCCTAGCCTTAACCCTAACCTTAAACTTAACCTTAACCTAATCTTAACCATAAACTTCAACTTAACCTTACCCTTAAACGTAACCTTAACCTTAACTTTACCCTTAACCTCGACCTTCCCCTAACCTTAAATTTAACCTTGACTTTACCCTTAACCTTACCCTTGACCATAACCTTAACCTTAACCTAAAAAACCTTAACCTTAACCTTAACTTTACCTTTAACCTAACCTTAACCTTGAATTTACCTTAACCTAACCTTAACCTCTTAACCTTAACCTTAACTTTACCCTTAACCTTAACCTTAACCTTAACCATACTAAACCCGTAACCTTAACCTTAACCTTAAATTTACCCTTAACTTTGACCTTACCCTTTACATTCACCTTAACCTTAACCTTAACCCTAACCTTAATCTTAACCTAACTATAACCTTAACCTTAACCTAACTTAACATTAACCTCAAACTTGACCTTAACCTTAACCTTACCCTTAACCTTACCCTTACCCTTAACCTGACAAAACCCATAACCCTTAACCTTAACCTTACCCTTAACCTTCACCTTAACCTTAACCTTGACTTTACCCTTAACCTAACCTTAACCTTAAATATAACCTAAGCCTATCCTTGACCTTAACTTTACCCTTAACCTTGACCTTAACCTTAACCTTAACCTTGACCTTGACCTTAACCTAACCTTAACCTTAACGTTAACCTTAACCTTAACCTTATCTTACCCTTAACCTTCCCAAACCCTTAACCTTAACTTTAACCTAACCTTAACCTTAACCTTAAACTTAACCTTAACCTAACTAAAATTGTAACCTTAACCTTAAATTTAACGTTAACCTAACCTTAACTTTAAACCTGTAACCTTAACCTTAACCTTAACTTTGGTTAGGTAAAGTCAAGGTTCAGGTTACGTTAAGGGTAAAGGTTAAGGTTAGGGTTAGGTTATAATTAAGGTCAAGGTTAAGGTTAGGTTAAAGTTAAGGTTAAGGTTAAGGTTACAGGTTTAGTTAGGTTAAGGTTAAGGTTAAGGGTAAAATCAAGGTTAAGGTTCAGGTTACGGTTAAGGGTTTGGTTAAGGTTAAGGGTAAGGTTAAGGTTAAGGTTAGGTTAACGGTAAAGTTAATGTTAAGGTTAAAGCTAAGGGTTTGGTCAAGGTTAGGGTTTGGTTATAGTTAAGGTCATGGTTAAGGTTATGGTTTTGGTAAGGTTAAGATAAGGTTAAGAGTAAGGATAAGGATAAGGTTATGTTAAGGTTATGGTTAAGGTTAAGGTTAGGTTAAGGGTAAACTTAAGATTATGGTTAGGGTTAAGGTTAGTGTAAGGTTAGGGTTAGGTTAAGGTTAAGGTTAGGTAAAGGTTAAGGTTAAGGTTAAGGGTTTGGTCAAGGTTAGGGTTAGGCTATAGTTAAGGTCAAGGTTAAGGTTAGGTTATGGTTAAGGTTAATCTTAAGGTTATGGGAAGGTTAAGGTTAAGGTTAAGATTAATTTAAGGCTAACGTTAAGGTTTGGTCAATGTTAGGGTTATGTTATAGTTAAGGTCAAGGTCAAGGTTAGGTTAAGGTTAAGGTTACGAGTTTAGTCAAGTTAAGGTTAAGGTTACGGTTATGGGAAGGTTAAGGTTGAGGGGTTAAGGTTATGTTAAGGTAAAGTCAAGGTTACGGTTATGTTATAGTTAAGGTTAAGGTTAGGTTAAGGGTAAGATAAGGTTAATGTTAATTTTAGGGTAAGGTCAAGGTCAAGGTTAAGAGTAAAGTTAAGGTCAAGGTTAGGGTTAGGTTATTGTTAAGGTTAAGGTTATGGTTAAGGTTAAGGGTTTGGTTAAGGTTAGGTTAAGGTTAAATTTAAGGTTATGGTTAGGGTAAGGTTAGGGTAAAGTTAAGGTTATGGTTAGGATAAGGTTAGGGTTAAGGTTAATATTAAGGTTAAGGTTAAGGTTAAGGGTTTATTTAAGGTTAAGGTTAGGTTAAGGTTAAGGTTAAAGTTAAGGGTTTGGTCAAGGTTAGGGTTAGGTTATAGTTAAGGTTATGGTTAAGGTAAGGTTAAGGTTAAGACCCGTAACCTTAAACCTTAACCTTAACCTAACGTAAAATTTAACCTTATCTTAACCTGAAGCTTACGCTTAACCTAACATAACCTTAAACTTAACTTTACCCTTAACCTTACCTTAACCATAACCTTAACCTAACTTAAACCTTAACCTTACCCTTAACCTTATCTTAACCTTCACTATAACCTACCCTTAAAATTAACATTTACCTAACCTTAACCTTAACTTTAACCATAACCTTAACCTTAACCTTGACCTTAACTATAACCTTAACCTTAACCAAACCCTTAACATTAACCTTTACTTAACCTTAACCTTACCCTTAACCTAACCTTAACCTTGACCTTAACTATAACCTAACCCTAGCATTGACCAAACCCTTAACCTTAAACTTATGCTTAACCTAACCTTAAACTTGACTTTACCCTAAACCCTAACCTTAACCATAACCTTTACCTTAATGTAACCTTAATGTAACCTTAACCTAACTTAACCCGTAACTTGAACCTTAACCTAACCTTAACCTTGAATTTACCCTTAACCCTAACCTTAACCATAACCTTTACCTTAACGTAACCTTAACCTTACCCTTACCTAAACCTTACCCTTAAACTTAACCTTTACCTTAACCTGGGCTTTACCATTAACCTAACCTTCACCTTAACCTTAACCTTAACCTTATCTAAACCTTAAACCTAACCTTAATCTTATCCTTAACCTAACCATAACCTTACCTTAACCTAACTTAAACTTAACCCTGACCTTGACCTTAACCTTAACTTTAACTTTACCCTAACATTAAGGGTTTACTTAGGTTAAGGTTAGTCAGGCTAAGGCTAAGGCTAAGCTTAAGGTTAGGTTAAGGGTAAAGTCAAGGTTAAGGTAAAGTTAAGGTTAAGGTTAAGTTAAGGGTAAAGTCAAGGTTAAGGTTAAGGTTATGGTTAAGGTTAAGGTTACGGTTAGATTAAGGGTAAAGTTAAGTTTATGGTTAAAGTTAAGGTTAGGTTAAGGGTAAGATAAGGTTAAGGTTAAGGTTAAGTTTAAGGTTAGGTTAAGGTCAAGGTCAAGGTTAAAGTTAGGGTTAAGGTCAAGGTTAAGGGTAAATTTAAGGTTAAGGTTAGGGTTAGGCTATAGTTAAGGTTAAGGTTAGGTTATGGGTTAAGTCAAGGTTAAGGTTAAGGTTAAGGTTAAGGGCAAGGTTAAGGTTTAGCGTTATGGGTTTAGTCAGGTTAAGTTTAAGATTAAGTTGAAGGTTAAGGGTAAGGTTAAGGTTAAGGTTAAGGTCAAAGTCAAGGTTAAGGTTAAGTTAGGTGACAGGTAAATATATAGTTAGGTTAAGGTTAAGGTTAAGGTTATGAGTTTAGTCAGGTTAAGGCTCAGGTTAAGGTTACAGGTTTAGTCAGGTTAAGGTTCAGGTTAAGGGTTTGTTCAAGGTTAGGGTTATGGTTAAGTTTAAGGTTAAGGTTAAAGTTAGGTTAAGGTAAGTTTAAGGTTACAGGTTTAGTCAAGTTAAGGTTAAGGTTAAGGTTGAGGTTGAGGTTAAGGTTAGGGTAAGGTTAAGGTTAAGGTTAAGGCTAGGTTATAGTGAAGGTTAAGGTTAAGATAAGGTTAAGGGTAAGGTTAAGGTTAGGGTTAGGTTATAGTTAAGGTTATGGTTAGGGTAAGGTTAGGGTAAGGTTATAGTTAATGCTAAGGTTAAGGATACGTTAGTTTAAGGTTAAGTTTAGGTTAATGTTAAGGTTAAGGTTAGGTTAAGGGTAAAGTCAAGGTTCAGGTTAGGTTAAGGTTAAGATTAGGGTAAGGTCAAGGTTATGGGTTTAGTCAGGTTAAGGTTAAATTTAATGGTTTGATCAAGGTTAGGGTTAGGTTAATTTTAAAGTTAAGGTTAAGGTTAGGTTAAAGTTACAGTTATGGTTAAGGTTAGGTGAAGGCTAGGTTAAGTTTAAGGTTAGGTTAAGGTCAAGGACAAGGTTAAGTTAAAGATTAAGGGTAAAGTTAAGGTCAAGGTTAGGGTTAGGTTATAGTTAAGGTTAAGGTTAAGTTAAGGGTAAAGTCAAGGTTAACCTTAACCTTCCCATAACCTTAACCTTAACCTAACCCTTAAGGTTAAGTAAAGGTCAAGTTTAAGATAAGTTTAAGGGTACGGGTTTAGTAAGGTTAAAGTTAAGGTTAAGGTTACATTAAGGGAAAAGGCAAGGTTATGGTTAGGTTAAGGGTAAGGTTAAGGTTGGGTTAAGGTTAAGGTTAAGGTTAAGGTTAAGGTTAAGGTAATGTTAAGATAAGGTTAAGGGTAAGGTTAAGGTAAAGGTTAGGTTAAGGTTATGGTTAACGTAGGTTAGGTTAGGGGTTAAGGTTAACATTAGGTAAGGTTAAGGTTAAGATAAGGTTAAGGGTAAGGTTAATTTTACATTCAGGGTAAATTCAAGGTTAAGGTTAGGTTATGGTTAAGGTTAAGGTTAAGGTTATTGGAAGGTTAAGGTTAAGATAAGGTTAAGGTTATGGTTAAGGTTGGGTTAGGCTAGGTTTTATGTTTCGTTAAGGGTTTGGTCAAGGTAAAGGTTAAGGTTAGGTTAAGGGTAAGGTTAAGGTTATGGGTAAAGTTAAGTTTAAGGTTAGGGTAAGGTTAACGTTAAGGTAGGTTAAGGTTAAGGTTAATGTTAAGGTTAGGGGAAGGCTAAGGTTAAAGTTAGGTTAAGGTAAAGGTTGTGGGAAGGTTAGGTTAATGTTAAGGTAAAGGTAAGGTTAAGGTTAAGGTCAAGGTTAGCTTAAGGTTAAGGTTGAAGGTTAAGGATAAGGTTAAGGTTAAGACCCGTAGCCTTAACCTTCACCCTTAGCCTTACCTAGCCTTAACCTTAACCTTAACCTTACTAAACCAGTAACCTTAAACTTAACCTTAACCTTGACTTTACCCTTAACCTAACCTTAGCCTTAACTATAACCTAACCCTAACCTTGACATTAGCTTTAACCTTAACCTTAACCTTGACCTTAACTATAACCTAACCCTAACCTTACCCTAACCATAACCGTAACATTAACCTTACCTTAACCTAACTTAACCTTAACCTTGACCTTGACCTTAACTTTAACCTTAACCTTAACCTTACCCATAAACTTAACCTTAACTTTACCCTTAACCTTAACTTTACGGTTAACCTAACCTTAACCTTAACCTTATCTTAACCTTTACCTTAACCTTACCCTTAACCTTAACCTTAACCTTAAATTTACCCTTAACCTTGACTTTACCCTTAACCTTAAACAATGTTACCGATGAAATAGGTAACCTCAATGTTACCTACTTTTTCAAATATCAAGAAAAACACCTGATTTTGAAAAGGTGGCGATGTAGAATCACGAAAAAAAATTTTGAGCATGTTTTTGGCACTTTAATTTTTTTTCATCTTGTAATAATAAAGTGGTGTTTTTTTATGTCGATTTTGAATAGTGGTGGTGTATCATCACCAACGTTTTTTTTATAGCATTGATTTTGACACTATAATTTTTTTTAATGTCTTCTTCTTCTGTGAGATGTTTATTTTTTAAGTGCATTTATGTACTTGTGTTTTAAAAATAAAAAAAATATTTTTTTTAAAAAATAAAAAACTTGTAATGATATCTTCACTTTTTCACATACTTAAAAGATAGAAAAAAGGTCAATATTCTAAAGTTTATATTTTCCACATGTTTATGTATTGTTAAATAATTTTTCAATGCACATCAAAAAAATTATCGCTAAAAAAACCAATATTTTGAACCATATGACAAAAAAATACAATTTTTTCAATATAAATACAATGCAAAAAAATACACTTTTACGGAGTTTTTTGTTGAAAAAAACATATTAAATAAACTAATTTTTTTGGGAGAATTTTAGTAAAAAAAACTTAAGAAAAAAAACATTTTTATTCAATTTTATGTCAAAAAAATAATAGCAATCACATGTTTTTTACAAAAAAAAGGGGGTTGTTCTCATAAAATATCAAAGTCTAAACATTACAAGTAAAGCTGATTAGTAGTTCTGAAAAATAAGCTTTGTTTGCAAGCATAACTTAAACATCATCAACAATATCAACTAATACATCTTCAACATCATCTAGAACAACATTGATGGCTTCTTCTGCAACATTTGCTTCTTCATTTTGATCATCTCCGTCTTCTAATGGATCTTTCATGTCAGAGCAAATCTTCCAAAGTGTCCCTTTCCAATCATTCCATATAATGGTGGTTGAGGTTCCTTTGCTTTTTTTGCCACACGTGATTCATTAAAATCTCCTTTCCTCAAACCAACTTCTTGCTTCACATCCGGAAGGAATTTAAGAGCGTTAATTCTTTGTTGAATAAATTTCCATTGAACTCGGATCTTTCTCAATGGCAATGCAATTTCTTCCTTTTTGTAGGCAACATGCTAGTGTTGTACCTAATCATCAAGCACAAAAAAATAAGTAAGAAAATTACTATGGAGACATAAAAAGTAAAAAAAGACAATATTTAAATTTAAATTTGTATATTAAAAACTTACCCGAACTCGAGAATAAATCCAAAACCCATTCTCCTTCATTTGAACATAGATCTATAAGATAGTTAATCAATGCTTGTGGTTTTTGATAAATGTTAACTATATCTCCTTTTGCATCTTTATCCTCATATGTTAGTTTTCTTACCATCGCATCATAAACCAATACTTGAATATGACTCTTCCCATCTACTTTATTCATAATAATATGCTTATAGCTATCCTCTTTTGTCCAACATTCAACATGGATGAACTCACAATCATTTATAATAGGTTGATCTTCGGAAGAAACAATATTTGACTTTTTGCTCGTTACATAACATAGTAAAAGTTCAATTAAATTTTACATGAATAATTTTTTTTAGGAAGAATCAAACATACAATTTCAAAATCTTACCATGTAAGTTGCATCCTTGAGTTTGCTTTACCCTTGAAGCTTGTTAATAACATTGGAAACCGTGTGTCCGAATGAAATGTCACAAATCGCCAAAGTGGTGATGTTGTCACTTCTTGAAAACCCGTAACCACTTTATTAAAAAGCTTGATAAGTATATGGTTCTCTATCATATTCAATGTCCTGGGAAATTGAAACCATGAGGAATATCTCGCAATAACTAGGCCATACTCCCTTTTAGGTATTAGTGTTGCAATGTCTTCATAGATCACCTTGTATTATTTGATATTGGACACTGTCGAGCCCATTCCAAATGTAATGATTAAGAGTAGGATCTAGTTCAACATTCAAAAGACGCTTCCTTCTCATGTTCTCCATCTTAATTTTTTTCAATAAATCTTTTGAAAGTATCCGGTACTCCATTTCCATCCTTCTTCGACATCTTTAATGACATAAAAATATATATATAGATATGTATAAGTAATAAAATAAAAATAGTTAAAATATGAATAAAATAAATTTATAAATCAACATACCTTATTGAATGCAATATAAAACTCTTTTAGTGTTGATGTAGAACTTGCTTCGGGTAGTTGCGTACAACATCATCCCAACTCGTCTTCATTCAACATTTTTTACCATGTGTTCTTGTATTTTCATATAAATTTTCCGACTCGAATAAATCAAGTTAAAAAACGTTAATATATTGACATGTATAACAAATTCTACCAACATTATTATGTTTTATTTAAAATAAAATTATAATGAAAGAAATAATTCAAGAAACTTACTTTTGAAATTCCGCACACATTTCTTCCATTGATAATTCACCCGACTTCACACCGGGCTAATACTCGATTTGACTAATTTATCATCCTTCACACCTTGCATTGTTCTCCAAGGTGTAATAGTCATATCCTCTGGAAGTCGCTTCATTTCAGGACCCCCCTCATCGTTGGTACATATTATGGGTTTACTCTTTTTTAACTTTTTGATTTTTTTATGGAAATATTCTCCCATCGATAAAAAATGTCATCAATCAAATCCCATACCTCGCCAGTTCTAAATGCCAACTGAAAAATGTTATCTCGTGCCTCCCGAAGAGATTTGTATTCAATTTTCCATATTTTTCTTTTTTTTCATCAATTTGATAACTTCGTTTCCATTAAAACATTCCTTTCGAAATGCTACACTAACTTCGTCTTATCCCCACGACATTTTTCTATGAATTCATTATGAATAAATCTGACCCTTTGGATGAAAGTCATTTTCATTCTCGTACTCATTATCTCGCATTATGATCCCATGCCAATAACTTTGATTCCATTTCTGTTAAGCCGACGTAAATGATGCATTTCACTTGTTTGAAAAAGATAGTTATTGGGATATTCCGCAATCAATTGTCTTTTAGCCTCTATTGAATGGTTTCCTCCAATTACATAATATTTATAATCAAAACATTTTGCCTTGTCAAATGCTTGTTTGTTGGGAACCCGACATGGATCGACAAGAACCACATAATCCACCACATGCGCATATGGATTGAACTCGAACAATGTTTTCGGATTATGTACATGTAGGTGATGGGCCTTTCTAATTTGATATTGAGATTGCCCTTCATCTCGAGCCATAAAATTGGTTAACATTAAGTTCAAATGTTTGGCCACCAAGAATTAATTTATTCTTCCTCAACTCTTGTCGAATAGCATTTTGTTTTGTTTTAATAATGCCATCCTCTAACTCAAGCACTCGGTGTTATGATTTCTCTCGCTTCCGTAAGAGATTTTAATTTGTTCTTCACTATCGCTCATGACCTTTACAGGGTTCACCAATATTTGATTTCCTAGCCTTTATTGGATAACATATCGCTTTCTTTATAAACAAGCTCTCCTCTATGAGGTACAAGAGAGAGATCTTTGGCAATTTTTCTTTTTGGTGTCCGATCCGTTTTCTTCTTTTGCACAATAGTTCTCATCTCCTCCTCACTAATTCTATCATAATTTTATGTTTCATGTTCGACACCTTCAAAAGAAACATGTTTAAGTTTATTAGATTGACCCACCTTAGTGACACTTGGTTGATCCCCTCTTTGTACTGTTGCAGTGTCACGAGCTATTGCTCTTTCCTTCAATATCCTATCCTCTGCTTTGTCTTTGTGGAAAGTTTTGATCACATCCATAACATTTGGCACCAACATATAAATACCATCAAATATGTTTGAAAGACTCGGAACAAAATCCTGTGAAACAAAATAAAACATGTCAATGATCAATAATTTATAAAAAATTGAATCATCCTTACAATAATGCATAGAGGAAATAAAAATAAGCATACTTACAATGTTATTTGCAATTTTGTTTGCTATTTCTTTAGAAAATTTTGAAGTTGTTTCATCTGTGTCGTACTTGACGATTGATAGACGATATCTAACCTTCTCACGTTTCTGAGCCTCCCTTACAAGAACATAAATAGTGTTTGTATTCGGGACCTTACATATGTCTCGTACTCGCCCCTCACCTCATATTTCTCATTTAAGTCAATCATACCACAAATCGGATAGATGTGTATATCAACCTCCGTTTCACTCGTCTTCAAGATACCATGAGAAATTGGTATTATCTATTTCCTTGGCGTTTTTCCAATCGGAAATAACCTTTAATGAACCCCGGTGCCCCACTTGCTTGACTTTTATTAGTGTGTGCAACAATATCCTTATTGCGTCCAATAGTGTCCATAGTGCGTTCAACTGCAACTTTAGATTTGGGAGTTGTATCCATAGTGCGTCGAGCTGCAGTTTCGTAGATTTAGGAGCTGCTGCCGTAGATTTGGGAGCTGCTTGCCCTAGGTGCGAAAACATTCACAGAAATCTTTTTTGATGCCATTTTCCTGATATATATATATATATATATTAGTTAATGGAAAAATATTGCGAATAAAATAAATTTAATAAACAAAATGTATTTCTAAAACTAAATAGTTTGAAATTAAAGCATTAAAATTAAACTTAAAAAATAAACTAGTATTTTGAAACTTCGGCTTGTGTTTAATATTAAAAAAAAACAAAAAAAGTTATTAACTATTTATAACAAATATTATAATGTTATATAATTTTTTTATTTTTTTAATTGTATTGTTATATATATATTTTTAATTAATTTTTATTGTTATACTAAAACAAATGTTTTTTTTTGTAAATTTATTACATTGTATTTTTTTTTGATATATATATTTGTTATATTTTAAAATTTTTTAACATTTATTATTTAATAATGTTTTTATTACATTATATAACAATTTTTTTTTATATTTATATATAACAATGTTTCTATGATTGTTTTATTAAAATAAATTGTTTAAAAAAAAAAATTTAAAGAACAAAATAAAATTAAAAAAAAATCAAAATTATAAAATGTGTTCTTAAAACAAATTATTAAAAAAAATCAAAAATCCAAATTATAAAAAAAAAACCAAAATTAAAAACAAACAATTAAAATTTTTTTTTAAAAAAACAACATTATAAAATTTAAAAAATAAAATAAAATAAAAAACAATTAAAAACTAAATATTATAAAATTTAAAAAAAAAAAATTTATAAAACGTTAAACATGGGCGAGGCGGGGCGGCCGGGCGGGCACGGGGCGGCCCAGCCCCGCCTGCCCCCCATCGGCCGAGGGCCGATTCTGGAATCGGCCCCTCGGCCGATGGGGGCCCTGGGAGGCGGGTCGGGCCGCCCCCGTGGCGCCGCCCCCGGCTCTCGGCAGTCAACGAGCGGGGCTCGAGCTCGAGCCCCGCCCGTTGGGCGCCGGGGCCGCCCGGGCGGCGCCACGGGGGCGGCCAACCCTGCCTCCCGGCGCCCCCATCGGCCGAGGGCCGATTCCCGGGAACCGGCCCCTCGGCCGATGGGGGGCGCCGGGAGGCGGGTGGGCCGCCCCGTGGCGCGCACGCCCGGCGCCGCCACCACAAAAAACAAAAAATATATATATTTTTTTTATTTTTTTTTAAATTTTACAATATAAACATATAATTTAAAAAAAAATAAAACAATATAATAAATTATAAAAAATACATAATTTTTTTTAAATTTTTTTTTAAAAATTTTACAATTTAAACATATAATTTAAAAAAAACAAAACAATATAATAAACAATAAAATACATATAAAATTTTACAATTTAAACATATAATTTAAAAAAAAAACAAAACAATATAATAAAATATAAAAAAAAAACATTTGTTTTAAGATTTTAATTATATTAAAAAAAATATATATATATATATATATATATATATATATATATATATATATATATATATATATATATATATCACAATACAATTAAAAATATATATATGTATATATATAACAAAACAATAAAGGAAAAAAAATTAAAGATTTAAAATTAAAAAAAATAAAACAAAGATCTAAAATTAAAAAAATAAAATAAAATAAAATAAAATAAAAAAAAATTCTCACATAAAAAAAAAATTAAATAATGAAATCACTCATATATTTATGATAAAAAAGAATACAAATAAAAAAATGTTATAAGGCCACTTTTTTTTTATGTGCATAGTCGTTTTATGGATTTTTTATGTGTAAATGAACCTATAAGTCTTTAAAAAGAAAAAAAATCTAAATTTTTGTTCTTAAAACCCTAAAAAATTCAGCTTTTTTTTGCATTTTCTTCACTAAATAAATATTAAAAAAATCAAGGTTTTTTGAACCTAAAAACCTTAAAAAAAGTAGTTTTTGAACACAAAAAAAACTATAGAAAAACAGATTTTTCCCAAAATCATCTCTAAATTGACAGAATAGAAGGAAAACTAACCTTTGAAATGCAAGAAGTTATCTGTCACCAATGCCAACACAACACCTCCACACAATTACGAATAGCAACACAATGCCTCCAATGCCAATGCAATGCCTTCACGAAGATACCAATGCCAATGCAACACCTCCACAAAATTACCAATAGCGACACAAAGCTTCCAATGCCAATGCAATGCCTCCACGAAGTTACCAATGCCAACGCAACACCTCCAGTAAATTTGCTCTAACAAATACCGAGAAAACTTGATGTGATGTGATGAATAGAAACAATCATTCCTTTTAAATATCGTATATTGTCCGATTGATTTATTGTTTAATGAATGTGGGATTAAAATTTCAAATTTAAAATATTTACATTTAATTTATTATAGTTCATACTATAGTTAAACTACTTATTATTTGCATGTGGTTATCATAATTAATATTTACATGTACTGAATGTTACATTTAATTTATTATAGTTCATACTATAGTTAAACTACTTATTATTTGCATGTAGTTATCATAATTAATATTTTATTTAATATTTACATGTACCTGAATGTTGAATAATTCAAATATAATCTCGGATTAAAAAATTAAAATATGAAATACTTACATGTAGTTAATTATATTTAATATTATAGATAAAATAGTTAATATTTGTATTTAGTTATCATAGTTAATATTTATATGTAATCAATGTTTAAAATCATGCGATTAAATTTTAAAATCTAAAATATGTACATGTAGTTAATTATAGTTTAAATAGTTAATATTTACATCATGTTATTTTCGTAAATATTTACATGTAGTCAATATTAAACTATTCAAATAAGAAAATTATTTTAGTTTCGAACACATGCATGAAAGGAATATTTAAAAAAAAAAATTGAAATATATTTTAGATGAATATAACGTAAGTTTAAAATAAAAAAATTTAAAATATTTACATGTAGTCATTATAGTTAAAATAGTTAAATTTTTTTCGTGAATTTTTTTTGGAGGGAATTTTTTGGAGGGAAATTTTTTTCGTGAATTTTTTTTGGAGGGAAAAATTTGGAGGGAAATTTTCAGTCTTTAAGCTATATATTGTAAGTGGGAGAGGAATTTGTATCATTCAACCTATTATTGTTGGAAGCCATGGTTTCTTCGATAATGAAGTTTTTCTTTCTAGAACATCAACATCTTCGTCACGCAACAACTCTATTCGAGTGATGAATATAACGGGAGTTCATTCACCATGAATAGAGAGTCAAAAAAATCGAGCGCCGCTTATACCACTTACTCTTAATCCTAAGGATTATGAAAGCAACAAAGTGATGAAGGGCATGATGAAGAAATTGCGAGTCAAAAGTTTCACTTCGTCCTAATCCCAAGGATTATGAGGACACCATTGATGAAGAGGGAGATGAAGAATATCCACTTCAGCTTAATCCTAAGGATTATATGAGAACAACAAATGAAGAGGGGGAATGAAGAATCAGTAGATTCAAAATATCCACTATGTCGTAATCCTAAGGAGTATGCCAGCAGACCGATGAAAAGGGGGGATGTAAAATTTCCAGAGTCAAAATATCAAATTCGTCCCTAACCATAAGGATTATGCGAGCACCACTGATGAAGAGGGGAATGATAATGTTTCGTAGTCAAAACATCCACTTCATCCCAATCCTAAGGATTATGCCAACACCACTCGATGAAGAAGGAAATGAAAAATTTACAAGCGTCAAAATTTCCACTCCATCCTAATCCTAAGGATTATGCAAGCACCATCGATGAAGAGGGGGGACGAAAAAAATTCCGAGTCGAATTTCCACTTCGTCTTAATCCTAAGGATTATGTCAAGCACCACGAGATGAAGAGGGGAATGAAGAATTTGCAAAGTCAAAATATGCACTTCGTCCTAATCCTAAGGATTATGTCGGCACCGAGTGAGGAAGAGGGGAATGAAGAATTTGCAGCGTCAAAATATCCACTTCGTCCTAATCCTAAGGATTATGCTAGCACCACCGATGAAGACAGAGGATGAATTTCCAAAGCTAAAATTTTCACTTCATCCTAATCATAACGATTATAATTTAACCACCGATGAAGGGGGGGGGGATGAAGAATTTCCAATAAATATAGATTCAAGGCATTCACTTATTCCCAATCCTAAGGACTATGAGAGCTTTAGTGAGGAAGGGGAGGGGCAGGGGTGAAGAAATTCTAGTGAATACAAATTCAAAGCTTCCACTTATGCCTAATCCCAAGGATTATGAGAGCGCACCGAGGAAGGGGAGGATGAAGAGTTTCTTGCAAATGATAATTTTAAAGACACGGATCCGAATATTGCATTTTCTCCAAGTGACCATTTCAAAGACACTCATGGTGATGAAGAATTGAATCCTCCCGGGGAAGAATTTGAAAGCATGGGTCAAGATGGTGAATAATTTCTTTTGAGTCGTGGTTACAAAAGCTGTCGATGATTCTTGTGAAATGTTTTCTTCAATCGATGATGGTAAAGAAAATTTTCCATGCAATGATGTTGATGAATTTCTTAACTATGTTGAGGATGATGATAGTGGGGATAATATTCCTTCTAATGGTGATGAAACTACTTTTACAAAGGATGATGGAATTATGAAGCCGTTGCAAGCAAATATTGCAACTAGGAGTAGGCATAGACCTTTTCATATCAATCCAAGGCATTCCAGATTTATACAAGGGCGAGGACAAAATATCTCACGACAAAAATTTCTATCGTTCATTTGATTTCAAGTGCATGTTGTCGAAGGGATTGCTTGAAAAATATGGATTTCAACTTTTCTTTGCGTAAAAGGAAAACATATATGTCAATGAATAAAAGCATGCAAAAATTCATATTTAGTGGGTTGCATGCAATCTACACTAGCAGAGTTATGATTATCATATTGGGAATGTATTGCTTTGCGAAAGGCGTTCAAAATGTTGTATTCAATTGGTAATTGTCGTTTGTCAAGAATCCATGATAGATTGGAAAAAGGATCCCACATATTATTCGAAGCACGTCATAAACGGGAGGTGGGGCCGTTTGCAAATACTCGCTAAGACATGGATGAAAGAATTCTTTTCAAATCATGGAGAGTGTATGCCAAATAAAGACACAATACATATTCCAGATAATTTCTCGAGACGAGAAATATTCATGTTATACAAAGATTATGCGGGAAGATGTTGAAGGAATTGGTAATTTTATTACATATTCTTATTTTACAAGGATATGGAAAACTGAATTCAACAATGTTCGTATTCCTAAGAAGACAAGGATGGGGATTTGTAGCACATGTGCTTCTCTTAAAGAAAAAAAGAGATAAATGTCAAGGGCGAAAAGAGGTATGTGTTCAAAACATTGTTTTTTTTAAAATTTGATACTTATCAACTATGAAAATATATTTATTCATATGTTTCTTTTATTTTATGTACGATTTCGTTGTCAAAGAACTTCAAGACCATCGCAATCAGCAAACAAGTGAAAGACAAAAGTTGTATAAACATCTAAAGAAGTGTTATGATCATCCAAATAAATATCTGGGATTGATAATTGATGGTATGGACCAAAAGAAAACACTTCTTCCACATTTTGTCCGCACGCCAAAAAAAATTACAGGAGGAAAATTTCATTCAGTTTCACTTGGTTGGTTGTATGGTATTTAATGAGAAGATGCTTCCAAGAGTTTTCTTCACAACTCCAAATATTCACAATGATGCAAATCCGACAATAACTATAATCCATGATGTGGTTACTCATTGGTCCAGGGATTCTTCCCGAAGTTTTGTATTTACAATTAGACAACACAAGTCGTGAGAACAAAAATCAAGTTCTTTTTGGGTATCTAAACATGCTTGTTGAATTGGGGATTTTTAAAAAGATAAAGGTTGGTTTCCTTCTTGTTGGGCATACTCATGATCATATTGATCAATTGTTCGACTGCTTTTTCAAAGAATATTGAGGAGGAAAGGTGTTGGGAGCCCGCCATCATTAATTGAATGTATTAAGAAATCGTACATTCCGTAGCCTCGTTTTTTCATGTGTTGGAAGAAACTATTGACATGCGAAGGTTTATTTTTGGATCGCATGGTGAGGAGAAATGCATTGAAAAAACTTAACGACATTAGCTTCCGAAAGATCAATTTCGTATCAAAAAAAATTGATGGGATAGCACTTATATGGGGCAAGAAGTATTCAACTATTGAAGAATGGGGACCATCATCGAGTTTAGCATTTTTGAAGTTCATTCCGTAGCGTCCAATGTTTTCATCAAAGATATTGTTATTACAGATCGCTTCCGAACTCCATAATGCACGAAGGTAGAAGAGAGAGATAAATTATTTTGAATGTCTAGAGGAAATTAAAAGATGTATTAGAGATACATATGAATACTTCGATGTTGTTGATTCAGTTTGGTGGGAGTCTTTTTTCGTAATCAAAGTGATATGATTTCAAGATCAAGTAAATGAGGATACGCTTTTGAAGACTCCTTTTTTTTGGCCACAAAATATGCCAAATGAACATGAACATCAAGAAACACACAATGTTGAACAACAACGAGCCTCAAGATATTATTAATTTCCCACGGAGTAGAGGAAAGAGAAATCTATATTGGTTCTAGAAGATCACGTGCACAACGTGAAGCCATGGAAGACCTTTACGGGGGTTCGTGTAGGATCTTAAGGAGGGTTGCATGATAGCAGTGTTAGCGAGATGAAGATCCACTTGGCTATCCATTCTGGATTGCCAAGGTTATAAAGGTCATTAATGAAAATGAAGAGATTACAGATTGTTGATGTACATTGGTATGCCACAAGTACCCACCCTTTCAATGGTGTGTACAAGCCGTAGATGGTAGTGGAAAAAAGAATTAGCAGAAAGAGAAAAAGAAAGGGCGCAAATATAAATCGTCGCTGCAGCAGATGTCTTAAAATTGGAGGATGTTGACATATTTGTGTATGACTTCAATTTGACAAAGAGAGGAACTCTTCGGTTGCAGTACCATAAATATTTTGAAGAAATTGCTACCGAACAATTATCGTTGAAATGGGACTGCAGAATGTAGACGTAGATCTACAAGACTTTTGAACTCCGAAATGGTGGGCATGCATGTTGACTCGTATGGAGCACTAGTTGATGAAAGAGAAGAATATGGATCATCTTCATCCCGCATCGAGCCATTCATCTGAAGATGTAGATTATGATGGTGTGCCATAACCTATGGCTGATTTTGAATAACTATCTAAGACACTTTTCTGTAATTGATATTTGCATGGTAACTTGAAATAAAAATTTTGACTTCCATCTCATTTTTCATGAATTTCTGAGACATTTCTATGTTTGTTGGATTATACGTTTTAATTATGAAGAATTCATTTTTTTAAAATATCGACAATGTAACAATGAATTACAAAAATAATTTATGTTATATTCAATGTACCAATGTTGATATTTTAATTATAAGTAAAATAGAAAATAGAAACTAATGTTGAATTTTTAGATTATGCAGTGATATTACCATGATATTATGTATTGTTACCATTTGGTATAAGATACTTTTAAAAGTTTTAATAATTATATGCGTCATTGAAACATAACACTTTGTTTTGATGCTTGATTTTTAGGTTTTGGTTGAAATTATATTTAAATTTGTCTTATTCTAAGATTTGAAAAAAAGATAAGTTTTTATTCTTTAAAATCAAAATTACTCTTACTTGTTTCGTTTTAAATTGTTAAGTCTTATATTTTCTCCATAATTTCATTGTTCAAGTATGTTGAACACTTAAGATTGAAAAACTTTAGATTTACCTTTATCTTTAAGGTTATGGTTGAAAATAATTACAAATTTGGGGTTGTTTAAAGTCAAGATATTTTATGTTTAACAACATGGATGAAAATTGTTCAAAATTATAAGCCCTCCGGACATGTATTTGTTTATCTTTAACATCATCTATCAAAAATGTTAGGAATTTACGATTTTAAAAAAATGTCCTAATATGTTGTCTTTAATTCCATTGTCACAAGTGTCAAAATTATGACACAATGTTATTCCAAACATCAATCGGTTTTGTTTTGAGGGTGTTTTTTCAATCTTTTTTGCAACAAACAATTTTGTTTTTTAGCATAATTTTAGAAAATGTTGAAATTTGACCTTAAAAAAAAACAAGTGCGTTCTGAAGACACACTTTTTTTTTGGGGAGTGTTTTTTTCAATCCTTTTTTTCAACAAACAATTTTGTTTTTAGCATAATTTTAGAAAATGTTGAAATTTGACCTTCGAAAAAAAACAAGTGCATTCCCGGAAGACACATGGGTGTTTTTTCATGTTTTTTGAGCGTTTTTTGGGCTAGAGTTCCCGTTTTGAGGTCAGGGTTACCTATTTCATCGGTAACATTGTTCTTAACCTTTACCTTGACTTTACCCTTAACCTAACCTTAACCTTAACCTTAACTCGACTAAACCTCCGTAACCTTAACCTAACCTTAACCTTAACCTTAACCTTCCCATAACCTTAACCTTAACCTTAACTATAACCTAACCTTAACCTTGGCCTTAACTATAACATAACCCTCACCTTGAACAAACCCTTAACATTGACCTTAATTCTTAACATTAACCTTAACCTTAAGATTGACCTTAACCTTAACATTAACCTTAACATTGACCTTAACCTTAACATTAACCTTAAACTTAACCTTGACCTTAACTATAACTGAACCGTAACCTTAACCTAACCTTAACCTTGATCAAACCCTTAATGAAACCTTAACCTTGACTTTACCCTAACGTAAGCTTAGCCTTGACCTTGACCTAACCCTTAACATTAACCTTAACCTTAACCTTAACCCGACTAAACCCGTAACCTAACCTTAACTTTAACATTGACATTAACCTTAACATTAACCGTAACCTAACATTGACATTAACCTAAACTTGACATTGACATTAACCATAACCTAACATTAACCTTAACATTAACATTAACCTTAACATTGACCTCTACCCTTAACCTTAAACTTAACCTTGACCTTAACTATAACCTAACCCTAACATTAACCTAACCTTAGCCTTGACCAAACCCTTAATGAAACCTTAACCTTGACTTTACCCTAACGTAACCTTAACCTTGACCTTGACCTAACCCTTAACATTAACCTTAATCTTAACCTTAACCTGACTAAACCCATAACCTAACCTTAACCTTAACCTTACCCTTAACCTTAAACTTAACCTTGACCTTAACTATAACCTAGCCCTAACCTAACCCTAACCTTAACTTTGCTCTAACCTTAAGGTTAAGGTTAGGTTATAGTGAAGGTTAAGGGCAAGGTCAAGGTTAAGGGTAAAGTTAAGGTTAAGGTTAAGGTTAAATTTAAGGTTAGGGTTAGGATAATGTTAAGGTTAAAGTTAAAGTTAAGGTTAGGGTTAGGATAAGGTTAAGGTTAAGGTTATGTTTAGGCTAAGGTTAAGGTTAAGGTTAAGTTTAAGGTTAGGGTTAAGGTTAAGGTGAAGGGTAAAGGTAAGGTTAGGGTTAAGGTTAAGGTTAAGGTTAGGTTAAGGTTAAGGTTAAGTTTAAGGTTAAGGTTATAGTTAAGTTAAGGTTAAGGTTAAGGTTAAGTTGAAGGTTAAGGTTAAGGTTATGGTTAAGGTTAAGGTTACGGTTAGGTTCTAGTGAAGGTTAAGGGTAAGTTCAAAGTTAAGGGTAAAGTTAATGTTAAGGTTAAGGTTACAGGTTTAGTAAGGTTAAGGTTAGTTTAAGGTTGAGTTTAGGTTAAGGTTAAGGTTATGGTAAGGTTAAGGTTAAGGTTAAAGTTTGGTCAAGGTGAGGGTTATGTTATAGTTAAGGTTAAGGTTAAGGTTAAGGTTAGGGTTAAGGTTAGGGTTAAGTTTTAGGTAATGGTCAGGTTAACTTTAACCTTAACCTTAACATTAACGTGACCAAACCTTAACTTTACCCATAACCTAACCTTAACCTTGACTTTACCTTAACCTAACCTTAACCCCTTAACCTTAACCTTAACAATACCCTTACCCTTGACCTTAACCTTAACCATACTAAACCCATAACCTTAACCTTATCTTTACCCTTAACCTTAACCTTACCCTTAACCTTCACCTTATCCTTAACCTTAACCTCATCTTAACCTTAACCTTAACCTTAACCTAACTATAACCTTACCCTTAACCTAACTTAACATTAAGCTTGACCTTGACCTTAACATTACCCTTAACCTTAACCTTAACATTGCCCTTAACCTTCACCTTAACCTTCACCTTACACTTAACCTTCACCTTAACCTTAACCTTGACTTTACCATCAACCTAACCTTAACCTTAACTATAACCTAACCCTAACCTTGACCTTAACTATACCCTTAACCTTGACCTTAACCTTAACCTTAACTTTGACCTTGACCTTAACCTAACCTTAACCTTAACCTTAACCTTAACCTTATCTTACCCTTAACATAAACTTAACCTTAACTATAACCTAACCCTCACCTTGACCTAACCTTAACTTTAACCTTAACCTAAGCTTAACCTTCCCCTAACCTTAACCTTAAATTTACCCTTAACCTAACGTTAACCTTAACTTTAACCTTAACTTAACCTAACCTTAACCTTAACCTTAACCAAACCCTTAACCTTGACTTTAACCTTCACCGTAACCTTAACCTTAACCTAACTAAACCTATAACCTTAACCTTAAACTAACCTTAACCTTGACCTTATCCTAACCTAACCTTACCCTTGACCAAACCCTTAACCTTAACTATAACCTAACCCTAACCTTGACCTTATCTTTACCCTTAACTTTGAACTTAACCTTAACCTAACTTTAACCTTAACTTTACCCTTAACCTAGCCCTAACCTTGACCAAACCCTTAACATTAACCTTAACCTTTACTTGTACCTAACCTTTACCTTAACCTAACCTTGACCTTAACTATAACCTAACCCTAACCTTGACCAAACCTTAACCTTAACCGTAACTTAACCTTAACCTTAACCTAACCTTAAGCTTAACCATAACCTAACCTTAACCTTGACCTTAACTATAACCTAACCCCAACCTTGACCAAACCCTTAACCTTAACATTAATCCAAACCTTACCCTAACCTTAACCTTAACCTTAACTTAACCTTGACTTAACCTTAACCTTAACTTTACCCTTAACCTAACCTTAACCTTAACCTTACCCTTAACCTAACCTTAACCTTGAATTTACCCTTAACGTAACCTTAACCTTGACTTTACCCTTAACCTTAACTATAACCTAGATTTAACCTTAACCATAACCTTAGCCTAACCTTAACATTAACCTTAACCTAACCCTAACCTTGACCAAACTCGATGCGGCGGTAGCAATGGATTCAAATAAGTCCACATGGACCTTACAATCTTCACCCGCTCTTGTTCCTATTGGAACCAAAAAATATTTGAATAGGCGCAAGATATTTATTTTATCTTCGCATTCCAATATAACTGTTAAAACCATTTTAAAACAAGATATTTGAACACCCTTTATAACATTTCATATATATTGTCGCTAACCTCGAGATCCGGTTAATCCGACGGTTCGGATCAATTTGCAAATCGGTGATTTACAATGTGCAACAGGGTTTGGCATTCACCACACTCCAATGCGATATCAATGTTCATACTCTGATGCGCTCCACACTCCAATGTATGCCGATGCAATATCAATTGGCGATCGCAAATCGCACTGATTGATGTCATTACCCAACCGTCGCAGCTTCCACAACTCCGATGTGAAGTTAATCAGAAATTGGAGATCACTATGATTCAACGTCACCTCCGTAGTCTCGGCAATAACTTCCGGACCCGAACTCACTTCAAACCTGGCTTATATCATTTCATGTCTATTTCATTATTATATGCAGTGATATGAAATGATTCTTCGGTGCGATGCGATTTGAATACATCCAATCCGATCCGATGGAATTATCGAACCCGATATGTCATACAAATCAATCGATATGTTTTTTTAAACCGGCTCAAAGGTTCCACTAAGTGGATTCCGCCAATTTCCCGTGTTGATGACTTTACGACTCACAAATTTCGACAATGTAAGATTTTCCTTAAACACGAGAATTCTTACGAGTTTAAAATAAGAACACACGAAAGCCACCATCATTTCAAGTAATTTCGTGAAAAAAGAACAATGTTTAAACTTCACAACTCGTTGTATAATGATGCATTCAATATTTATTTAATTCACAATAAACAAAAAATGCAGACTCTCGGCCTTAGGCCCAATTACACAATGAAATGACCTCTCATCAAACAAACACAATTCACACACCACTTCTTTAAACTCGTAGCTCCAATTTCACCATTGCTCATCATACTTAACCCCAACATAACCGTGTTTAATTCATCGACTATCTCTCTCCGTTCAATTCAACAATTTCGAAACGTCAATTTATCAATGGAATTCGTTATGCCGTTCTATGACTCTTAAGACCGTTTCCATACTGATATTCCATCTCACTTGATAATTGCACAAATTCTCACAATCGGATTCAATTAGATTCAACCCATGTCTCTGCATTCATATATAATGTGACTAGAACCTAAAATTTCTCGCATCCTCAATAAAAGAGGTCAAACCCCCATCGATTCTCCATTTAAATTCTTCACACGGTTTAACTTATTCAAAGTTCATTTGTCTATGAACTTAAGAATTGTGGCTCTTATATAAATCCTATATCGATTAACAAAATCGATACCATTCCACATCACCGACGCGAGCTAACAACAAGTTGCATTCTCAAAAAGCCGTAATTCTATACATATAGAGTTTCATCGAAATTTTAGGAGACAAATAAAGCTACACAAAGCTTAACAATACAGATTCCTCCATAACACAATAATCTCAGAAAATAAGAAAGATCAAACCTTCCTTCCACACATCGAACACATAAATTCGATCCTACCCAAACTCAATAATGGGCATAAACTTTAGAAAACCAAATGTTGTATTAATACACATAATACTTACATAACAATCTCCTTCGTTTGCCTGATTTCCAATTCATTGGCCCTTTTACAATCTGCCCGAAGGCTTCCAAGTAGAACCCTTGCTCTCTCCTATATTTCTCACTCACACTCTCTCTCTCTGATTTTCAATGCCTTTGAGGCTTAATAATTTATAATAATTTAGAATGATCTATTCTAAGTACAATCCCTTCAACTTCTCAACAAAATCCTAAAATCACTCTTGAATCCCTAAGGGTCCTCTCTCACCCATAATTAATGAAACTAATTTCTAAATTAATATTTAGAAAAATCTCTCATCCCTTTACATCCTCAACTGACCAAATTCTCTCATATTCTTAATTATTTACAATATTTACATAAAACCCACTCAAATCATTTATAAAAATATAGCTCCTCTAAAACTTAAAAAACCCCTAAGTTTTAATAAAAATACAAAGTAATTTTCCGAGCTAATGCTCCTGCATCAAAACCTTAACCTAAACCTAACCTAACCTTAACCTTAACCCTAACTTTAACCTTGACCTTAACCTAACCTTAAGGGTTTGGGAAGGTTAAAGTTAAGGTAAAGGTTAATGTTTAGGTTAATTTAAGGTTAAGGTAAATGTTAAACATAAGGTTAAGGTTAAGGTAACGTTAAGGGTAAAGTCAAGGTTAAGGTTAGGTTAAGGGTAAAGTTACTGGTTAGTGTTATGCTAAGGTTAAGGTTAAGGTTAGGGTTAGGGTTAAGGTTAAGGGTAAGTTTAAGGTATGGGTAAGGTTAACCTTAACCTTAACCTCACTAAATATAAACCTTAACACTTAACTTTACCCATAACCTAACATTAACCTTGACTTTACCTTAGCCTAACCTTAACTCCCTTAACCTTATCCTTAACTTTACCTAAGGTTATGGTTACAGGTTAGGGAAGGTTAGGTTAATTTTAACCTTAACCTTGACCTTAAACTTAACTATAACCTAACCTAACCTTGACCAAACCCTTAACCTTAACCTAACCTTAACCAAACCCTTAATTTTAACGTTAACGTTAACCTAACCTTGACTCGACTAAACCCTTAAGGTTAGGTTAAGTTTAAAGTTAAGGTTAAGGTTAAAGTTAGGTTAAGGTAAGGTTAAGGTTAAGGATAGGTTAAGGTTAAGATTAAGGTTAAGGGTAAAGTTAAGGTTAAGGTTAATGTTAAGGGTAAGGTTAAGGTTACATTAAGGGTAAAGTCAAGGTTAAGGTTACGTTAAGTGTTCGGGTGAAGGTTAAGGCTAGGCTATAGTTAAGGTCAAGGTTAATGTTAGGTTAAGGTTTAGGTTAGGGTTAGGTTATAGTTAAGGTCAACGTTAGGTTAGGTAAAGGTTAAGGTCAAGGTTAAGGTTAATATTAGGTTAAGGGTAATGTCATGGTAAGGTTAAGGTTAAGGTTAAGGGTTAGGTTAAGGTTAAGGTTAAGGTTAAGGTTACGTTAAGGGTAAATTCAAGGTTAATATTACTATAAGGTTAAGAGAAAGTTATTAGGATAAGGTTAGGGTAAAGGTTTAGGTTAATGTTAAGGTTAAGGGTCTGGTCAAGGTTAGGGTTAGGTTATAGTTAAGGTCAAGGTAAGGTTAAGGTTAAGGTTACATTAAGGGTAAAGTCAATGTTAAGGTTAGGTTAAGGTTAAAATGACTTTAAGCTTAAGGTTAAGGTTAGGGTAAGGTTAAGGGGTAAAGTTAAGGTTAGTGTTAGGTCAACGTTAAGGTTAAGGTTAGGTTAAGGGTAAATTTAAGGTTAGGTTAGGTTAAGGTTAAGGTTAAGTTTAAGGTTATGGTTAGGCTAAGGTTAAGGTTAAGGTTAAGATTAAGGTTAAGGTTAGGTTAAGGTTATGGTTAGGTTAAGGTTAAGGTTATGGTTAAGGTTAATGTTAAGGGTAAAGTTAAAGTTAGTGTTAGGTTAAGGTTAAGGCTAAGGTTAGGTTAAGGGTAAATTTAAGGTTAGGGTTAAGTTAAGGTTAAGGTTAAGGTTATGGTTAATTTTAAGGTTATGGTTAGGTTAAGGGAAAAGTTATAGGTTAAGGTTAATTTTAGGTTATATTGAAGGTTAAGGGTAAGGTCAAGGGTTAATTCTAAAGTTAAGGTTAAGGTTAAGGTTCTCGGTTTAGTATGGTTAAGGTGAGGTTAAGGTTACAGGTTAGGTTAAGGTTAAGATAAGGTTAAGGGTAAGGTTAAGGTTAAGGTTAAGGGTAAGGTTAAGGTTAAGTTTAAGGTTACGTGTAAGGTTAAGGTTAAGGGTTAAGTTAATTTTAAAGGTTAAGGTTTGGTCAAGGTGAGGGTTAGGTTATAGTTAAGGTTAATTTTATGGTTAAGGTTAAGGTTAAGGTTTAGGTAATGGTAAGGTTAACCTTAACCTTAACTCTGAACATTAACATGACCAAACCTTAACCTTAACCTTAAATTTACTCTTAACTAACCTTATCCTTGAATTTACATTAACCTAACCTTAACACCTTAACCTTAACCTTATCTTTACCCTTGACCTTAACCTTAACCTTAACCATACTAAACCCTTTAACCTTAACCTTAACCTTAACTTTACCCTTAACCTTGACCTTACCTTAACCTTCACTATAAAATAACCTTAACCTTAACCTATAACTTTACACGATTAACCTAACCATAACCTTAATATTAACCATATGCACCTCTAAAGTTGGTCAAATAGAAACTACCTGCATTTGTTGAAACAATGTTTTTACAATATGTACTAGTTTTGCCAAAAATTCCCCAAGCCTTTGCTAATTCGATCCTTTGAGCTTTTATAGATCATTTACATCATGATATAATATTTTCATCAGCTAGATACATTTAATTCCTACCAATGACACCTATCCTAACCATATAACATGGTATTTATTACATACTGGCAGCTACGCAAGCCTAAAGCAGTCCTATTACAAGTAGGATTAAGACTCTTTTCACTTTATTTAAAACAACTTTATCTAGAATTATTTACATCATATTCCACTTGTATTTTAATTAGGTAGAAAACTAATGATGAGCTCCAAAACTCGTTATGACCATAATGCCGATGATGTTGATCTCCGCAATCTAGGAAATTGTCTCCTGTGTTTTAGGCTTTAGATTATTTAATCTTTTTAAGGTATTCTAACCCTTACGAACCATGATTTCGATGCCATTTGCTGTCAAGAACTGAAAAATAATATGTCCAAAGTCATCCCCCCTAGTTCCAACTATTCAAAAATCCACTTTCAAACTCTCCAAAATAGTGAAATAGACCCGCGCTACGAAAACAACCCGGCTTTCATAGCGCTTTTTCAGAGTACGTAGTATTTTTAACCTTTTTCCTTCAAAATTTTGGCTTCTTATTTTCAAATTTATCTTCCTTGACACTTAACACAACTCCCTTAGCAATTTGAAGTGAAAAATCACATTTTTTTCCCTTCCAAAATGTAGAGAGAGAGTGAAAAAATCATGTTACAACTAGTTTCGTAAGCGCATTTCACTCATTTTTGACACTTTGTGGCACTACATAACCATTGAGTGGCTTGAGTTTTTTTCAAAATTTTCAAAAATGAAAATTTAAGAATGTGCCAAAAACTCCAAATCAACCTACTTCCAACATATAGAAAACACAAATATCAAGTGGAAAATACTTTCATAACGGTATTCATGAGATTCCTTCTTCATTTGGAAATTTTTCCCTCGTTTTTCCCCTCGAAAATTAGGTTTTGGGATAGAGTTTATATCTCTTACTCCATGATGTATTTTGAGAGACTGAAGAAGGTTTTCATAGGCCACACTTTCTTGAATAAAAACCTCTCTTGGTTTTTTTAAAAAACATCTCCCATCGTCCATAAACCCGCTCTTGTGTAAAACATAGAAAACTGCTGTTTCTAAAAAGCTGGGCTTTAATGAAATCCTTTAATCTCCCCAACCGATAACACATATTTGAAAAAATTGAGAGAGATTTTTTTGTAGCTTGGTATGTGATGAAGACAAATCCCTTTCATAATTCCAAAATAATTTTTCATTTTGTCCAGAAAACGTAACTTGAAGTTTGACTACTAAACAACCATGCATAGGACATTTTGTAACAATAGTTTTGTAGCGCATTGTAATTTATCAATTGCTCCCAAATAATAATGAAGTTTGAGGAAAATGAGAGAGGTTTTTTGTAGTTAGGTCACATTAGGAAGAAAAAATTATTTCCATTTTCCTAAATATGTTTTTTTGTTGGTCGAAACCTCCTTGAAAACTCGGCTACTCAAAACCGGAAAAAACAAGTAGTTTTGCTTCACATTTCTCTACGAAAGTAGCAACACTTTCGTAGAGTATTTCCTCTCTTTTGAACTAGTGGCGCTAAAAAATGGTGGATTCCTAGATAATTGAATAAATTTAGCCCAAAACTTAATGGAATGACCCCTAAATGAAAAATATGAATCTTTGATCATGGAATGGACCTTGAAGGACTTTATTTGAACTTAAAAGATGGCCTTTAAATTTATAAAAACTATGACCTATCCTTAACCAAACTAAAAATGACTTTTAGACCTATTTAAGACCATGATAAAAAACAATGTCGACATACAATGTTTCTGAAATTTTTTTCTAGGGTGAAAACAATAATGAAGGTTAAAGTTAGGGTTAAGGTTAAGACTGTGACCTTAACCTTCACCCTTAACCTTAACTCTAACCTTAATCGTAACCTTTCCCCTAACCCTAACCTAACCTTAACTCGAACCTTAACCCTAACCTTAAACTTGACTTTACCCTTTACCTTAACCTTAACCTAACTAAATCAGAACCTTAACCTTCCCATAACCATAACCTTAACCTTAACCTTGACCTTACCAAGGTTAGGGTTAGGTTATAATTAAGGTCAAGGTTAGGTTAAGGTTAAGGTTAGGTAAATGTTAAGGTTAGGTTAAGGTTAAGGTAAGGTTAAGGGTGAAGGTTAAGCTTAAGTTCAAGGTTAAGATTAAGGTTAGGTTAAGGTTAAGGTTAATTTTATGGGAAGGTCAAGGTTAATGTTAAGGTTAATGGGGTAAGGTTAAGGTTAAGGTTAAGGGTAAGGTCAAGGTTAACGTTAAGGTTATGGTTATGGGAAGGTTAAGGTTAAGGTTAAGGTTAGGTTAAGGTTATGGTTAGGTAAATGTTATGAGTTTAGTCAGGTTAAGGTTAAGGTTACGGTTAAGGTTAAGGTTAAGGTTAAGTTAACCTTAACCCTTAACCTTACACTAACCTTAAACGTAACCTTAACCTAACCTTAACCTTAACTTTACCCTTGACCTTAACCTAACCCTAACCTTGACCAAACCCATTAACCTTAACCAAACTAAACCCATAACCTTAACCTTACACCTTTCACCTTTAACCTTCACCTTTTCACCTTAACTATAACCTAACCCTAAACCTTTACTAAACCCTTAACCTTAACCTTAAATTTAACTCCCTTAATCTTTCCCCTAACCCTAACCTTAACGTCTAACTATACCCAACCTAATATTAACCTTAACCTAACCTTAACCTTACCCCTTAACCTTGACCTTAACCTTAAATTAACCTAACCTTAACCTTAACCTTAACTATATCCTAACCCCTAAACTTGACTAAACCCTTAACCTTAACTTGCTAATCCTAACCTTACCCTTAACCCTTAACCTAACTATAACCTTACCCTCAACCTTACTCCTTGACCTTACTTTCCTGTAACCTAACCCTAACCTTGACCAAACCCTTAACATTAACCTTAACCTTATCCTAGCATTAACCATAAAATATTCTCAACCTAACTCCAACAAGCACCTTAACCTAACCTTAACCTTTAACTTTACCTTAACCTCGACTTTACCCTTAACTTAATCCTAACCTTAACCTGAATTTACCCCTTAACGTACCCTTAACCTTTTTCACGCTACTCTTAACCTTGACTCCCAGCTCCTAGCCCTTAACCTGACTTTACCCTTAACTCTAACCTCACCTTCACTATAACCTAACGCTATAGCTAATACAAACCCTTAACCTTAGCCTTAGCTTCAAGACTCGCACCTAACCTTAACTCACCTTTAACTTCACCCTTAACCTTAATTTACCATTAACCTAGCCTTAACCTCAACCTTGATCTCGACCTTGACATTAACCTTAACCTTAACCTTACCCTTAACCTTAACCTTATCATTACCCCTAACCTAACCTAGCCTTAACCTTAACCTTAACCTTATCTTAAATTTAAATATAACCTAATCAGTAACCATACCAAACATCCCTTAACTCTTAACTCATCTTCACCTTAACCTTAAATCTTAACCTTAACTCTAGTTATGGTTAGGTTAAGGTTAGTGTTAAGGTTAAGGTTAAGGTTAGGTTAAGGGTTTGGTCAAGGTCAAGGTTAACGTTAGTTAAGGGTAAGGTTATGGTAAAGTTAATATTAAGGTTAGGTAAGTGTTAGTGTTAAGGTTAAGTTAAGGTTAAGGTTAAGGTTAGGGGAAAGGTTAAGGTTAAAGGTAGGTTAATGTAAGGTTAAGGTTATGGGTTTAGTACGCTAAGGCTAAGTGTTATGATTAAGGTTAAGGTTAGGGTAAGGTTAAGGTTAAGCTTAGGTTAAGGGCAGAGTTAAGCTTAGGTGTTAAGGTGTTAAGTTAGGTTAAGGTTAAGGTTATGGTTAGGGCTAAGGTTAAGGTTAAGGTTAAGGTTAGGTTAGAGTTTACATTAGGTTAATAAGCATACATATTATGTATCTATCGCATACACGCTTAGGTTGTTGGGTACATACATACAGGGTTGATGGCAACCACATTGCCTAAGATCAGGCTAAGGGCTTGTATTACACGTTTAAGGGTAAAGCATATCACAAGAAATAGGGCTTAACTATACATGACGACCACAATAGGGCTAGATTCGTCTTACCATGTCTAATAGGATATACCATACATAGCTTTAGCTATTGCCATACACTAAATGAGTGATAGTTATACATATACGACATACAAAATGATACAGAATGGTTTATACATATATAATATACAGGTTATTAAGGTTGTTAGTTGTTTATTCTTGAAGGGTAACCTAGGGTTAAGGTTTAGGGTTACATAATAGTGCTTCCATATTATACATACATACGTTCGAGTATGCGAGGTTATACTATAGCTAGCCATACCAGGTTGTCGCAAGATTGCCATACATACATATTATAAGAAATAATAATGAAGGTAAGGGTTTAGAAAATACATATTAAAATACATATGCAGTTAATAATAATAATAATAGATCGAAATACATCACGTCAATAAATAGGTTAACGGCAAACTTAAGGTCATTAATGCGAATATTACGTGATACATAATATACCTACTTAATGAATATTACTATTACGTTTAATGTTGATGGTCCATCAAGGTTGTATTAGGTAAGGTCATGTCTAGGTCAAGGCTATGGGAATACATACAGCTAGGTATGAAAAAGGTTAAGACTTGGCTATAATATTACGTCATATAATGAATAAAGAACATACTGCCATACCCATCAATACAAAGAAAGCATAGCTTACGTTAGTTTAGGTTATGGCTAACCGCATACAAATATTCACCAGATAATAGGTATCCGTTAGGGTTAATAGCACGTTAAGGTGCCTGCGATACGTTACCGTTATGTTCAAATGAAGGTTAAGTACAAGAATTTATTGCCGTTAAAGGTTATGATAAAGGTTAAGGTTAAGCACATGTTATGGGTTAAGGTTAGGGGAAGGTTAAGGTTAAGGTTAAGTAATAAGATTATGCGCTTAGTGTTGTTAAGTGTTGTACATATACATACATGGTTTGGTCAAGGTTTGGGTTAGAAGTAGTGGCGTTAAGATTAATTAAGGGCAATTCAAGGTTAGGTTAAAGCGAGGTTAAGGATATGCAGAAGTTGTTACAAGTTGCTGTCTTTAACTTCAACTTTTCAGCTTATAACCAACGCAACTCAACATTAACTTAAATCTTAACTCTTAATATTAACTCTAACTATAACTTAACTCTAACCTTTAAAATCTTAACTATAACTCTCAACCATAACCTTTGACCAAACACTTAACATTAACCTTAACTTAACCTTAATTTAACCTTAACCTTTTAATTCTTCCCATAACCATAACCTTAATCCTAACCTTAACCTAACCTTAAACTTAACCTTAACCTTAACTTTAACTTTTGACTTAACTTAATTATAACTTAACCCTAACCTTATCCCAACGTAATATTAACTATAACCTAACTAACCTTAACTTTACTCTTTAACGTGGACTCTTAACCTCTAACCTTCACCTTCCGCTTTCACCTTCACTTCATCTTTAATCTTTAACTTGACCTTAACCTTATCTTTAATCATAACCTGTCTAACCTTGACCTTAATTATAACCTCAACCCAAAACCTTGACCAAAACTCCTTAACTTATCGCTCTAACCTTAACCTAACCTTAATCTTAAGCTCAACCTTCATGGTAAAATCATAAACTTCCCCATTTTTGACTTGTTCACTTCAAATAATGGGGACCTTTTCATAAATTGGCTAAAACACCTTTTAGATTTTTATTTATTTTTCGATTATCCCTACGCTATTGCTAATTTTTCATTTTCTTTGGATTCTTGTTTTGATTTCTTTGTTAGAATCAATTTTTTATAGCCCTCCCATCGACGCTTGTTTCGCTCTCATTTGGTCAATCGTTTTGAAAATGGCACTCCTTTGAAGTCCCATCATTTATCTAGTCCGGGTTAAAAATGTTATTTTTATTCTTTTTTTATTTATTTTCGAGTGATGTAGTTTAGAAAATTTCATAACTAAACTAAACATCATCAAAATAAAACCAAAAATAAAAACATAAAAATCTGATATTTAACATTAAATTTTAAACATTAATTAATTTAATTATTATAATAAAATATAATTAATTTAATTAAAATTAAAACTTAATATTAAAAAAATATATATAAAAAATAAAATTTACATCGCATATCACGATATTATACATTTGAACACACGTACTTTTTATATAATGCATATTTGACAAATGCGATATATGCGTATAAGGAAATATACGATGTGTTAAAAAAAATTTAATATAAAGTTTTTGGTTTTTCCTTATGCCTCCCGTACCTCCACCCTCACCCACCCTCACATCACCCTCACCTCACCCTCCACTCACCTCACCCCTTTACAAACTCACATGGATTAATTCATAAGTTTTAAGTTTTAATGATTTGTTTTTAAATTTTTTCAATGATACGTATGAGTAGAGTTAATGGAGTGGTAGGTTAAGTTTAATATATTTTTTTATTTATTTATTTAGTATTTAATATAATTAATATATAATATTTAATTAATTTAATTAAAATTTAAATATTATTTATATTAATTAGTTTATAAATAATTAATATTTTAGTTAGTTAGATATTAATTAATAAATAGTTTATTAATTAATTAGTTTAGTTCATAATTAACAATTAAATTAAAATTAATTATTAGTTAATTAAATTCTAATTTAGGATTAATTTTTTAAATTTAAATGTTGATTTTTAGCTCAAAATAACAGAAAATTCTAGAACTGTGCCGAAATTGACTCACCAACTTCGGAGGCCCATAGAATGAGTTTTATTTGGCCAAATGAGCTCCCGGGACGTGCTCATTGGAAAGAGAAGATCAAGGAGAACATTTATTAGGAGGTTTTAGTAACAGATTTGATCATTTATTGGGTAAAAAATCAGGCAGAAGATCAAGCTCCGAATTTCTAAAAATAAAATCAATTTTCTCGAGTTTTGTTTTCTTCATTTTTCATTTGCCCTGACTCTCTTCTAATTGATGATTCATGCATCAATATATCCTTGGTTAATTAAGATCGTTATGAGTATCGATAAGAAGCTCAAATTTCCTTTTTATTTATTTAAATAGAATTTGATTGGATTTGTTTTAAATGTTAGAAATAATATTTGGATTTTATTGTTGCATCTTAATTGATTTTAATTTCTTTTTGTGAAAAAACAATAGAAGGGATATTGAGGAAAAAGATTTCAATCAATGAGAAGACTCAACAATTAAAGATTGGAATTTTTGAGCAATTAAAGTTGGATTGGGCGGATTTTCTTCAACAAACTCTCTTCTAAAAAATACTTTTGGAGGATTATAAATCAGATGGAAAAAATGTAAAATAAGTCAGCTTCTCCTCTACAATTCCAAACTTCTAAAAGCATTTCTTTATAAGAATTTAGAGTTGTAGATGGGGAGGAGAGAAAGTTTTCAGATCCGAACATTATTGAGGGTTTATTCTTTATATCTTGAATTATACATGATGGGCAGTAGTTTGTATTTACGCATCTCTCAGTCTTGAAAGCGGACATTCGAAAGTAATGTAAAGTATCTTGGTAGAGACCGTGATTAGAGAAGCATATTCAATTAACTCGGTATTTTTTGGCATTTCTGTATCAAATACCAGGTTTATTTTTATTTTAATAAAATTGTTGTTTCATTTTATTCAGGTTTTGGCATTTTACGTTGATATGGATAATTTGTCTCAAATTGTTAAGTATCTCTATTCTTATAGATTTAACTCTCGATTTTCGAGTAACGATTTGCTTAGAAATCGTCTTACAAAATCGATTTTTTAAAATAATAATATGTTGTGAATTTCTTCCACATATTATTGTTTAATTATTGGCTTGATTGATTTGATAATCAATATCATTTTTGTGAATTTCTTCCGAGTGTTATTGATTTATTATTTCAGTCAAATGGTCTCAATAGAATATGTTTTGGTACTCACAAATGTGAGCTAAATTGAATTTCTTCGTTGGTTTGACATTAATTAAAAGCCGTAAATATTTTAATCCTCATTACTTAATTATCTTGCTCTTAGTTGGGTAGATTTTCATCTACTTTGATTGAGATAGGGATTTAGAATAGTTTCTTTTGCTTGTATTATAGAATAAGTTTGCATTTAGATTAATTTCTACATTCTTTTAAGTCCTCTTCTCAAGAGGCACTTAGTTGTGGTTTGGGTCTAACCCAAATCAGCCTATAAGGCCCTTCTGCTTTCCCGATCAAGTAAGAAGAATTGATCCGATATCCCCACGTCTATTGGTAGTTAATGATACATCGTAAACCAATAGCGATAGGGAAAAGGTAATTGGACCCAGTTAAACCGGCCGAGCCACTATCATAAACGTGAAAAGGAGCTATATTAAAGGTCCCGGGACCGTGGTTATCCGATGTTGTAGCAGCGATTTTTCGAGGCCTCAGCATTTTTGGCGCTAGAAGGAGGGCTCTGAAACTTGTTGTCTGTTGAGTCTTTTCAATTTTAACATTTTATTTAATCACGATGGCTCCTTTTTAAACTTCCAATTTGGAGTTGTATCCATGGACGTGCATCTTCCAATACTCCACCCGAAGTGGTAAGACTCTTCTCTCGGGTAAAGTTTAATGGTGAGAGAAATTCTTCGCTTTTAATCATGTCCTTCAATTTATTCAAAATGTTTCAAATTATGATTTTCAAGGAATTGATGAAGGCATTTTATGCGAGAATTTTTACTCTCGCATTTTCGCAATAAACGCCGAAACTGGTGTAGAACTCTTCCGATTGCCTCAATCCAGAGCTAGGATCAATTTGTTACAATTTCGTTTGTAAATTTGACCACTATGATTATGATCGTGTATGTGATGAAATTGAATATCTTCGAAATGAAAATGAGTCGCGTTAGAGATTTTAATATTCGACTTCATTTAAAATTGTTTAAAATTTGATGTCAAAGATCAACCTATGAAAGAAGAATCACTAGATTGGTTTGAACATAATAATTCTCTTCCTCCTATTCTCGATCCATATGAAATTAGTTCAAGCTTTGTTCCATCCCCCTTCCAATATAAATGAGAATTCCAATATGGATGCGCAAATAAATTGTGGTGAAGAGGTTTCACAAAGCTTGGAAAATATTTCTAATCAAATGCAAGAAAACAACAACAACAATTTTGAGAAGGACTTGCATTGGAATCTGAAATTTTCTCGCATTAAATTCGGAAAAATCGGATTGCAAATCAAAGTAAGTGCAAGCAACAATCAAAGTAAATAATAACATGCAAATCACCGTACAAATTTCAATCTTTTCATGATGAACAAACGCTCGAAATCGAAACGAAAAAGCAATCTTCTTCAAAATAGCGTGAGTACGCAAAGGAATGATTTAGAATCTGAAATTTACCATGAGTATAATGTACAAGAATTCTCAAACATAAACATTTTTAAATGCATTATTTCGATTCACATTTTTCCCTTTTATCCCGATATTTTTAATGATGACAATTTTTCTCCTTCTTGGTATTAATGATATTTCGTGAAATTAAAGAGGATAATTTAAATGAAATACCATTAAATTTTTATCAAGATAGAGAAGAAATTAATGATCATTCTTTTGCCATTAATAAACATGAAATTCTTGTTCCTCCTTGTTTCGATATATTGGATGACATTGAAGGGAATTATAAAGAATCTTGTGAAGTCATTTATGATAATTACTCTGACATAGAAGATGTTGATTTCTATTTTTCTCAAGAGAATTATCATAAGAAAATTCAAATAATATCCGGGAATGAGGAACATTTCAATTTAGAAATTATTTCAACTAATCCTCATTTTAAAGCGAGATAATCATCTTCATGATTTCACTATTCAAGAAAATATTCCAATTTATGATTCTATATCATGATCAAGCTTTCATTCCCTGTTCATAATCACAAATCTCTTTCTAATTCAAGTTGGAATCTGAAATTACCAAATTCCATAGTCTGGCCAATCCTTGTGAAAAAGAAATTGTTTCAAAAACAATCCCAATTGTCGTGATGAACATTAGTTGTAACAATAGTGATTTCTTTTTGTTTCCCTCACTTATTTTGTATTAAATCATATTTATTTTTAGATTTTATTTTTTCGTGATTTTTGATACATTACTTTGGTATATTAAGCACTTTATTATCAAACATTCAATCGATACATTACGTTGAAAATTGAAGTTTTATATTATAATCAAAAGCATCAAAAGCTATTTCAATTTCAATTTCAATCAATGCTAATATTTTATCAAAAGTTTCTATCTTCTCAAAGGTAATATCAACAAGAGAATGTATTTTTAGAAATCATCAGCAATCCAATTTAATTAATAATTTTTCATTTCATTTGAAAAATTTCCATCCATTTTTCATTAATTCATTTGAAAAATATTTGGAAACTTTTCCATCATGGAATATTGTTAATAACTTAACATTAACACAAAACACTAACAGTTTCTTCCAAGCCTTTAAATCTAAAAGCTCATATCCACATACTGTGTCATGTGTCATCTCTTCCTCGTGAACATTTCCAATCTCTGTAAAAATCCATCCGATTTCTATGATCCAATTGGTATTCAATTGGAAAGAAAACTTCATGAGAAGGAGATTTTAGATAAACTTCTAACAATAGTTGTACGTTATCCTGATTTCAAAGCCTAATTTTCTTAGTTCAATTAGATTTGTATTTTTTATTACTAACATTTGAATTGTACATACATGCAGAGGATTAAAATGAGAAATGGTTACACCGGAAATATGACTATACCTAGTCATTTTTCATGTATATGAAGTTAGAATAGGAATAGAATTAATTTAGTTAGTTTGTTTTATATAGTTAATTTATTTTTAATAGTTCTCATAGATTAAAAATAAAACAAAGCAATCGGCCATTTTCATACATGTTCGACTGAAAAACATTTTTCTACCAATCGAGAAAATTTTTAATTCTTGCCTTCCTTTTTTAAATTTCTTACAACAATACCTCTACTTTTGTCTATTTTGAATAATGTCTTGATTAAATTCACCATTTGAGGATTGAGCATCAATCACCTCAAAGCCACTTTTCTTAATTTTGGATTTCCTTCTAAGATTTTCTTTTTGAAATTTATATGATAAAGGTTTTGAGGATATAAAGCTTCATGATCTCATTATCCCATGAAATGTATGACATCGTCTATGCGATAAGCTTAATTCGACTCAATCATTATTATTCGACTAACCTTTCGTGGTAATCATATGAAGTTCATATTATCTTCCTAAAGTCGCTAAAGTCGACCTTAAGAATGCCCATTTTGCCGCGATGCACACATTCAACTGCTTTTGACATTTTTCCACAATTAGTGGCTTTAATTCCATTCGGATCTTTAATTTATTATGTAATGTTTTAATACGCATCATGTTTATTTACTAAAGGCATTATTGAACAAGTCACTGCAATAATACAGCATTTTTCTCAAGTTAATTCGGAATGAGCAGGGAGGTAATAAATTGTTGTTGCAATTCAAAAAGGAAGCATAGTTTCATATTCATTTCGGTAAATTTTTATATTTCAAGACATGAATAAACATATCTTTTATTTTAGGCTGATTGCTCACTCAATTTAGAATAAATAATGAGATGATTTTAAACAAAGTCGGAAATTTTGATAAATCGAAGGAAGAATTTGAAGATTCATGAGGTAAAATCTACGTACAATTCCTCTTCACGTACGCATTCACATGTTCTTTCTCATCTATTATTAGTTTCTCTTTTCCTTAGTTTATTTTTTTATTTTTGTTTTGTTTTATTTATGATTTCATTTGTTTTCCAAAAATGGAAGTAAGTGTGCAAACCCATTTCAAAATTGCAAACAGTGTTCAGTGGAAATTTATTTTGTGATTCATTAGAATTTGAGCAATTTTTTTAATTTTGCTTTCATTGATCATTTCAATTTGATTTTCATATTGTTGATACTCGGAGAAAATATTCGCCATATCACTACCATCCCATTCATCTTCGTCAATCATTTCATATGATATCACAACCATTTGTAGCGAAATGTTTCATCGAAAGTAGCTCTTAGCATTGTTGATAACAAATTGTTCATAAAAGATCTCCGATGTATTACCTCACTCATATGCGATATCACATTTCCCATTTCGCATATCGATAGGTTTCGCGCTTGAAGTATACTCCATTATCGTGAATTTCTTTACCAATATTACGACAACCACATAAGTCCGGACCCAATATAAAAATTCAAATGAAGTTTATAAAATATCGCGTCCATTCAATCGCAAATAATGGTAGGAGCATAACTTTAAAAGGGTCAATATCTCGCATCCGAGTATGTTATTAAATTTTCATCATAAAGTTATTCGGGTCCACTCTTCATCGCATACTCGCGCGTATCGAGAATTGTTACATCATGTGCTTAAGTTTTCCGATCGCGATCGCCGCGTAACCACGCTATTCATCGCATATTGGCATCGCAAGAATCATATTGTATTACATCGGGTACCAACATTCACCAATCGCTAATTAACATCGCCGACTAGAAATCGCCGATATCGCAATCGCTTCATCGCATTTTTAATTATTCTCACATCACAATTCGAATTTGCGATGTGTGCGATGTGCAATAAGGGAAGCACAATATCATATTCCGATCCCCCAATATAATATATCTTTAATGATGTGATCGCTTCATTTCTATTGCCATGTTCTCATTACATGTTTTCATATCGGGTAATTTTCCATTGCAATCTCCGATGTGATAGATTTCAATGCATGCCTCTGAGCCATTAACATTTAATCGATATATGGCATAGCAACAAAGGCGAAGTCTTGCAAATTAAACTCAAAACATGGTGAAGAAACATGTGATGCGAATCATCCAATACGGCGATGTGTTATTTTAAAAGCGAGCTTGGGTAACCACTATGGTAAGAAAGAAAATGATGATAAATTTAGACATGATATTCAAATCATTTTGATTTCTCATATATTTCAATTTTAAATATATAATTCCATAATTAAAAAGAAATTCAAAACCTCTCTGTTCTTCACATTTAAATTTTATTATCTTGGATGTGGTCTTGATTCTAGAAAATTTATAAAATCGTGAGTTTATATGAAACTTATAATATATTATATACTGACCATTACGCAAATTTTCATTCTCATTTCGATGCATTTGTTTTCCCTTGAACATTAATCATTCCATTTTTTGCATTTCATCGCTTTGCTTTAGTTTAGATAAAATAAATAATGATTTTGGGTTATAGGATTTTTGAGTTAGTTTGACTTCTTCATGTTTTTAATGTTAATTAAAAATAAGAAGTCGACTAGTTTGAGAAACCGATACCTTCGTAAGATCCAAAAAGCTAATTATCCAATGGTAAGATTCATGTACCCACTTTCATTAATTTCCATTTCGTTACTTTAATTTCGTGTTTGTTTTTTTCCCGATACATGAATCTTTGCTTTTGTACTCTTTCATAAAAGCTTCCAATCTCTGTCGAATCATATTTTCAAAGTCCATACTTTTTCTCTCGCTTAATTTCAAGATAGCGCGATAATCCTCATTGTAACGACTACACTAGGAAGTTTACCGAACCTTTAATCTGCTTTAAACATTTATTTTTGAGAAAAATGATTAAGATGATGCTGAAAACAAAAAGATCGAAACTGGGATAGAAAATTTTCATTGTGGCCGAATTTTATCATCAATCGCTATCTAAAAATCCTAAAACACTTACAACCCCGCAAGGTATGAATTTTCTAAATCTCGACATAAGAAGGATTGATTACACGATTATTTTATTTCTTCATATTGTTGAGACATTGTTATAAACATTCTTGTTTGAATTTATTCGTTACTTGAATTTTCCTTTCCACTTTTAAATTTCTTCATTTTTATTTTTGTTTGTTAGTTTCTTTCTTATTTTAGAATAAGAATTCTTTTCCTTTGATTCTCGGCTTGATTTTGGTGACTTTTCCATGATTTATATGGAAGGCCTTTACTGCTAACAATAGTCGGCATACATGGAGAAAAAATTGTTAATAGTCACCTATTAGCTTTTTTCTTAAATCTCTTAGTAAAATTTGATTTTCTTGTTATAAAGGTAGACATACTTAAGGAAGAGATTACCAATTTAGAGAAGTTGATAAAGTATCATAAAAACTCGGGAGAAATTTTTTTCATCAAAATTGTAATCATTTTTGAGATTTCAATATTTTATTAAGATCTTTCAAAGTTCTATTATCAGCCAAAGAAAGTTATTTTTAACCAAGTAAAGACACCCCTTACGACAAAGCACCTTTAACTCGAAATTGTCATTCTTAACTCTTAAGGAGTCAATGATTCTCCCCTGTCCCGAAGAGTTTTATTTTTCTAGAGTATAACTGCAAACTATATTTAAACTTAAAAGATAAGAGGTCTCATCATGAGCCTCGCTTACCATGATCATAGGGGAAAAATAGACCGACATTACCAACAACTGCTAAACAAACCGGGGTAATGGCTTATGATTTCAAACAATTATAAGACAAAGGGGTGTCATCACGAGCCGGCCTTGTTCACTCCAATTATAACGTTGAATGGCATTGTCAACTATCCGGCTACCAAACCGGGACAATGGCTTTTAAGATTTATAATAAAAATAAAAAATAAAAATAAACATATATAAACGGATTTATCTCTAGTTCAATAATTTTTTAAAGAGATGGGATTCTGAATCATTGATGATTAAAAGGTAACCTTGTCGTAGACTATAGATGTTTCGTCGCCAAACGAGCGTCTCTACTATGACAAATGAGTATATTTTAAAAGCTAAGTCCGTAAAGTGACCCCTGCTTTATCTCTACATCTAATTAAGGATTGATATAGAGTTTGAAATATTTTAATTTATGAGGAATTTTATTACAATTAGATGATTCTGCTTTTTATTCGCACTAATGAACCTAATCAAAGTATTTCAAGCATAATTCTCTCTTTTAATTAGTTTTACTTTGATTTTAGGAAAATTCATTCATATAGAGATAATCGGGTTCTTCTCGCGTGTCGCCATCGTTGTGGTAAAACACAACATTTTTCGACTTGTTCACTTCAAATAAATGTGGAACTTTTCTATAAATTTTTGACTAAAACACCTTTTAGGATTTTTTTATTTATTTTTTATTATCCTACTCTTTTTGTTAATTTTTTCATTTTCTTTGGATTCTTGTTTTGATTGCTTTGTTAGAATCGATTTTTTTATAAGCCTCCATTGACGCTTGTTTCGCCTCATTTAGTCAATCGGTTTGAAAATTGCACCCTTTGAAGTCCCATCATTTATCTAGTCTAGAGGTATGTTATTTTTATTCTTTTTGATTTATTGATCAGTAGTTTAGAAAAATTTCATAACTAAACTAAACATCATCAAAATAAAAACCAAAATAAAAACATAAAAACTGATATTTAACATTAAATTTTAAAACATTAATTAATTTAATTATTATAATAAAATATAATTAATTTAATTAAAATCAAAACTTAATATTAAAATATATATATATAAAAAATAAAATTTACATCGTATATCGCGATATCGCAATATCGGAACACATCGCAACTTTTATATAATGCATATTTGACAAATCTGCGATATTGCGATAAGGAAATATACGATGTGTTAAAAAAATTTTTAATATAAAGTTTTGGTTTTTCCCTTATGCCTCCCCGTACCTCCACCTCACCCACCCTCACGTCACTCACTCTACCTCACCCTCCACGCCACCCCACCCCTTTACAAACTCGCATGGATTAATTCATAAGTTTTTAAGTTTTAATGATTTGTTTTAAATTTTTTCAATGATACGTATGAGTAGAGTTAATGGAGTGGTAGGTTAAGTTTAATATATTATTTATTTATTTAGTATTTAATATAATTAATATATAATATTTAATTAATTTAATTAAAATTTAAATATTATTTATATTAATTAGTTTATAAATAATTAATATTTTATTAGTGATATCACTAATAAATAGTTTATTAATTAATTAGTTTAGTTCATAATTAATAATTAAATTAAAATTAATTATTAGTTAATTAGAATTCTAATTTAGGATTAATTTTTTAAATTTAAATGCGATTTTTAGCCCGTACAACGGAAAAATTCTAGAATTGTGAAAGCAAATTGATTCACCAAACTTCGGAGGCCCATAGAATGAGTTTTATTTGGCCAAATGAGGTTCTAGGATGGCTCATTGGAAAGAGAAGATCAAGGAGAACATTTTCCGAGGAGGTTTCAAGAATATGATTTGATCATTTATTGGGTAAAAAATCAGGCAGTAAGATCAAGCTCCGAATTTCTAAAAAATAAAATCAATTTTTCGAGTTTTGTTTTTCTTCATTTTCATTTGCCTAAACCTCTTTCTAATTGCGGATTCATGCATCAATATATCCTTGGTTAATTAAGATCGTTATGAGTATCAATAAGAAGCTCAAATTTCCTTTTTTATTTATTTAAATAGAATTTGATTGGATTTGTTTTAAATGTTAGAAATAATATTTGGATTTTATTGTTGCATCTTAATTGATTTTAATGGCAGGAAAAAAACAATAGGAGGGATATTGAGGAAAAGATTTCAATCAATGAGAAGACTCCAACAATTAAAGATTGGAATTTTTAGAGCAATTAAAGAGTTGATTTGAGCAGATTTTTCTTCAACAAACTCTCTCTAAAAATACTTTTGGGAGGATTATAAATTGCAGATGGCAAAATGTAAATGGAGTCGCTCTCCTCCGCAATTCCGTACTTCCTAAAAAGCATTTCGTTATAGGAATTTAGAGTTGTAGATGGGGAGGGAGAGAAAGTTTCGGATCCGAACATTATTGAGGGTTTATTCTTTATATCTTGAATTATGCATGATGGGCGAGTTTGCATTAATGCATCTCTAGTCTTGAAAGCGAAATTAAAGTAATGTAAAGCATCATTAGAGCCAAGATTAGAGAAGCAGCATTCAATTGACTGGTATTTTTGGCATTTCGTATCAAATACCAGTTTCATTTTTATTTTAATAAAATTGTTGTTTCATTTTATTCATGTTTTGGCATTTCGTTGATATGGATAAATTGTCTCAAATTTTAAGTATCTTTGCTTGCAGATTTAACTCGATTTTTAGTAACGAGCTTGCTTAGGAAATCGTCTTACAAAAATCGATTTTTTAAAATAATAATATGTTGTGAATTCTTCCACATATTATCGTTTAATTATTGGCTTGATTGATTTGATAATCAATATCATTTTTGTGAATTTCTTCCGTGAGTGTTGTTGATTTATTATTTCGACCAAATGGTCTCAATAGAATATGTTTTGGTACTCTACCAAATGTGAGCTAAACTTGAATTTCTTCGTTGGTTTGACATTAATTAAAGTTTATACATATTTTAATCCTCATTACTTAATTATCTTGCTCTTTAGTTGGGTTAGATTTTCATCTACCCGATCGAGATAGGATTTAGATTAGTTTCTTTTCGCTCGCATTATAGAATAAGTTTTGCATTTAGGTCAATTTCTACATTCTTTTAAGTCCTCTTCTCGAAGAGGCAAAATCTTAGTTGTGGCTTTGCTGAACCCAAATCGGCTTATACGCTCGTTTCCTCGATCGACAAGAAGAATTGATTCGATATCCCTATCTATTGGTAGTTAATGATACATCGAACCAATAGCGATAGGAAAAGGTAATCGGGACCTAGTTAAACCACGGTCAGCCACTATCATAACACGAAAGGAGTCATATTAAGGTCCCACCGTGGTTATCCCCCAATGTTGTAGCAAGCGATTTTGTAGGCCCTCAACACCTTCCCATAACCATAACCTTAACCTTAACCTTAACCTTCACCTCAACCTTACCTTGACTTTGCTCCTTAACCTCAACCTTAACTCCTCTAACCCTAGCTAACACTTTCCCATAACCATAACTGTGACCTCCATCTTTACCCTTAACCTAACCTTAACATTAACCATAATCCTAACCCTAACCTTAACCAAACCTTAACCTTAACCTTAACCTTAACATTTCCCTAGCCTTAATTTCTAAACATAAACACAATCTTTAACCATAACTTTTAATCTTTACCCTTTAACCTAACCATTTACCAAAAGTTAACCATAAGCTTAGCCTTAATCTTTGACCTTTAATCCTTAACCTTTAGATCATACCTCTCACCCTTTAACCTTAATCTTTAACCCTAACCTTGATCGAAATCTTTAACCTTAACCTTTAACTTTGACTAAACCCTTAATTCTAGACTTAATCAGTAACCTTAACGTCATCTTTAGCTTCACTAACCTTATCTTTAACTTTCTTTAACCTTCACTATAACCTTCATCCCACCTTAATCTTCCACCTCACCTTCACCTTTACCCTAACCTTAACCTTAACTCTTGACCTCAACCTCAACTCATATCTTTAACCTTAACCTTCACTATAACCTAACCTTAACCTTTACCTTAACTATAACCTAACCCTAACCTTGACCAAACCCTTAACATTTGTTAGGGTCCCGCGATTTAGTAGATTCGTAGACCAAATGTACAAGGTAAAATAAGATGAGCCTTTAGAGTCCTAGTACCTAGCCTTCCTGGACTCAGAGAGGGCTCTCTCTAATATATGCAAAGGATGTGAACTTATTTGCTTCTAGGGTTTGGATTTTAGGCTAGTTGCTAAGTGTAGGGATTGTTGTTTGTTTTGGTTGGGTAAGATGATCAAGTAAAAATAGGTGGAGTGAGAGGTATTCAAATCATTTGGCTATGGAGTCTATGAAAGTCATGGATATCTCAATAATGAAATAATATTCATAACAGGGGAAAATATAGCATGGTTAAATGGATCTATAAGGCATGTGTGAAGTGAAATGAACAATAATTTGGTGAACAAAGTAGAGTGTGTAAGAGGCAGAGTGAAGAATCCTTAAACAAACACCTTTTAAACAAGATGTTTCAAATACTAATCAACATAATAACATAATCATAAGGCAGGTCAAACCAATAGCTCTTAGATTATACTTTAAGCAAACAAGCATTCAAGATGAACAATTCCAAGGAAATATAGAAGGCGAGAAACTCATTTAACTTCTAGTGATTTCACCTTCAAGGTTAGAAAACATTCAAGGTAAAAAATAACCTTAATCAATGAAGAGGGAACGCCTAAACATCAATGATCAAGTTACAAAGAATATTTAAGGAAAATTCCCAAGCATGGACAAAGGTCATGATCAAAACATGGCCTCTTTTTCTAAAACCTAACAAGTAATACTTCAAAGAGAGATTCCAAAACAGAGTTTAAATAGCATCAAATAGCGGGGCTAACCATAAATGTTTTTTGAAACTACTATGTTGAACCATTTGTGAATAAACAAGCATAGATAGATTTAAGGAGAAGTTAATAATTCCTTAAACAAATCTAGTAGGGGAAAAACATAAAAGACAATAGACAATGCAGAAGGACCAAGGTGCCTCCAACAACATTTATTGGCCTATACTCTATGTTATACTCGCAACATAGAAGGACGGAAACATAATGAAAACACGAGAAAAAAAACATGAAAGAGAAGCACTTCAGAGTAATAACCAAGCTCAAGGATCCTGCAAGCTATCCACCTTCATCATCAATCAAAGCAATCCATTCAAAAATTCCACAAGGCCAATTTATTCTTCAAGCTCAAGAAAACCATATATTTCTCTCAAAACTCATCAAATGCCAACATTTACAATGGAACCGTCATGATCTATTTATCTTAGTAAGAGAGGAGGTGGAAACCATAAGAGGCTTCTAGAAACCCTAATTTCATCATTAATGTCATTTATGTGCTTGAAGGCTATGCAAGGCCCAAGACACATAATATATAAGCTAATAAAAGAAAGATAAGATAACATAAATCGTGAATCAAATCTTGAGTGATTTTCCCAAGAAAACATTAAAAAATCATTTTGCTATCAATTTGTGTGTTTTTTTGACTTTTTGGCCAAAAACACAAGGTTATCCATAAAGCGCGACACCTTAGGCAGAAAATAGGTCCTATTGCAACCAAGTTTTTGCTGGCCTTCCCGATGTTGGATTTTGCTCCGTGATAGCTCATTGGAAAGCTTGTTGAGTCCTCTTTCCACATTTTTCTTTTTATTTTTTTATTTAGGACCTATAACATATATAAAAAATTTAAATCCTCAAGACTTCCTTTGAGTGCAACGCTTAGGCTTGAAAAAGAAGGCGTAATGGTGAAAAATGAGGTGTTTTTTTAACCTTTTGAGGGGTCAAAACTACTCCAATTGCTCATAAATTTGGTGAGAATGGTGTGTTAGCCATGATGAATCCAAAAATGTAGATTTTTTTCCTCTAAGGATGCCCGAGGGAAAATAGTTTCTTAGCTATGAGGAATCCAAAAATGTATATTTTTTCCTCTCGAGGATGCTCGAGGGAAAAGCGTAGCGCTAGCTAGTGCACTGCGCTAATAGGCCTTAGCAGAAAAACCAAAAATTTGTCAAAATTTCCCTGCACATTATGTGCCTTTTGTAGAGGGAATTTGGAGGCCTTCCCATTTTCCACATTGGGCCCATGTCAACTTGTTGGAAATCTTGTCCTATATACTTTCTAGATATACAATTTTTCTATTATTAGAGATGATTTTCCCTATCAAAGGTTGATTCTCCCAAGATCGGGTCCAAAAGTGCTAAATGATGGTGCATAAATATAGAGTCCAGGCTGAGCACAACTTTTGAAGAGCGTTCTTAACTCTATATTGAGCTCATGATAGCTCATTGGAAAGTATATTCTAGTCTTCTTTTCCAAATATACCTTTGTTTGTCTCTAATTTGAGTTGATTCTGACCTCGTATCAAAAGTTGATTCTCCCAAGACTGATCAAAAGGTGTTGAATGTCAGGTATAGAAATGTAGAGTGCTAGTGCGAGAACTTTTGGATGCTCTTCCTCAATTTCAAATTAAGCTCTGATAGCTCATTGGAAAATATATTCTAGTCTAGTTTGCATTTGACCCATCAAGAAAGTCATTTGGATAATCTAGCAATGAGAAAACCTCGATTTTCCCAAGGTCACTCGAGAAGTGCAACAATTTCTCTTGTGACATATGTATTTTTGACATTTATCCCAAACCATGATACCTACGTATAAAATCGGAAGGAGGTGTTTCTTCTTGGACCTATTATGGACAAAAATATCTCTCACTTTTTGTCAAATTCATCTCTTTGGTCGAAAACATAGTTTGGAGCAAAAATTGGGACTTCCTAGTGTGTGGCAAATGATTTGTCCTTTGGAATGAATTCTTAGGAAAATGATGGAGGCCTAATGTTTATGAGTTGGTATGGCTTTATGCTTGCTGATATGATATATCATATGGATCCCTTTTCTCTTATGCCTCCTTTCCATAGCAAACCCTAGCTTAGTTGGAAGAGGATATTAGGGTTTGGGTGTAGGTGATTTAGGACTAACTTGCAGAGGGGGGGAATGAAGAGGTTAAGGGTTGTATAAATTCTTGGTGAAATTTTGGGTGTTAGGGATAGATGTTAGAGAGTAGGGGAAAGTTTAATTTCAAAGATTGAGTGAGGGGAAAGGGGGTCCAAAAAGAAAAACATGTGCCTAGTCTCAAAAAGTGCCAAATTATGGCAAGAGACGAGGTTTTGTAGAAAATGATGAGTTTGAAGGATAGGAGTGATGGGAAGTGTTTATAGAAGGTATATTAAGGATATGGGAATGTATAAGTGCATTATGATACAAGCCTGTGTTGATGATTTAACCATGGAAGTCATGAAACCAAGAAAATTTCCCTCAAAAACCCCTAGTTTTCCGTTTCCCTTGCTCACAAGAAGTCATCATTGAGTAGCAGAACCTCTTACCTTATCAATTTATTCTCCTGGTTGGCCTCTTATTACTTTCTGCAAAAGTGTCAAGATATCCCATTACCTTATGTGCATACTTTGAAGCTGAAATGGTATTATCTTTTTGGGGATGATGACCTCGAAACACATGAAACCCTAATTGACCTAAAGTGGGGGATTGTTTTGACCTCTCTTTAATCAAAAATCTGGTTTGGAATCTTCAAGTGTAAAAAAAATTATTAAAAAAGTGGTGTATTGAAGATCCAAAATCCAATGTACTTGATTTATCTAAAGAGTCTACAAATATAGTTTAGAGACCATCAATGCTTGAGGAACTTGGGGATCATGGGCATGAGTTAGGCTTGTAGGAAACCCTAGATGGCAAAATGGAGTTATGGGCAAGGGAAAAATAGAGTGATGAGGTTATAGGTGGGAAAAATAGGATGTAGATGAGTGGCATAAGCCCATGAGTGGTCTTTTAGAAGTGGTAGGTTGACCATGGAATGACCAAAAAAGTAGAATAGTGAAAATTTTGTTCTAAGTGATAATGAAGACAACCAATCAATCGATGATTCCATGAGGGGGATATTGGTTCAGCTCCTTGAAGGGTTTTTGAAAAATGAAAAGGCCACTCCCACCTCACTTGTGTTTTATAACGAGTGGTGCCGAAAAACTTTTCTTTAAACTTTGCATCAAATCGCTCTTCACATATTTCACTTCCTCTTCAAATGTCTCTCAATAAATCAACAAAGGGATCTTGAAACAAAATATGAGATGTGAGGATTTAGAAAATGAGATTTATCCAGATCGCTTCTTCCTCCACTTGGTTGAATTTGGGAATCTTTTGGGAAAGACACTCCACCTCCTCCTCATGATCATATGCACTATCGGACTTTGTCATATATTGCAATGTTGTCCTCTAACAAACCCGATGTGCTTTACTGAGTGAGTTGAATTTTTCATGAAGGCCATCATTTTGATGAGTAGGAGCACTCTTTGGGAATAAAAAATTCTTGAGAATGCGGTGCAAAAACTCTTGTGTGATTATTAACTTCTAGGCCTTCATTTGCAATTTGTAATTCAATGGAACTTGGTGGCCGCGAACTGCGGGAGTTAAGGAGGAAAAAGGCTTCTTATTGAAAACTTGCTCAAGAAGTTCATCATCCTCCTCAACCTCAACATCAAAACGGAAAGGCTGATGATTTCCAATTACATGAATGTTAGCTTCTGATGGGATCAAGTGAAGTAGAGAAAAGAGTCGAAAGACTCCTCACTTACTTCCAAAATTTCAATGCTTTCCTCATCAGTACATAGGTAGACCTATATTTGCCGATTACTTTTTTAAGTCGTGATAGTAAATGTCATCCCACAAATCAACTATTGATGGCTCGCAAGGTTAGCTCTCGTTTGGAGCACATGACTATCATCATACTGATCAAAATTTTCAAAATCACCAAAATAAGTGGTGTTACCAATCAAGAAAATTGGAATACCAAATTGTTTTTTCTTTGAATTTGTCTACAAGTTCACTTTCTAATTTCGAACGAGATGGCTGAATCATTACTTGTGCCTCCAGAGATATCTTATGGATTTTCTTCTATTTATTTATTGGTTTCTTCCTCAACTAACTCCTCTAGGCTACAATGATAGCTATCTTGAGAATGAAATTGATGGATGGCTTCTAATAGATCCTCATGATGCCAATTTCTAAATATTCATCAATGTTTACAAGGTATTGTATGAGGTCTTCAGATTGATCACAACAATTTTCAGCTAATGATAGAGATAGATAATTTTATTTATAATTCTCACAAAATACCTTATGGAGATATTTTAAGGAAAAACAAACTACCGAAAGCTTCATCCATTCATACCATTCTCTTGCCTTACCCTCTAATGTTTCCATCAACATTTTCACGAGTGCGATCTTCATGCCATTCAACCTTTAACCTCCATATCATGTATATGAAATTTAATGAGATGTAATAAGGGGTAATCTACATTTTTCATCTTGAAATATAGGAAATTTTTTTAAACCAATTTGTCTAAGGAATTTTATGTGGAAAGCCGTGATGTGACCTCTGTCAGTTGAGCATATCTCCTTTGTATTTTTGGATCCATGTTTGTAAATCGAAAAGGGTCATCGACTTTTTCAACAAGTCTAGAGTTCTCTACCGATGGAGTCTTTAGTTCTATTGAGAGTTGTGAGTTCGCAAAGGTGGAAGGTTTCAACTTTGTTTTCCACTATCAACAAAGGATTATGATTGTTCAATGCATTTCCTAGGGGGTTTATAAGAACTAATGGGGTCAATATGGTTACTAAATACCCGTGTGGAGTCGCCAAGTGGATGATGCTTCTTGTTTTAAGGATGTATTTTTTTGTCCACCATCAACATCTGAATACCAATATAAGGATTTTTGAGGTTTTTCTCAGAGTATTAAGGATGTATAAGATGTTATTTACTCGATGAAAGTCCCACCGTGATCACTGCAAAATGTTGAGGTCACCGTGATTTAGCGATTGGTAGACCAAATGCATAGGGTAACATAAGACCGGTATTTGGAGTCCTGGGACCTAGCCTTCTTAGTCACGGCCTTCTTGGACTCATAGAGGGCTCTCTACATTATATGCAAAAGGATGTGAACTTGTTTGCTTCTAGGTTTGAATTTTAGGCTAGTTGTTAAGTGTAGGGTTTGTTGTTTGTTTTGGTTGGGTAATATGATCAAGTAGATAACAGGCGGAGTGAGAGGTCTTCAAATAATTGGGCTATGGAGCCTATGAAATTCATGGATATCTCAATAATGAAACAGTATGCATAATAGGGAAAATCTAGCATGGTCAAATGGATCTATAAGGCATGTGTGAAGTGAAATGAACAATAAGTTGGTGAACAAAGTAGTTGTGTAAGGGCAATGAAAGAATCCTTAAAAAAATACCTTTTTAAAACAAGATGTCTCAAATACTAATCAACATAAGAACATAATCATAAGGTAGGGAAAACCAATAGCTCTTAGATTATACTTTAAAGCAAACAAGCATTCAAGATGAACAATTCCAATGAGATATAGAAGGCGATAAACTCATTTAACTTCTAGTGATTTCACCTTCAAAGTTAGAAAACATTCAGAGATAACAAATAAATTTAATCAATGAAGAGGGAACACATAAAAATTAATGATCGAAGCTACAAAAGAATCTTTAAGGAAAATTCATCAAGCATGGACAAAGGGCATGATCAAAACATGGCCTCTTTGGTTAAAACCTAACAAGCAATACTTCAAAGGGAGATTCCAAAAACGAAGTTTAAATAACATCAAATAGGTAGGGCTAACCATAAAAACATATTTGAAACTACTGTATTGAATCATTTGTGGAATAAACAAGCACATATAGATCTAAGGAGCAACTAAGAATTCTTTAAACAAATCCAGCGAGGAAAACATAAAGACAATAGACAACAATAAGGAACAAGGTTCCTCCAAAAACATTTCTTGGCATCATAATCTTATGTTCTCACACATAACATAGAAGGATGGAAACATAATGAAAACATGAGAAAACAATAACATGAAATAGAAGCACTTCAAAAATAACCAAGCTCATGGATCACGTAAGCTATCCACCTTCATCATTAATCAAAGCAATCCATTCAAAAAACTCCATAAGACCAATGTCTTCTTCAAGCTCAAGAAAACAATATATTTTCTCTCAAAACTCATCAAATGCCAAAATTTACAATGGAAACCTCATGCTCTATTTATCTTAGCAAGAGAGAGGTGGAAACCACAAGAGGCTTTAGAAACCCTAATTTCATCATAAATGTCATTTATGTGCTTGAAGACCATGCAAGGCCCAAGACACATAATATCTAAGCTAATAAATAAAATATAACATAACATAACTCTGACCAAATCTGAGTGATTTTCCCAAGAAAAAAGTTAAAAAAATCATTTTGCCTTCAATTTGTCTACTTTGTTGACTTTTTGGCCAAAAACACAGAGTGTTTTCCATAAGCACGAGTGCCACATTAGGCAAAAAATAGGTGCTTTGTTGCAGCTAAGTTTTGGGGGCCTTTCCCGATGTCGATTTTTTCTCTATGATGGCTCGTTGGAAATCTTGTTGAGTCCTCTTTCCATATATGCTCTTTATTTTATGATTGAGACCTATAACTCCGTTAAAAAATTAAAATCCCCAAGGCTCAGCCCTAAGCACAGACACCCGAGTGCCCTGAAAAGGAGGTAGAATGGTGAAAAATGAGGCGTTTTTGACCTTTTGAGGGTTCAAAACTGCTCCAATTTCTCACAATAGTAGAATAGTGTGCTAGCCATGAGGAATCCAAAAATGTAGATTTTTTGCTACTCGGGATGCCGAGGGAAAAGCTGTGTGTCGATGGCCTCGCACTATATAGGCCTTAGCAAAACCAAAATTTAGTCAAAATTTCCCTACACATAGCGCCTTTGTAGAGGGAATTTGGATGCATTCCGATTGGAGTTGATTTTCCTCGTCAAAAGTCGATTCTCCCAAGACCGGTCAAAACGTGCTTTAGAATGATGATGTAGAAATGCATATTGTTTAGTGCAAACAAATTTTGGAGGCCTTCCTTAACTCAAATTGACTACTATGATAGCTCATTGGAAAGTATCTTCTAGTTTTATTTCCAAATATACCTTCTTTACTCTAATTTGAATTTTATTTAACCTATCAAAAGGGTTTGATTCTCTTAGAATCGGGTAAAAAATTGTTGAATGATGGTGCATACATGCAGAGTGGTGCATGCACAACTTTTGTATTCGTCTTTTCTCAACTCCAAATTAAAGCTCATGATAGCTCATTGAAAATATATTCCAGATCTCATTGTCATTTGAACCATCAAGCAAGTCATTTTGACACTCTAGCTATGAGAAAAAATCTGAATTTCCCAAAGCTCACACTAGAGAAGTGCAACAGATTCTCTCGTGACATACGTATTTTTGACGTTGATACCAAACCATGATACCTGTGTAAAATATGAAGGTGGTGTTTATTATTTGACCTATTATGGATAGAAGCCTCTCTCCACATTTTTCAAATTCATTCACTGGTCGGAAACATAGTTTGAAGCAAAACTAGCCCTAGGTGTGGCAAATGATTTGTCCTTTGGAATGAATTCTTGGAAAATGATGGAGGCATGACGTTGTGAGTTGGTATGGATTTATGCTTGCTGATATGATCTATCATATGTATCCTTTTTATCTTATGCCTCCTTTCCATAGAAAAACCTAGCTTAGTTGGAAGAGGAAATTAGGGTTTTGGTGTAGGGTGTTATCACCCAAAAAATTCTCAAAATTTCAACATGAAATGTGTTAAATTTTTCCTTTAAATTGGTTAGGTTAGGTAAGGCATCATGAAACGATAAATTTTATGATGAAATTAGGTTTTAAATTTTGTCTTAGGATGTTATAAATAATCCCAAGGGACATCAAAAGAATAGGTTTTTAGTAGATACCTTTGAAGTTAACCTAAAGTCTCAAATCTGGCATGCTCATCCGCTAAGTGCCAGCAGCGATTTTAGTGCAAAATTAACATATTTTTGCTATGGAAACACCTAGTATTTCCGTAGCAAAAGTGACACGAGCTTTATGCATAACGAAGAGTGGTTAACCTTTTAAGGTTTCGAGGTCATCATGTCATGAGTAGAGTCATCATTTGAAATTTATGCACGTTTTAGCATCAACCACCATTTGAAATCCATCCCATTTTTCTTTTCAAAGTCATCCCTCATTCCTCATACTTTGTTTCCCTCTTTTTAAACATGCTAAAAAAGAAACTTGCTGTCATTTACATCTCCCATATAAATCCCTTTTCATGTAAGCCTCCTCTACTATAATAGCTTGTTGTCCAAATTGTTTTTTTACAACACATCACATTTTTAAGAGGAGCGAGCTTTGGGTTATAAAAAGAAAATTTTCATGAAGAGGAAAGCATAAAAATGAGGCTATGTGTTTTGATAGGGGCCTATGGAGTTTTAGCTAATTATGGATGAAATTAGCTTCACATAAGCTTTCATCCAAAGACAGAAAGTTACATGTTTTTCTACAAGGAGCTACTAAAGGGATTTTTTGTGTTTCTTGGACTGCTTTTGAGCTATTTGTTTCCAAAAGGAGTTTTTCGAGAAAATGAAGATGAGTTTCAAAAATATGAAGGAGGTTCTTTCTAAGAACAGATCAAGAAACAAAAAAACTCTTTCAATTTTCTCCCCCAAGTGCTACCAATTTGGAGATTCAAAGTTTCCTTTTTGGGACCTATTTTCGACGATTCCGAATTTTCACTATTTTATACATGATTTTATAATGCAGACTGGACAACGTCAAGTCGGTTTTAAAAAAGCTGAGAGAGATTTTTACTATAAAAATTATTATCTCCATTTTTGTAACATCTATCATGGATCAAGAGATATGAGCTCAGAGTGAAGCCTTTGTTTTTCGAAAAAACAAAGTTATTTTTGTTGGTTGATGAAGTGGTTGAAGGTGAAAAAGTTGTTTCTCGAGGAGGGTAAGAGGTATTTTTTGAAAAAATATTCCTTATCAAGCTTCATACTATCATCTCACACGAGAAAAGGACCTTTTATAGTCCTAAAATCCAAATTATGTGAAGTTTGTGGGCAATTAGGGCAATTCCCGTGACAAGTGTCGGGCTTGAAGCTCCCGAGCTTTTGTCTTTAGCAGCATTTACGAAGGTTTATTTTTGGTTTTAAGAGACATAAAACTCGATGGGAGTGATAATTTTTGAAGGTCATGTTTAATTATTTTTTATCATTTAACATCCTCCAATGGTTAACTAAGGAATATCACAAGTCAATATTTTTGTATGCGCTACGAAAACAGCTGTTTTCGTAGCTGCAAAGAAACAGATTTTGACAGTAGGGACAATTTTCGTGACAATTGATGAAAAAGAGTGAAAAAGGTTAAGCATGTGTAAAGTTATTCATCATCAAAGGTGTCAAAGAGTATCGGGATGACAAAGAGTATGAGATTTTCCAAGTGGAGATTTTCAGTTAGAGGAGTTTGAAAGATACTAGCCAACATATGCCATGTCATCAAACTAACTTCTTTTAAAATGAGGGGCAGAGTTACTTCATGAAGACAATTATGATACAAATTTTTTGTTAATGGCTAGTCGTTGTTATGAAAAATGCCATCCCATCCCCGCAATCCTTTGTCTCACGTACATTGGAGGACTATTCCCGTGACCTGCGAACAGTAAAATGTCACGAAAACACCTTGATGATAGTCCTTTGCATAAGGGAAAGAATTCTCTGAAGAACATTTCACGAAAAACACTAAAAACCCCATGTTTTGGCATTGGCGCGGCTATCCGCTCATCCCTCGTACCAATGGGGAAAATTCACACTAGCGAGGTGTACCGGCGCACCTCTGTCCTCGTGTTGTGCACACGCCAAGCCTATTAAGGAATTGTTTTTTAACAATGGAAGGCAAAGTTTGATTCTAACAACTTCGTGAACGGATCATCAAAAAGAGGGTTGGGTTGTTTGCCTCTGGATCTCCCCTGATTAGGAAGTGTTTTTTCCACCTCTCATGGAAACCTTCCTAAGAGATATGACTCTCCCCCATGATTATAGGGAGCCTAACCTCTCCTTCTCCTCTATAAAAACATGCGCTCTCGCATTTGCTAGCTAGAAGAAATTTTGGGAACGAAATTATGGTTGAGTGACAATCAAGAGCGAGAGATAAGGAGAACCCCTGTGAGAGAGAGAGTTCTGTCAAACCCTCTGATGAGCTTTGTGAGACACGTCTCGCTAGAAACTCTGTCGAAAGGAAGATCACGACGTCGCAGCATGCGGTTGTAATTGTTCTCTCATATCTTAATATACATGACTCTACTATTGGTTCCATAGATTGTGTTTGTCCATTATATTATGCAATTTCATTCATTTTTCTGCGATCGATCGATAGTTATAAAGTGTGGAATATTGCGTTGCATGTTGTCTCTCTTCTTTGCATGTGCTGCACAGTGTCTGGACGGAACAAGCTCATGGATCGTGACCTATCTAGCTAGGAACAGAGGGCCACTTCTTCTTCGACAACATCGATGAAGGAATCACGGTAAGTGATCTATCGCGATTCTATCTTTTGTAATCAGGAAGCAATATCTTTGCGTGTTTCGGTTGTTGCTAGACCCACTCTAGGGCTAGTGGGATCGCCTCTGTCACAGAGGGATTTACATCCACAAAAATTTGGCGACTCCCACTCGGATCAATGGGAGTTGGTCCTTCCTCCATTAGGGTTATTTTTTTGGCTTTTTACTAGTCTAATCTTTCTACGGTTCGCCTCCCTTGGTGTTAAAACCTTTGCGGCCTACGAGAGCACCGGATCTAGCCTTCGTTCATTCATTTTCATATAATTTCTAGTGTAAAAATGATTGGCGCGATTTATCCCTTTGATGATCACACCGAAGGGCATACGAGTTTCTAGTTAGGTTCCCGCACCATCCCCCCGTTTGCTTAGCATTTCATGTGCGGACATGTGCGCCCAGCTCGGTAGGTTTTAGGGTTTTCTTGTTTTTGGACACTTTGGAGCTTGAGTTTTGGTCTTGGTTTGTTTTTTACTCGATTGTTTGAGTGCTTTGAAAGTCATTTTTTACCGTGTTTAGCCCTTGTCCTCCAGTCCCTTTTTTGTCAGTTTCTTTCATTTTAGCCCCTAGGGCTTCTAGGTGCTTCGACGGTTGAGCCTCCGTGGGTAGTTTTTGTCTTCGCTTTTCTCGTCAACTTTTGTTTCTACTTATTTGAATTCATCTTTTTTGAATCCAATTGAGTCATTGCACTTATTGAGTGATTTTCCTCTCTTTCATTTAATTTCACTTTGTGTTTCTCCAAGCCTAAATCACATAGCTTGTTTCGGGTCTCTTTCAAAATTCTTCTTCGCTTTGAGGGATTTCATCATTGGTTTGAGTCTTGATTGTGCTTGTTTGGGTGAGTGAACTTGTTTTGGCTTCAACTCTCTCTTTATCATTCTCAAATTGATGTTTTCATTATTTTTTCATTTATTTAGTGCATTTTATCTAATATATTGAAAAATACAACAGAAAAATCTTTTGCATTTTTGATTGGCATAGTGAAAACTGAAAACTCTTTCGCATTACTAGTGTTGTATAAATTCTAGAGAAATTTTTTCTAGTTTCATCGACCTGCATTGAAAATCGGTAGTGGATGTTTTTTGTGTTTTCATTTTGCTATCATTTGAAAGCTCTCAACTCTCCCGTAGATAGCTATTGATTGAACGAAATTATATTTTGTGCCATGTAGTTTGCATGTAGATGTTTTATGAGATCCAACATTTGATATGGCCTTGAAATTGAAACGTAAATTGAAGATCAACTTTAAAATTTACTAAATTAACCTAAGGCAGCATTGAAACTTAATGGAACATCTAGTAGTCTAACGTAGAGACGTGTTCCTGTCTTTAAGCTTAGTAAGTACACGCTCACCATCTAGCTACGGACGATGCCGCTAGTACGGACTTATTCTCCCCATATCGTCATGTATATAAAGGGAGACCCCATTAGGTTGCAAATCCTTTATCCATAGGAAGCCGAGTCTCCACGCCTTTTACCCATGATAATCGGGACACAACATTTAGAGAGATTACTCCGCACGTACGTTAAGTCCTTGGTTGATTTCTCTTTCATTTTTTACCAAGTGTATACATATAACAAATAGATCTCTACATTTCCATTTACCTAGATTACCAAAGAAAGTCATTTTGATCTTTTACCGAATATTTTAACCAAAGATCATCGAGCTCTTGTCCTTTCAAGCTCGTGTCCAAACCCGAAAACGATAGAGTCACCTTTTTGGTTTGTTTCTTGACCCTTAAAATATGCAGTCAATAGAGTCTGGTTTCGGTGTCTTAAAGAAATTAATTTCCCACAAAATATTCCCTGGTTAGAATTTTTTGTCCTTAGTGTTTTATTTCAAGGTCTTTTCCGATGGCAACTTTTCCAAAGTTTTCCAATCAAGGAGTCCTCTTTGGAGGGAGTCCGGTCCTTTTCCCACTTTAGGAAATATTGGTGATCCTTATATGGCCACATTATCCCCTCCCTGGTTAACTGTTTGGTTTCTTGTTTGGTCTGTTTCTAATATTTGTGGTCTCCAAAGTGTTCCAGCTACCATACCATCCACTCCTCCCCCTAAGCAACACCATGTTGATTTGAAGGTGGACCTCTCCCCCTTATTTTCCTATTTCTTCATCCTTATCTTCTACTTCTCCTAGTGAAATTTTTTATTCTAGTACCCAAGTGGCTAAGAAGAAGAAGAAGAAGACTAAGAAGAAGTTAGATAAGCGAGAGGCTAATTTCGCAATTGTTGTTTCTCAAAAACACCCGCTCTTGATGAACCTTCCAACCCTCCGCTGAAATTTAATTTCCCTTGAATTTTTGTGCCAAGGAAACCATCTTCTTCGAGATTTCCTGGTATTCCAAAGTGCTCAAATTATGGTCCAACGGTCATCCACGCAGGCTTTTGGCTTCGAGAGTCAAGTTGAGGCACATCTTCACTAGTGCTATTAAAGCTCCTAAGATTCGAGCAAGCTCACCAAACCCTATAAGTTGTGTGAAGAATCATGCCATTCACCTTTGTTCGATATGGATGAAGCCAAGAGATTTTTGGACAACTCGATTGTTTCCGCACCGTGCCTTCCGAATGGTTACAAACAACTTTCCTTGAGTGCTTCACCGCTGGTTCAACGACCACTCGAGAGAGATCCTTGCTTGATCCCGCCCTCTGAAATTCACCATCATTAATCCATGCCCGACCACACCATTGGTCGTGGGATCGCTGAGCCGGCTCCTTGCGTGTGCACCGGGTTTTTCTCGTACGGAGAGTGGATCTCATCCCCCTCATGTTCTTCTTATTTGATCAGATTCTTTAGACTTGGGGAAAGTTTCTTCTATCCTTGTAGTTCAAGAGGTTTCTCCCCCTACTCATTAGATGAAGATCGAGGAAGATGCTCCTCTTGCTCCTGTAACACCAAGGGTAAACCATATCAGTCCGATGGTACCCCCTCAAAGTAGTTTGGTCGCTTCCTTTGATTGGAGTTGATTTGCAGGATATCGCTTTCCATCTTATGTGCCTTTGGAGATAACATTGCAGACCTTTGATATAGTCATACCCAACACCATTATAGATGAAGGCGCATTCGTCAGTATTCTATCTTCCACTACCCAGCGTGCTTTTGGTTCTACCGCTTTATGCTCGTTATAGAATTCGGTATGCAATGAGAGAACTAGTCAACTCGCTAGGATCCTTTCTCAAGTTGCTTGTTACTTTGGGAGGGAAAACCATATATATAGATTTGATGGTTGTTCCAAGCCCCTTGGATTTCAATTTACTCTTGGGGCGAGATTATAATTCATGCCATGGGTGCATTGTACTCCTCCTCTTTCATCTGATTTGTTTTCCTGTAATACGTTAGGCTCAGCACTGTGACCACTGATCGGCTCATTCTTTGGACCCGATATGGTAGCTAGCCCACTATCTTCCCTTCCCGATATTTATCCACCGATTGTGTCTTCCCTATTGCAGGCACTATGTGGCTACTTGTCCTCGTGCCTACATTCACCGTGAGCAGGCGTGTCATGGCATCGTGAGTCAGTATTGGGGTCCTAATTTCCAAGATGTTTTTCTCCATCGGATGAGAACCTCTTGGAAGCCATGACTTATTATTCATTATGATGAGCCGTCTTCGGAGCAAAGTTTATCTTCTTGTGCTCGTTTTTTATGAAACAAGGTGTCCTAGACATAGTAGTCGTTTTCTTTGCGTCAAATGCCCGTTAAAAAATGAAATAAGGTGTTATGAGGATATTTTTGTCTTCTCGTATCAACCTCATTAAAAAAAGCAAAAGAAATCATCCGAGGATAGTTCTTTTAATGTGTCAACCTCGTTAAAAAATGAAACACTTTTCCCTATTCAATTCGGAAATTTTGATAAGATCTCGTAAAATCACAATCAAGTCTTTCTCTTGATTTGAACCCTTCAATCCATCTACCTTTCATATGGATTGAAGCTTGGGGGCATCAAATTCTAATTGAGCCACCATGCTAGGGGCATGCTTACTTTTTTCTAAGCATAGTTTGTGTTTTTGTTTCAAGCTTAGTGTGAAAAAGTGAAATCGGTTTCAAGCATAGTTTATCTTTGTTTCAAGGTTGTGTAAAAATGAAACCAACTTCAAGCAAGAGTTTCTGATTTTTCATGCTTGTATACGAAACCATTCTTATTTTATATCTCGTGATTTCCATTTTATCAGCCCATTTTGCTAGATGAGCCTTGGGTTCTCTCTCATTCCATCATCCCCATCCTGGTCGCGATCACACACCTTCACTTGATCGTTTTACCCATTCTTGAGGAACTATTGTGATGAGTGGTCTTGTTAGCCAGCCTCTTGACCTTTATCTTGTTTTTATAGTTCCACCATCACCGTGAACTAGTTTCTACCCTTTATAACACTTTGTTTCCTCCAAGAGGAGTCACCTTTCGGCCTCTTTTCCCTCGACTGAAATTGAAAATATTGCCAAGACGCTTGTCATTTTGAACTCGTTAAATGGCTATGAAGAAATATCTACCCGCATAGCTATCTACCCATAGCTGATGAATTATTTACAAAAAGCAAAATACTCTAGCCTATTACACTAGAGGTTCTCTGTGACATAGTTTTCTACCTTTTGGTCCGTGGGACTATCTACAAAGGATTGCTAGAGTTTCTTTTCCCGCTATCTTTTCTAAACTCTATAAATCTCAAAATATATCCCAAGTTCTTCTTTCGAGACTCATTAAAAAACTGATGACATCGAACTGATGTCAATGACCTTTACTCAAGTTCCTCCTTCCTAGGCTCGTAAAAGTGTACTAGGTTGGATTTTTTCACGAAAACTTATATCACAAGCACATGCTATCCTTCAAGCTTGTTTTTCAAAAAATAATTTGGGTACTACCCGAAATGGTGGGGGAAAAATGGGAACTGAGATTATGGTTCGTATAGTGATGTGCAGCTCGAAATCATGGCACTTGTCCGCATTCGTGTCGAGTTGGGAACATCTCATCTCATTCTTCCGTCACTCCATGGGTTTGGGTAATCTCTTTTGATTGCTCATCTTCTATGACGCCATGCATGATCTCGGATCCTCTGATGTCAAATACTCAAATCCAATGTCATGCATATTTCGATATGTTCAAGATAAGTTGGCCTTTATGGTTTTCAACCTCCCTTTGATTCTCTATTGATCATGATTCACAAAACATTATGTCCTCTTCATCTCATGTCGATGATGTGAGAGACATTATGGCCCACCTTCGACTCAAGGTCACTTCGTCGACTTCTGTCATCATTATCCAATAAATTGATCTAGAACCCTCCTTAGGCCTTTGAGCCTCGCATGCCTCAATGGAAGGTTCTTCACGATTCGATGCAAGGTTGCTGCATTATTGGCCTTCGATTGGATGATTCCTCGTAGGTTCGATGCCGCATCAGTGTTCACATTCTCGTGATTTACCTCTTGTACCTTGAGATCCATTGTCATTATTGGTGGTTTCTCCCACGTTTGTTAATGGCTTTCATTATTGGTCGGCAAATCGACGATGTTCTTCGCATGTTGAAACTTTCAGCTCAATTTCGCAAGCTGCCTTCGAACTTTGCTTTCACGTCCGAGACGAGCGCAAGACCCTCGGATTTTGTCCGTACAACATCCGGTCGTGTTCTCTATGGATTATTATGACTTATTACATGACTCTTTGATTGGATGCGCGATCATACCTGAGTCACTTATTTATCCCTATTGATGCATGTGTGCATATCTGGATTCATCGTTTCCGGTAATTTTTTATGGATGGTTGTGCCCATACCGCATATCATGTATAGTCTACGGTATTTGTATTCATCACATTTTCGATGGTAGTGTTTCTTTCAATTGACTACATTCTCATAAATCATTTCACCCCCTCCCTCTCTCTTGGACCTCATGCTTAGGGGTATCCACATACATCGCATTTTTTCACCATCCTCGTAATCCTCATCCACATTGGAGTACTATTCCCATGACCTGTGAACAACAAAATGTCCCGAAAACACCTCGATGGTATCCTTCCGCATAAGGGCAAGAATTATCCCTAAGAACATTTCCTATTAAAAACCCTAAAAACCCATGGCATTGGTATGAGTATCCGCTCATCCCTCATGCGCAATGGGGAAAATGCACACTAGTGACGTACCAGCTGGCGCTACCGTCCCCGTGTTGTGCTCGCACCAAGCCTATTAAGGAGTATTTTTTAACAATAGAAAGCATAAGTTTGATTCTAACAACTTCAAAACGGATCTATCAAAAAAGGGGTTGTGTTTGCCTCCAGTATCTCCCCGATTAGGAAGTGGTTTTTCACATCTCATGGAACCTTCCTAAGAGATAGTACTCTCCCCCATGATTATAGGGGAGCCTATCCTCTCCTCTCCCTCTATAAAATCATACCCTCTCCATTTACTAGCTAGTTGAACTTTTTGGAAGGAAATTATAGCCGAGTGACAATCAAGAGTAGAGCTAAGGAGAACCTTGTGCGAGAGAGATTTCGTCAAACCCATGACGCAGCTTTGTGAGACACATCCTGCTCGGAACCTCGTTGAAGGAAGATCACGAAGTCGAAAACCTAGTTGAAATCTTTCTCTCGTATCTTAATATACATGACTTCGTTATTGGTTCCATGATTGTTTTCCATTATATAATGAAATTTCATTCGTTTTCCTGATCGATTGATAGTTATAAAGTGTAGAATATTATGTCGCATTTTGTCTCTCTTCTTTGCATGTGTCGTGCATCTACGGATGTGTAACCTGCGCTGGATCGTGACTTGTTCAGATGAACGAAATCGCTTACTCTTCTTCAGAAACAAGCAAGGAATCACGGTAGCGATCTACTCAAAGCGATTCTATCTTTCGTAACTAGGAATAAATAGCTTTGCGTGTTTCGATTGCTGTTAGGCCACTCCGCTAGTGTGATAATATCTATCCACATAGAGTATTTACCTCCACAACACTAGCATGGTAAAAATATTAGATTCCTGAGTAAGACTTGGATCGCGTTTAGTTTAAATGTAATAAATAAGTGTTTAAGTCCTAGTAGGAATCTTCTTAGTATTTTGAATAGGTGTCGTGCCCTAGTCTCTAGAATCCGTTTATGGTTAGATTTAAGTGTTGGTTTAAATTTAAAATGGTTCAGCAATCTTGAAGATCAAGCAAAGGCTAAAAAGCCTATAAATATCAGAAACTTCGATGTAGTAAAGGTTGGAAAATATTATCAAAATAGCCTACTTTTGTAAATACTTTGGAGGAGCCGATATATACGGCACGTTTAACTTTTTCTAAAGCTGAGATTCTCATGGTACTTTATGTGAGATTTATCTTCTATCATGTGTTTTACTTCCATAGTTTTGATGCTTATTACCTGTAGATCATGGGAACATGCCCTCGACTTCCTTAAGTGTTAATTTATGGTGAATTAGGTTCTTAGGTCCTATTTGTGGATCGTTTTATTCAATGTTTGATGCTTATTACTCGGAATTCATGGGAACATGCTTCTCTACTTCCTTTAAGTGTTAAGCTTGGATACATCTTCGATGTATAATTTCCTTTCAAAATCTTGAAGTATAATGACCTGAATCCGTGCACACATGCTCGATTTCCTTCAACCTCGAGATATTGAGACTTTCTTGAATGTGTCACTCTTTTTCATTAAAGTATATACAAGCCTTAGTTTTATAAGAAAAGCTATTATATGTTATCTTTATCCTGCCATCGACCTCCATAGCCCAATGGTAGCTGTATCTATCTTTCTCAACCAAAGACTACAAAATCATAAACCATAGAGTTAGCCATCTATTTACATCTTTATTCAAAATCATTAACCCTTGAGAGAACCCTCTTTAGGCTAAGGAGGCTCAGCCCTCGATCAAAAATATTGGTTTGAAATAGTTACACCGAAGTGGTCTAATCGTGAGCCTATTAGGGTCCCATTTTGGTGATAACATAGGGCATTTAGGACTGCCTTGTAGAGGGAGGGGAATGAAGAGGTTAAGCGTTGTCTAAATTCTTAGGGAATTTTTTTGGGATAGGGATAGATGTTAGAGAGTAGGGGAAAGTGGAATTTAAAGGATTGAATAAGGGGAAGGGGTCCAAAAGGGAAAAACACAAGCCTAGTCTCAAAAAGTATCAAATTGTGGCAAGAGACTAGGTTTTGTAGAAAAATGATAAGTTTGAGGGATAGAAGTGATGGGAAGTGTTTATGAAGGTATATTAAGGATAGGGGAAGGTGTAAGAGCATCAGGATACAAGCCTTATTGATGATTTAACCATGGAAGTCATGAAACCAAGAAAAATTTCCCTCAAAAAACTCCTAGTTTTTCCTATCTCCCTTTACTACAAGATGTCATCATCGAGTAGCGACTTTACCTTATCAATTTCTTTCTGCTCGATTTGCCTCTTATATACTTCTTCAAAAAGTGTCAATATATCCCATTAGCTTATGTGTAGATTTTGAAGTTGAATGGTGGTCTTTTTGGAGATGATGACCTCGAAACACATGAAACCCTAATTGACCTAGTGATTCTTTGATCTCTCTTTGACTTAAAATTGGTTTGCAATTTTCAAGTTTAAAAACAAAGTATTTACAAAGTGGTGTATTGAAGATCCAAAATTGAATGTACTTGATATATCTAAAGAGTCTACGGAGATAGTTTAGAGACAATTAATGCTTGAGGAACTTGGGGATCATGGGCATAGTTAGGCTCGTGAGAACGCTAGATGGAAAATGGAGTTATGGGCAAGGACGAGTGATGAGGTTGTAGGTGCAGTAGGATGTAGATGAGTGGCATAAGCCCATGAGGTAGGTTTACCATGGAATGACCAAATAGTAGAATAGTGAAAAATTTGTTTTAAGGATAATGAAGGATGGGAGATTTCTAAAACTCGCAATATTTAGGATACTTTCTGATTTTATAAACCTAAAACCAATATAGTCATCTATGATAGTAAAAATATGGATTACTAACAATATTAACCTTAACGTTATCCTTACTTAACCTTAACCCTATCTTACCCCTTAATTCCAACCTTAACTTTGACCTTAACTTGCGAACTTAATCTCCACCTTAACCTTAACTTTAACTATAGCCTAACGCTAACCTTTGACCAAACCCTAAGGTTAGGATAAGGTAAGATAAGATTAAGGTATAAACACACTAGTAAAGTTAGAGTTTAGAAGTTAAGGCTAAGGTTAACGTTAGGGGAAGGTTAAAGTTAAGTTAAGTAAGGTTAATGCTGAGGTTAAGGTTAAGGTTAAGCAAGGTTAAGGTGAAGGTTTTCGTCAAGGTTAGGCTAGGTTACAGTTTAAGGTCAAGGTTAAGGGCAGGCTAGATATAGTGAAGGTTAAGGTTAATATAAGGTCAAGTTTAAGTCCTAGGTTAAGCATAAGGTTAAGGGTAAGGTTACACGTTAAGGGTTTCGTCATGGTATATGGTGCTTAGGTTACAGCTAAGACAACATTAAGGTTAGGTTCGTGGATAAAGTTTAAGGTTAAGGTTAGGTTAATGTTAAGGTTAGGTAAGGTTACAGGTATGTAGTTGCTGTTAAGGTTAAGGTTTAATCAAGGTTATAGCTAAGGTCAAGGTTAAGCTAGGTTAAGCAGAGTCGTCAAGTGGTTAAGGTGAGGTTACGTCAAGATTAGGTGAAGGGTAAAGATACAGGTTGAGGTTAAGGGTTTGAAAAAGGTGTGCAGTTTGCGTGTTACGCAAGTGTGTAAGGCCATAGCTAAGGGTTTGGTTAAGGTGTTAGGTTAGGTTAAGTTATATTTAAGGTTATAGGTAGTGCTAATCGGGTAAAGTTACGTTAAGGCTAGGTAAGGGTAAGGTTAAGGTTATGGGTTTAGTCAAAGTTAAGTTTAAGGTTAACGTTAAGTAAGGTTATGTTTAAGGTTAAGGTTAAGCGTTAAGGTGAAGGTTAGGTACATACATAGAAGGTTAAGTGTTGACGTTAAGGTAAAGGATAAGGTTATGTTATAGTTAAATTTAAGGTTAAGGTAAAGGTAAAGGTTAAGGTTACGTTATGGGTCTCTATCATTCACCTTCACTATAACCTTAACTATAACATCCAACCTCCTAACCTTGCTCCACTCCCAACCTTTAAACTCGATCATTGAAATAAACCCATAACCTTAACCTGTAACCTTACCCTTTAACCTTCACCTTAACCTTTGACTTTACCCTTTAAACCCACCTTAATCCTTAACTTCTGACTCGACTTAACCTACGACTAACTCTAACTTTGACCTCTAACCTATCCAACCTAACCTTAACAGGCTAAGTAGCTTAAGCTAACTAAGCCAGTAACATTTGAAGCTTTAAGACCGTTAAAGCTGTCAAGCTTAACCCGTAAGCCTGTGAGCGAAGGTGGACGTTAAGCGTTTAAAGCTAGTTAAGGTAAGCTAGATTAAGCTTTACGGTTGCAAGGCTAAAGCAATGTTAAGGCTTAGTACGGTAGGTTATGCTTCACATTTACCCTTTAACCTAAAATAGCTCAACTAACTCCTAACCTCCAACCCTAACATTACCTATCCTTAACCTTAACCTTAACCTTACTCCTTAACCTTAACCTTAACCTATAAATTTTAACCTTACACCTTAACTATAACCTTAACCTTAACCTTAAACCTTAACCCGATAAACGTAACCCTAACCTTAACTATAACCTTAACGTTAACACTTTCAATCGACTATAACCCGTAACCTTAACCTTACCATTGACCTAACTTTAACCTTAACCTTAATCTTAACCTAACTATAACCTTCTCCCTGACCCTAACCCCGACTCGAAACCCCAACCTTGAACAAAACCCTTAACATCAATCCTTAACTCCATAACCCTTGACCTTTAACCTCAACTCGAATCGTAACTCGTAACCTTTTATCTTAACCGAACCTAACTTTAAAACCTAACTCTCACTCCCTTAACCATAAACTTAACCTCGACTTTAATTATAAACTCATAAACCCTAACTTTGACTAAATCACAAGATAACATTTAACCTCGTCTAATCTTATCCTTATACCTAATCTCAACCTTGCCACATGCATAAACTATAACTCTAACCTTTAACCTTAGTCCCAACTAACTAAAGCCCAGCAACCCACTCCACAGGTTAATGCTACTGTAAGGTTAGGGTTACAGGTTAGTCACGTTTAAGCTATACACAATAGAAGGAGCTATGTCGAAAGTCAAGTGCTAAGGGTAAAGGTTAAGGTTAAGCTAGGCTAAGGTGAGGTTTACAGTTAAGGTTAAGGGTAAGGGTTAGTAGGTGGTACAGTAGCTAAGGTTAAGATAAATTTAAGGGTAAGGTTAAGGTTATACGTGTTAAGGTTAGGTTGTGTTAAGGTTAAGGTTATGCTGGCAAGATTAGAGTTAGGTTATATGTTGAAAGTTGACAGCGAAGTGTTGCGGTAAGGTTACAGGTTAGGTTAACGGTATCATTAGGTTACGGGTAAAGCGAGCTATGATTAGGTACGATTTAGGTTGCGTGTATAGAGAAATGGTCAAGTTAAGGTACATAAGCAGTGCGAAGTATTTACACGTGGCGGTTATGGGAACAGTGCGGCTGAAGAGGTTATGGTCAAGGCGTTATGCTCATTGCCAGTATAGTTGCTAAAGGCTGAGGTTAGTTAAGCAAAGTCGTATGTGTTAGTGTCGCGAAGGTTACAGCTAAGGTTAAGGTCAAGGTCAAGGTCATGTATGGCGTAAGATAAGGTAAGGTTAAAGTTAAGGTTACGGGGTGAGGTTAGCAATACGTGAGTGTTAGGTGCGTAGTTAGGTTAGTGTCAGGATAAGAGTACAGTGGCCGAGTGCTAAGGTCACGCTAAGGTTAGGTTAGCTTTAAGGTTACGCAGACATGGTACACATGTACAAGGTTTAAGGTTAAGTATAAGCTATGACTTTAAGTTTAAGCTACGTAAGGTTACGCTAAGGTAAGGAAATGGTTATGCCGTCGCTGGGATAAGCATTTAGGTTAAGGTAAGGTTAAGGTTAGGGCTGAAGTTACAGTTAAAGTTGAGGTTAAGGTTAGTTAAGAGTAAAGTTGTAGGGTTAAAGGTTAAGGTTACAAGGTAAGGTTAGTGTGGCGGTAGCGTTATGGCAGTTAGCGGTGGCGTGTTAATATAAGGTCAGGGTCACCGTTTAATCAAAAGTCACGGTACGAGTTTAGTTAGGTTAAGGCTAAGGTTAAGGTTAATGTTAAGGTTAAGGGTAAGGTCAAGGTTAAGATTAATGTTATGTTAATGTGAACGTTAATGTTAAAGGTTTACTGTGTTGCTGTTGCTTAGTAAAGGTTAAGGTTAGATAGTTTAAGGTTACGAGTCTAGTCGCGCCAAGGTTATCATGCCTTGTTAGGCACTGTATAGGGTTAATGTTACGGATTTAGGACAGCAGTATGCTAAAGAAAAGAGGGTGCAGGGTTACAGGTGCGCTGGCAGAAATCATGGTTGCTATACGCAGTGGTTATAGGAAGGTTACAGGCCAAGCTAAGGTTAATGGTTTGCTAAGGCTATCGTCAGTTATATTTAAGGTCAAGGGCTATGTGCTAAGCTATAAGCTAGGCTATAAGCTATAAGCGTAAGTGTCCTTGAATATTAATCCCTTAACCTTAACCTTAGAACCTTAACCTTAACCTTAACCTTAACTATAACATAACCCTAACCTTACCCTAAACTCTTCTCAACTCTTAACCCTAACTCACATATCTCTTAACCTAAACCTTTAACTCTCAACCTCACATTATCCTTATATTAACATTATCCCCAAACCTTAACCTTGAATTTAACCTTTACGAAACCTTTACTTTTAACAAGCTTACCCTTTTAACCTTTATCTTTAACCTTTAACCTTAACATTAATCCTTAACCTTTACGCTAAACCTCACCTTAAACTTTACCTAACCTTAACTTTGATCTTCATTTAATTCTAACCTTAACCTTTAACTTTAATCTATAACCTGAAACTCTAAGTTTAACAAACATCTAACCTTAACCTTAACTTAACATGAATCCATAATCCTTAACATTAACTAAAACCCTTTAACCTTAATCCTTAATCTGCTGACATCTCAGACCTGACCTCTAATTTCCATACTGGTTATTAACCTTAAATTTTGCTTTAATCCTAACCTTAATCATACTTTAATCACTTTAACCTAACCTTAAACTCACCCTTTAAGCTCTAATCCCATCCATCTCGATCTTTATCCTTAACCTTTAATCTATCGACCTAACCTAACCTTTACCCTTAACCTAACCCATTTCTCAACCTCTGACTTCATTTGACCCCAACCTTTAATCTAATCATAACCTAACCCTAACCTTTTCGACCTTTAACTCATTTCGCTAACGCTGACTAAACTGAGAACCTTAATCTTTAACATTGACCTAACCAGACCTTAACCATAGCAATTTACCCAACCTTTAACCAATTACTCAACTCCAACTCAACTTTTAACTACATCTCTAAGCGAAGTGGTTCGCGTTAAGGTTGAGCGTTACGTTAAGGGTAAAGTCATGTTTAAGTGTTAATGTTGTTAGGTTAAAGAGCGTTAGTAAAGGTTAAAGTGTTAGGCAGTCTGTCTGCTACGTTTAGTCGAAAGTTAAGGTTAGGTTACAAAGGTGAGTGATAAGGCGTTAAGGTGGTAAAAGTAAAGGTTAAGGTTGAGCGTTGAGCGTTAGTGTTAAGGGTAAAGTTAAGCTAAGTTTAAGGTTGAGCGTTAAGGTTACACGCTACAGGTTATGTGAAAGGTTACGTTAGGTTATAGATGTTAAGGGTATCATCAAGTTTAGCGTTAGTTAAGGCGTTAGGTTAGCGGGTAAGTCGCGGCTGAAGGTTATGGTTAAGTGAGAAGTTTAAGGTTAAGGTTAGGGTAAAGGTAAGCACATGTATGGCGTCAAGTGGTCAAGGTTAAGGCTAAGTTAGCTAAGGTTAAGGGCTTGGTCAAGTTGCCTTGCTGATGTGTAGCAGTGTCGCGAGTTAAGGTTAAGGTTAAGGTTATGGCTAGCGCCAAGGTTAAGCAGGTAAAGCTACAGCAAGGTTAAGGTTAGGCTAATGTTAACCTGACTTGACTTTAACCTTAACCTTACCTCTTGACGCAGAATCACAACATTAACCCACCTTTAACCTTTTAACTCAACCTTCCCCATACACTTAACCTTAACCATAACCCTAACCTTTCACCTAACGTTAATGTTAACCTCCAACCATAACCTTAACCTTTAACCTAACCTTTAACCTTGACCTCACTCATAACCTAACCCTAATCCTTGACCAAAACCTTAACCTTAACTATAACTCGATCCTAACCTTAACAAACCCCTCAACCTAACCTTATCTACCTCATCCCTTTAACCTTAACTTCACATTAAATGTAACCTTAACGCCGACTGCAGAATCGTAACCTCCACTTTATTTAACCCACTTAACATTGACCTTGCAAGAAGTTAAGGGTAAAGTCAAGGTTAAGTACCAAGCGTTAAGCTACATGGGTAACGTAAGCAGGTTAGCTTAAGCAAATTCTAAGGTTGAGCGTTAGGTTAAGGTTAGGGTAAGTATGTTGTTGCTAATGTTAAGGGTTTGGTCAAGGTTAGGGTTAGGTTAAGGGTCTGTTCAAGGTTACGTAAAGCTAATGTTAACGTTAAGGTTATGTTGTTGTTGGTGTTAAGCAATAATGTTAGATAAAGGCTGAGATTAATGTTAATGTTAAGGCATGGAGGTAAAGTTTAAGGTTAAGTTATGTAGGTTAAGGTTAATATTAGGTATGCGTTGCTGCTAAGTTGCGCGTACAGCGACGTTGAGGGTTTAAGGGCAGCTAAGGTTAAGGTTACACGTGCGGTTTGGGTTAGGTTAAGGTTTGAGGTTAACATATTATGAGTTTAGTCAAAGAAGGTTGAGATTAATGTTAATGTTAATGTTAAGGACGTAAGGTTAAGGTTAAGGTTAAGGTGCGTTATGGCCTAAATCTACCTCAGCCGAGAAAGGAAGTTAATCTAGGGTAACATCAAACCATGCTTAACGCAGTAGCTCCGGTAGCTAGCCCTACCTGGGACTTGGAGAGGGCTAGACTTCCCTTTGTCAATATCAGCAAAAAATAATCAATGAGGCTTGAGATGACTTGATGTAAGACTGATTTTAGGCTAGGTATGTGTGTGCAAAAGAGCGATTGAATTTAATGATGTTTTGTTGGCTCAAAATGGAAAGGTAGATTTGGGTATGAATGAGGCCTGGGCATGCAAAGATTCCCAATAAAAGCATAGGCAGACATTTGATTTGACACTTCAAATTAGAAATAAATGGAGAGCTTTAGACAGGGAGAGAGTGCTGAAGAGGGTAAGCAAACTCTTAGGGATCCTCTTCAAACAGCCGAAAAACATAAATAACTAAACAAAACCCTAGGTAGAGCACTTTCACGAATTTCAATGGATTCTACTCTTGATCTCTGTTTGTTTTGAGTTAAGAAGAAATAAGAGAGTGAATGGCATACATAAAACACCAATGAACTTACATTTACAGAGAGAGAAAACATTATCAAATCAAGATGCCACATGAATCCCACAGAGTGTTGCAAACTTCGGTCTATTCCTCATGCCAAAAATGCGCAGAGGTGAATGTACACCCATGCTCAAAAGCCTTTCCAAAAGTCCAAACCTATGCTAATGACCTGAAAAATTACAAGATATAGGCAAACCAAAACTCATCTCGAGCTCTCAGTCGAGCCTTTCATGAGTCTAGAGCTATTCCAACAAATTCTTCAAACCGAGAAAACTAAAAATTAGGCAATCGGAACAACTTGCGTCTATACTAGGGAACTCAGACTCATTCAGTATAAAACCACCTTTTCAAGAATGAAACTATCTCTTTGAGTGAAAATTTCAGAATAATTACATCAAGATCCATCATGTCACATTAAATTACATCATGAGTTTTGACAAACCAGAAGAAAAAAAGTCAAACTATGAAAAAACTAGGCGAAAAATAGAGTTTTTAGACCAAAAATGAGCAAATCCTCCAATGCGCCACGCCCGATTTCTCTATGTGTTGCGCATGTTTGCGTGGATTTTGGATGGCCTTTCCTGGTGTCCAAATTTCCCATCCCAAGTGGGCTTTGTTGGAAAGTTTCTACTCCGTCTACTTTCTAGCACAAGTGGGCCAATGTATTTTTTACATCGTGAGGTCGCTCAATGCGCTGCGTACCACTTATATGAGCCGGCGCTCTCACCCAATGCACCGCGCCCCTTGACTCTGCCCGCTTTGCCATTCAAACTTGCTTCCTTTTATTTCAACACAACTTTCTCTTGCTTTAATATTTCTCTTTGAATTCAAATGAGCTCTCCGATGATGATCAATGAGTTTTATATACAAGATTTTGATTTTTCTACCTATAAAACCCACTTTTATAATGTTTGCATTGTGACTTACCTCTTTCAACTCGATGTTTGGAAGTTTACTTTATTTTTCCCTTTTCGATGAATCGAATGACTTGATTTTTGTTTTCCCTTTGGTAGGGGATGGAGCTGCTGACGCCCTGCAAGGTGACCAGGGTTTCCATCGAACTTATTTACATAAGGAGGGAACCGAAACTACATCAAATTTATACATAAAAACAGAATATTTCTCTCTTCTTTGTTTTTCCTCAAAACAGGCTTTTGAGGAAAAATACACTGAAAGACATGCGTATTATGAAATTTATTAGTATTGGAACTTTATCTCCAACCTCACATGCACATGAGGACAATTAATGACAACATGTTGGAAGACCTTTTTGATGGAAACCCTAGACCTAATGAAACTAAAAACCCTAGATGACTGCCCTCGCGTACCTTTAAAGACAAAAAGTGACCAAGCAGATGGATCTCTTTATGAATGGAAATGAGCCAACAGGCAAGGACATGAGGGAAAATGTGCTACTAAGCCACTTCAAATACCGTCGTATGATCCAATGCTCCTAATGGAATGCAAATCGATCGAACGAGACACCTAATATGCAATGCAGCAAGGAGAATTTGATCACCTACAGAGGGAGGAAGATACCGACACTAACATTGGCTCCAATGGGGATGGAAGCTCCTCGGAGGTGCCAAGAACTATAGATATTTCGGAAAGAAACGTATTATAAGGCTTCATCGTATTGGGCTATGGAGTCAATAACTTCAACAAACTCAACGAAAGTCTCTGGACTCAATTTCAGGACCGAAATTCTGACTCCAAAATCCAAGATCGAAAACTTAAACAAAACATTGACAAGACTAGAAAAGATTTTCACAATTGAACTTTATCTCATCAAAACCTACTCTAATTGTTCTATTTCTCACCGTGAGATCAAGTGAAATGGAAAACAACCAATGCAACGCATGTAAGCATCCTGTAGCCGATGTTTGGAATTTCGCAAGTGCTTGCTTATGAACAACAAGAGAGAACCATTGAGAGGCAACTCCCATGAAAACTTGGAAACAGATTCGATTGGAATGATATGGATTCTCTATCCAGCCTCCAAAACACCGCACAAGGATCTTAGAGTTCATGCACTGTGGACTTAGCTCATCCAGTTTGGATTACTTCTCTCCCCATACCATGAATGCAAACTATGAGCTTTGCAACGAGGCTCCGCTAAAAATGACAAAGAGGACCGGCCACCTGACTCAAGTTTATATCAAAGTACACGTTTCAAGCTTACAGAGAGTCAATGGAGAAGGAATTTCTGATCACAGACATCATCCAACACATCAGTCTATTAGATCGTGAAAAAGTCATAAGAAAAGATTAGTCTTTAAACCCATTTTCGACCGGTTTCTGAGTGAGATTACATGATTTCCCACAAAAGTTGCTCATATTTGACATGATACACTATGCACTTTACTCCTTTCAAAAACTGAAATTATTCATGATAGCATAATCATTCGTATCGATTTGATCTACATGTGCTGTACCTACAGTCTTCATCATGCATCCTTGACAATCAATGGAATCGTGGCCATAGACCGGATAATGAGAAAGTCTGTGAACGAGCTTTTTATTGCCCTCAAGACGTCCAAATAAAGACTTGCCGACAGTTACTGATTTCTGTGACATAGGCTGAATGTTGTCTCCGATGAACCTCGAAATGAAGTACAAAACAAAAAGGCAAAATATCCTTCACTTACGTTAAACATGTGTCGCACTTTACTCGTGATTTTCATAGTCAGAGTATGTGATGGCTGGAACATTGTATTCGTAGCCGCCGAAAGTGGAACTTCTTCCTCCCGGTAAACAAGTTGTTGATTTGTTCGCAAGTAATAGCTTACTGCTTTGGAGAACAGCATCTACTCATCATACTGATCAAACCGAGGCAAATCATCAAGCATAAAACACATCATCAAGCATACATGTCATATCAACAAATCTCTCTTCTCCAAGATGATCTATAAAACAATCATTATCAGCATCTATGAAAAACCGACAAGAAACAAAATGTTTTGGATCAACAACTTTTTCTTATTCAATCAAGGAGCCATGGGCTCGAACATTACTACTTATCTATTCTCATGATGGTCCTTTTCGTATCATCTCTTCCTCTACACTTACCAAAATTTCAAGCTTTACCTCTTAGAAATGCTGATCCCTCCAGCACTCTATGTTTTTTCATCTTCTTCCTTCGACTTTGCCCTTCGGATCAAAAAATGGAGCTCTACATACTGCCGCACTGCTCGATCTCTCGAAGTGCTGAAATATTCCTTTCTCTCATCCTCAACTCCATTTGCAAGTATCAAAGACATCCCGGTAGTGCAAGAGAGCAGCTCCAAGAGGAGGTCTTATATTAATCGGCATAGCTGAATAATAAAACTTGTTAAATATGCGTAAAACTCGTTGAAAACTATGCTCGGCGTATTTTTCGCTGTTGGTTATGTACTCTTTCTATAATCAAGACAGGTGGTTCGCTCCACCACCCACCTATATTCCAGGAAAACTTTGGCGATGAACTTGCCAGAAACCGAAGATGCTCGCGATCAAAGAAGTGGTCTTGAACTTAACTTCTTGACTTCGCCTCGCAAAGAAAGAGATCCTAATACCGATATCCTCACTTCAACCTCAAAAGTTGTCACAAGAAAAAGCACTCAAAATTAAGAACATGTCTCTCAACAGAAGGATGCCGCTGCCAAGGCTCTCACCATCAAATCTTCAGTAGATATAGGCTGCATGATTTATAGGAAAGTGCATGGGACATAGGAGGTAAAATCGCAGGCTGTGAATCACTGGAATTTTACATAGGTAGTAGGGTGTGTACAAAATGTTTGTGGGAATCAATCTCGTCTCGAGGGCTCACCAACATGATGGTATCATCACAAGATCTGAGAATAGTGCCTTGCATCAAGCCTCGAAAGCACGCAAAATATTTGGTATTCACAATATTCAAGATGAATCATAAAATGGAGATCTGAGATCTATTTCTCAAATACAATATACTTTTGCAAAGCCTTCAGATGTATTCCTCGAAAAGAGGAAGAAATAATTTACGACGTGAGAACAAAATGTGGCGACTTAAATCTCCAACTTCTGACACTGATTCTTCCATATTGTCCTTTCATGTTTCTTTCAGCTCGTGCCCATCTCCTCTAAGGAGTCCTGGATCCGATCTCAAAACTAATTTAGAGTCGCCAGTGAATGATTTTTCAGCCTTTGCGGTGTTTGATCGTTTTCCACCATCAACACGAGCATCTAAAACTTGATTACATTTTACTCGAGGGAAACCAAGACATGTTCAGTTTCGCAACTCCAAACGTAGAGTTTTGACAGACGAGATCTCATCTACTTTCGCTAATGCAAAGAAAGAGCATTTCTGCAAGGCTACTTGGCTAACTTGCTCAGCTCAGTCTGCAGTTTATAAAGAAAACAGTTGCAGCCTTTTCTTCAGCAGTGGCCGCCACTATAAGCTATGGCCCTGAAATCTGCTCACAGTCGAGCTAAGTGCAAGACCTAGTAACATCAAACCGTCGCTCAACCTCGGTAGCTAGTCTACTCAGACTCTGGGAGAGCGCGCTTCTCCTTTTGGTCAATATCAGCAGAAAATAATCAATGAGGCTTCAGATGACTAGATATGAAGACTGATTTTTAGGTTATAGGTAAGGTGTGCAAAAGAGTCAGATTGAATTTGAACAGATGTTTATATAGCTCCAAATGAGAGGGCACATTGCGTGTTTGCGGAATGAGGCTCGCTTGAAGAGATCCCAATGGGGCAAGGAAAGAATTTGATTTCGACACTTCAAACTTGAGAAGAAAGTCGGAGAGGTGCTTAGACAGGTGGAGGGAGTTGAAGAGGGACATGAAAAGCTTCAAGTGATCCTCTTCAAACAATCGAAAACATAAATAAATAAACAAACCCCAGGTAGAGCACCGCAATTTCAATGGATTCTACCTTTTATCCTTGCTAGTTTGACTAAGAAGAAATAAGAGAGTGAATGTGTTGTACATAAAACACCAATTAACAACTTTTACATTTACAAGAGAAAAACAACATCAAAGTCAATATGTGGCACATGAATCCCACAGAGGCTGCAGAAACCTCTGGCCTGTCTTTATTTCTTTTCCAAACCTCCAGAGATGAGCTGTGCTAATGGATGCTCAAAAGCTCTCAAAGTCCAACCTATGCTAATGATCGAAAATGCTGCGTGATATAGGCAAACCAACAACCTCATCCTCAGCCTCTAGGTCGTAGCTCATGAGTTTGGTGAATGATCTGTCTCCAACAAATTCTAAACTGAGAAACTAAAAAGCAGGCAAAAAGGGAACAATCTTTGTCTTCTACTAGGAACTCGATTCGTCCAAATTTTTGCATCTACCCTTTCATATAATGAAATCTCATCTCTATGAGTGAAAATTTAGCATAATCACATCAAACACATCATGTCACATTAAATCACATCATGAGTTTTGACAATCTAGAAGTTGAAAAAAGTCAAAACAACCGTGGAAAAAACTAGGTCAACAAAACAGAGTTTTTAACCAAAACAGAGCAAAATTCTCCACGTGCATCGCGCCCTCGATTTCTCTAAGCGTAGCGCCCGTGCTATGCAGCCTGGATTTTTGGAGGCCTTTCCTGTGGTGTCCAAACTGTTTCCAAGTGCTTGTTGGAAAGGCTTTTTCGCCTGCCTTACTTTCTGGCAACAAGTGAGAACGTAGAACGTTTATTTCAGTTAATCGCTGGAGGCCTCATTGAATAGTCACACCGCGCCACTTATATGTGCCGCGCCTCTCACCCAATGCGCCGCGCCCTTGGAATTTGCCTGCCAGCTCATTCAAATCCTGCTTCCTTTTCTTTAACACAACTTTCTTCGTTCACATTTTCTGTTTAATGAAAATGAGCTCTCTCGATGATGACTTCAATGAGTTTATATACAAGATTTTTATTCTTCTACCCGAAACCCACTTTTATATCATGTTTGCACCGTGATTCTACTTTTTCAACTCTTTCGTTTTTTGGGCAGCTTGCTTTCATTTTTCCTTTTCGATGAACCTAATGGACTTGATTTTTGCTTCGTCTTTGAAGGTGACGAGCTGCTGAGGCTCCCAAGGTGACCTAAAGGTTGCTATCGACAGCTATTTACATATGAGAGAACCGAAATTACATCAAATTTATACATACAAACCTAAAATACTTTGTTTTTCAAAATATAGCTATGAGGAGTATCACCTCTCGAGCATGCGATTTATGAAACGTATTTGGTATTGGGATCTTTATTCAACCTTCTCATGCACCTCGCTAACCATTATTGACATTTATATGAAGAGACTCTTTTTGATGAAACCCTGTGACCTAATGAAATTAAAACCCTAGAAATGACGAAGCAAATTTCAGAAGACAAAAAAGTGCACTGCAGATGATTCTCAAGGAATGGAAATGAGCCAAAGGCAGAAGGACATGAGGAAAATGTGCACAAAGCCACTACCGTAGAGATGATCCATGCTTAGCGGAATGAAACTGGTTTCTCAGTTAATAGAGACACCTACATGCAATGCACAGAGAATTGATCACCCACTGAGGGATGAAGATATAGACACTAGTACAATACGCGTGCTGAAGTAGTATACAGCATGCTCGCCGGCGTTTAGGTTCACAGGTGTTGTTGCCAAGGCTATAATGGTTAGGTAAGTTTAGGTCAAGGTTAGGCTTTAACGGTATATGCCGAACCTTAACATTGACGTTAAAGTGTATGCATTCCTTAAGCGTATTTTAACTCAATTTAATTTACGAACTCAACCTGACATATAACTATTAACCTAACCCTAACCTTACTAAACATGTAACCTTAATTCTTACCTCCAACCTTGATCTATCTTTTGACGTAACGATAACCTCACCTTAATCCTAACCTTAACCTTAACTCTACCCTTTAACCTCAATATTAACCTTTTTAACCCAACTCCTTAACCTCGTGGTACTTTACCTCCTAACTATAACTCTAACATTAACCTTTCGAATCATAATCTATGACCAAACCCCACCTTCGACCAGACTCTAGACTTTGACTTTGGTCTATAACCTTAAAATTAATCCTTTGCTTTAACCTTAACTTTATCCTGACCTTAACCAATCAACCATAATCTTAACCTTAGTTAATGTTAAGGCATATAGGGCAAGGTTTAGGTTAAGGTTAGGGTAAGGTTAATAGGTTAAGCGGCAAAGTTATAGCTAAGGTTATCGCTATACAGTTAAGCTCTGGGCGCATATTATAGTCAAGTTCAAGGTCAAGGTTGAGGGTAACATCATAGTTAGGCGTAAGGTTAAGATTAATGTTTAAGCTAAGGGTAGCAAAGCTAAGTGTTGTTATGAGTCATGGGAAGGTTAAGGTTAAGGTTATAGTGAATACATACAGTGGTTTTAAGATTTTATGAGATTTAGGGTTACAGGCGATATTAACTTTAGGTTAGGGTAAATGTTAAGCTTGCGGTTGGTACAAGCGTTAGTTAATAAGTATGTTGATAAGAAGAAGTAGCTAGGTTACAGGCTATAGTGAAGAAGTTAAGGTCAAGCTAATGTTGCTGCTAAAGAAGGTACAGATGTATATCCTTAATTTGACCCTTTAACTCACCAACTTTAGCCTTTTAGCAACTTGACCTTTAACTCCAACTCTTAACCTTAACCTTACCCCTTAACCTTTCACTCCAACTCTAACTGACCCAACTTTTAACCTTTAGCCTTATCTTAACCTTTAGCTCTAACCTAACTCTTAACTCCAATGACCTTTTAACCTTCACTCGACAACTAATTCAATCTAACCTATCATCTCCAAAACCTTAACTCTTAACCCAACCCATCTTAACTTTCGACCTAACTTTAACCTCCACTAAACTCATGACCTGACCTAAACCTCAATCCAACCTTTAACCTAATTATAACCTCCAACTCTAACCTGGAACAAACCTAACTCAACCTCAACGACTCCAACTATAATACATGTCTAACCTCGACCATACTCCCTGCTTAACTCTAACCTTAACCTTCACTTTACCCTTTACCTAACCCCAACCTTTAACTCTTCACCCCAACCCTCAACCTTGCTCCTAACCTTACAACCCTAACTAATTATCACCCAATCCACCTTAACTCACACCTTAACCTTTACCCTTAACTCCTGACTCAACATTAACTTTAACTATAACATAACCCCAAATTGACCAAAGTCACTTTAACTCCTAACCTCTAACCTGATCTTAACCTCAACTATACTAACCCTGCCCTCGACTCAGACTCTTAACCTTAACTCCCAACTCACTAACCTAACCTTTCAACCTTAACTCAACTTGACTTTACCAACTCAATCCTTAATTCAACTCAACCCTACTCCATCCAAACTCTCTAACTTGAATCTAACCTAACCTCCACCTGATCTTTACCTCTTGCACCTCACCTTTAACCTTAACCTTTATCTTACCCTTTAACGCTACAACTTATAGTTAACATTCACCTTTTAACCTCACCTTTGACTAAGCCCTCACATTAAACTTAACCTTAACCTAACTCCACTCTAACTGAAACTCGACCTTAACCTTAACCTTAACCCACATTAAGGGTAAGCAAGTAAGTGGGCCTGGTTAAGGAAAAAGGGTTAAGGTGCAGGGTTTCGTACGGTTAGGGTTAGGTTACATTAAGGTCAAGGTTAAGCTATTTGGTGTGTTATAGGTAAAGTGTGTTAAGGCAACTGGGTTAAGGTTAAGGTTAAGGTTAAGGTCTAGCCAAAGTTAGGGTTATGGTTAAGGTATAAGGTTCAAGGTCGCAGCATAGGGTTAGATAGCTTTTAGTTAAGTTTAAGATTAGTGTTGAGGTTTAAGTGTTAAGCGTCGATGCCACTTGTTTAGCTAGCTACAAGTTAAGGTTACAAGGGTTGTCAAGGTTAGGAAGAAGAGTAGTATACAATTTAAGGTTAAGGTTACAGGGTAAGGTTATAGTTAGGCTAAAGTATTGAGTTTAAGTGCTAGATAAGGTCAAGTAAGATTGCGGTTAAGTGGTTTCAGCTGTTGCAAGGTTAGGTTAGGGTTAAGGTTAAGGTCAAGGTTAAGGGTAAGGTTAAGGTTAGGGTTAATGTTATAGTTTAGCATAAGGCATAATAGGGTTAAGGTTAAGGGTTAAGGGTTAAGTGTTAAGGTTAAGGTTAGGGTTATAGTTAGGATTAAGGTTTAGGTTAAAGGTTATGGTTAAGGTTAAGGTTAAGGTTAAGGTTAAGAGTTAGGTTAAGGCTTGGTAAAGTGTTAAGGTTAAGTTATAGAAGGTTAAGGTAAAGGTTAAAGGGTTCAAGGTTAAGGTTAAGGTTAAAGGTCAAGATTATGCTAAGGTCAAGGTTAAGGTTATGTCTTAACGTTAAGTTATGGTATAAGCTTAACTAGTTAAAGCTTAACCTAAGTTAACGATTAATTTGAGCTTAACTACCCTTAACGTTAACGTTATCTGTTAAGCTTAAGTTTAATCTAACTTTAACGTGTTAAGACTTATTCGATTTACTATAACCTAAGCCTAAGCGTGAGGGTTAATAGTTAAGGTATAAGGTTAGGGGTTAAAGGTCTGGTCAAGGCTAGGGTTAGGTATACATAAGCTAGGTCACGCTAAGGTTAGTTAAGGTTAAGGTTAAGCTATTTATGGTTAAGGTTTGAAGTGTTAGGTAAATGTTAAGGCAAGATTAAGGTTAGGTTAAGGTTAATCCTGACTCTGACCTCAACCTTAACTCATACCTTCATTTTAACCTAACCTTAATAGTTTACAGTTAAGCTATACATAGGTTAAGGTCAAGGGTACGAAGGTGATATGGTGAAGGTGAAGGTGAAGGTTACAGGGTGGGTTAAAGGTTAAGGTTAATGGGTCAGGGTCAGGTTAAGGGTTAACGATATGGTTATGCTACGTTATGCTATAGTTAAGGTGGGTTAGTAGGGTTGAAAGGATACTGTGTGTGCTAGGTACACCCAGCAACCTGCGTTTATGCTGATGGTAAATGTTGCAGTGTTAAGGTCAAGGTTAGGTTACAGCACAAGAAGTATACGATGTTACTAAGGTTTAAGGTTTTTGTCAACGTTGTGGTTACGTTTATAGTTAAGGTCGAGAGTGTGCTAGACAAGGCTGCAAGGTCAAGGTCAAGGTCAAGGTTAGGTTAGCTACAAAGGTTATGGTGCTAGGGCAAGGTTAGGGTATGGCGAGGTTAAGGGTAATGCTGCTGCTATGTTATGGATACAATGCGGTGGTTTGGTCAAGGTTAGGTTAGAGCTATAGTTAAGGTTACAAGTGTGCGTTAGTTGATATCAGCTTACTTTGACACCTAATTTCTTTAATCAACTCTTAATCTTATCCTTACTCCCACTGATTTTTGTATCTCTAACTCACTCCTTGACATTTTCTTAACCTACCCTAAATCCAAACCTCAACTATGTTTCCCAACCTACCTATACCCTAACCTTACCTTAATTCACTCTCACCTTATCCTTTAAACTCCATGCACCTTAAGGTTAAGGTTATAGTCAGCTAAGGTTAGGTTAAGCGTAATATCAGGAAGTATGTCAAGCTTAAGTGTTGTGATAAGTTAAGGTAAGTATAAGAGAAGTTAGGTTAAGGTTATAGTTAAGGTTAAGGTTATGTTAAGGCATATTAGGTTATAGTGAAGGCCAGGTTAAGGTTAAGGTTAGTGGCAGTTAAGGTTAGTGTTAATAAGCGCGAAGGTCAAGCAATAAGGGTGTATATGTCAGCGTTGCTGTTAAGGTCAAAGTGGCTTGCCAAGGTTAAGCGGTAATGTTAAGGTTAAGGGAAAAGGCAAAGTTAGGTTATAGTGAAGGCTGGCGATAAATTGGCAGCCAAGGCTAAGGTTAGGGTTACGTTTACCGTGTTAAGGTTAAGCGTTACGTTACGTTAGTTAATAGTATGCTGCTATGTTACGTCGTTAAAGATTAAGGGTTTGGGTCAAAGTAGGTTGTTAGTTATAGTTAAGGCGTTAAGTGTTGTTGCCACGTTGAGGGTTTAGGTTAGGTACGTTAGGGATACGTTATGCTAAGGTTAGTTGCTGTACAGTGTTAAATTTAAGGTTAGGAGAAGAAGTTGAGGTTAAGTTTTAGTTACAGGTAAAGGGCTATAAGTTACCAAGTAGGTTACACGGTTAGTTAAGTTAAGCTACAAGGTAAAGGTAAAGGTAAGATGAGAAGCGCATAATAAGGTTAGGTTAAACTATGCTGGCGGATATGTTAGCAGTTAGGTTATGTTAGGCGGTAAAGTAAGGTTTATGGTCAGCGTTTTGCGTTATGGTTAGGAAATATTAAAGGTTAAGGTTAAGTTTAGTGGTTTAGTCATAGCATACATGGTATGTTAAGGTTAGGGTGATATAGTAACGTGAAGTGCTAGCGTTAGGTTACAAGGTTAATAGCGAGTTTAATAGTTTAGTCAAAGGTTGCAGCTAGGTAAAGGGCACATAGCTTTGATTTACGTGTCTTAATCCTTAATTTAATCTAGATACAATTTAAACCTTTAACTTGACTAAACATGAAACCTTTAAACTTAACCTCAACCTTTAAGTTTCACTCTACCTATAACTACCCTAACCCCAACCTCGACCAAATCCACCTTTAACCTTCCATAACCTAACTCCATCTTTAACCTTAACTATAACCCTAACCCTGACCTCGATTCCATCAACCTAAACCCTAACCTTGATCTAAACCCCTTAACATTAACCTCAAGGCTGGCGCTAAGATGGCAGGATAGGCTCTTGGTTATAGTTAAGGTTACGTTAGGTTAAGTTAATATTAAGGTTATGAGCAGGTTGTGGTATAAGGGTAAAGTCAAGGTTAAGGTAAAGTTAAGGTTAAGGTTAGGTTAAGGTTAAGATAAGGTTAATGTTAGTTAAGGTTAACCTTAGGTTAAGGGTAAGCTCAAGGTCAAGGTTACGGTCAAGGTTGCTAGGTTAAGCGTTAATGTTAGGGTGTACAAGTATAAAGAGTTAGCGTTAAGGTTATGTTAAGGTTAAGTTAGGTTAAGTGTTAAGATTATGGTTAAGGTTTGCTAGTTTAAGTGGTTATAGGTTAAGGGTCATACGTGTTAAGAGTTAAGGTGTAGAGTCATGTTAGGTATGGTTAGGTTAAGGGTAAGATTAAGGGTAAAGTAAATTTTAAGGTTAACGTTAGGGGAAGGTTAATGGTTAGGTGAAAGTTAAGGTGATGGTTAAGTGTTAAGGGTATAAGTGTTATAGTTAGGGTTGCTAGTTAGTAAGTTAATTAAGTTATGCAGTGTAGGGTTAAGGTTGTTAAGGTTTAAGGTGATTGTTAAGGTAGTCAAAGCACTTAAATTCAACCTTATTAACTTAATTTCTGAACTCTAACTTTAGCTCAAAGTTAACCATTAACCTCACCTGACCAAAACCTAGCCATTAATCTTAACTTAGACTCACTTAACGTTAACCTTAACCCTTCCCATGAACGCATAATTTAATTTAACTTGGTACCCTAATTAACCTTACCTTTTAACATTAACCTTAAACTCTGATTAAATCCTCGGAATTAACTTTCATTTCTTTACCTTTAATTCGCTTAGCTCACTATAACTGATCCTAACCTTAACCTTATACTTAACTTAATTCCTCCCTTTAGTAACCTTAACCTTTAACCCAACCATAACTTACTTTTAACCTGAATTTACCCCTTAACTTTAACCTTAACTGATTAAATCAGAATTTTAACCTTTAACCTTCACCCTTAACTCTTTCCATACTTAAACCTTAACCTTTAACCTCTTTAACTTGGTTAGGTTAGGCATATAGTGGTTTAAAAAGTTAAGGTTAGCTTAAGGGTTTTGGTCAAGTCAAGTTTATGTAAAGTCAGGGTGTATTGAGATTATGTGGTAAAGGTTAAGGATAGGGTTAGGGTTAAGGTCAAGGTTAAGGGTAAATTGTAAGGGTCAAGATTATTTTAAGGAAAAGGCTACAGAGGGTTAAGGTTAGTGAGGCTAATAGTTAAGGGTGAAAGGTTAAGGTTAAGGGTAAAGTCAAGGTTAAGGTTAGGTTAGATAAAGGTTATGAGTACAGTTAGGGTTAAGGGTTATGGTAAAGGTCAAGTTAAGGTTAGGGTGTAAGGTTAAGGGTAAGGTTAAGTTAAGGTTAATGGTAAAGGTCAAGGTTAAGGTTAAAGTCAAGGGTAAGGTTAGTAGTTAAGGTCTAAAGTCAAGGTTAATGTTGAGCTCCAAAGATATTCTTTCTTCCACCACATTCCACACATTTCCTTATTTCCATCATTAATCACAGGCTCTACGATCAGTGAGAATTGGTTAAAAATTGTCTTTTAAGAATATATATCATGACTAACTTGCAAGTGTTTTTATGATTTTGTACCATTGTAGTACTTTGAACTAGATCTAGCTACATAATGCAAAACATTCTCAGTAGCTAGTTGCCACTCTCAAGCACTGCCTTTCATGTTCACTGCAGTTCACGTGTCATCTCGCAGGAAAACACAGGTGCATGTATTCCACATCATTCCCCATCATTTTGTCACTCTCCACAAAAGTTTGCAACGAAATTTCATAGGCGGTTATGTACGTGGGAACTCAAACTAGGAGAGAGACTCTAATGAGACAAGGACAGCCCATATGTCCTTACTATATTACGTGACCACCCATCGAGGTCCTAGCTTTGCGTTTTTATTTGGAACAAATTATCCCTAGGTTATTCCACGACGATAGCTATGTAATTTTGTTATTAGCCATGGTTCCTGGAAACCGAGGGACAAGGATAGATTTTGGTGTTGGACTGCTAGACTTTCGAAGTCCGTGAAAACACTGCTTTCTTGAAGTACCTTCTTTAATGAAAGAAGCATCACTCACTCGAAAGCGCTAAGTCAATCTTGAAGTTAAATCTCTATGCTACTCCTGCGGCCAGAGGGCCCTTGACACCGAGTAGCCTTGTTTATGCAAAGTTTAGATAAGCATTTGTAGTCTCTGCTTTAGCTTATAGCTTAGCAAAGTCTTTCGAAGTTTATGTTCATACTCGTGTACATTAATGATCACAGCTGGACTCTACTCTAACATAAAACTCTTTCCAAAATATCATCGACATGAATAATGAACAGGTCGTGGCATTGTAGGTACCTGAGTCGCACTTTTCGAATTTTAAGTGATTTATGCTTGTTTTTACACCAAGTGTCACAAGCCTCGCCCTACTCTTACAAAATCCTCTTCAAAACATCATTAAAAATGAATACAGAACAACCGTGTGTTCTTAGACTCTGGTTGCATTTCGTCAAAACTTATGTTTATGTTCAATTTGCATTGAATAATACAACCAGTACTTAGCTTTTACAAACTCTTCCAAAATATCATTCCTATTGAACGAGGATGGGTGCAGACATAATTCCACAGACTAGCTCCAAAGGTTAATTTAGCTTACATAGCAACGTGAGGTCGATCGAATTTAGTCTCACCAGTCCACTGCCATTTCTTTCCAGCCTTGATAATGGCATTTCAGTTTAAATCTCACGCTCACTATACTTTCAAGTAGACTAGAAGCACTCTAGTTCAGCCTCGGGCCATTTTGTTTCAAGAAAAAGAAATTAATGGCATCTCTAATTTAAGGGAAATACCGCATTTTAAAATCGATAGACCGCTTTTCTAGCCTAGTGTTATCCATTGTGTTTCAAGTAGTGTTAGTAGTCAAAATTGGCTTCTGTCATTATTTTACAACTTTACTTTTTGTTCACGAATTTATATTGATACATCATCACATGAAAAGGGTCAAGACACGCTTTAAGGCTTTGACTCATCTCCCAAATCTTTTACAAATTCACCTATGACAGTATTTTTGTTTCCAAGCATCATTTTCAGAAAATCCTGAAAACTCAGTGAATAAGGCCTAGTAAGTGATAAGTCAAAGTTGCAGAAATAGGTGGCACTTCGACATCATAGGTTAATCTCAGAAGTAGAAACCTCACCAGTGCAAATAATCATTTTGTAATATTGCATGAGTCGTATTGTTTATTTAGGAGAACTTCCATTTACACTTAACTTGTCCATTTCTCCAAGCTCTTCCAACACACCTTTAATGAATGAATTTGGAGAGTTCAAGCTCATGTTGTGAATTTATTTTCTTTCTGCAATGAAGTTTCATTATCAAACTTTTCATTTGTTGTGTCATCCATAGTTTTAGGCTTTGTTCTACTGTTTTTTAGTATAACCATCCATACTTCTCTTTTTCCAACATTTAGCTCTTTTTTCTCTTTTGAACATAAAACCATAAAACCAAAAACACTCATAAAACACTAAACACAATGTAGTGAGAAAACAACGCGAGGGCGACACATAGTGCACCACACTTCAGCAAAGCTTTACTCAACGCTGCACAATTAAGGAACCTCAATGTAGGAACACTAGGTTGAGCACAAACATTTTGGCGCTCGTTGTCGGGGAAGTGTGACTCACGTAGCCTTGTTTCTTAACTTCCAAAAACAATGATATGAGAGAGACAGAGACCTTCAAGGTGTATTCACAGGAACTGTAAGTTTGATTCCTAGAACACCACTTGTTTCGACCTAGACCAAGAGCCAAGCACACTCCTCCAACTTCCGGTACATCATTCCATCTCCTTTACTCGATCCTAGACTTCAGAAGACTTAAGATCAGATATTCCATTAGGAAAAACCGTCCACTTCATCCACCTGAACCTTTTCATTAGAGAATATTCATACCCTCTGCATAGAGATACAGCACCTTTTCCACTTCATTAGAAGAATCAACTATGGTTGAAGAAGGGGAGGAGAGTCTGTTTAAATGAGAGAACGACACACTATTTGAAGGTGAGCAGAGGCAGAGTGCAGAAGGAGGATGAGGAGGTGTAGAAGGAGAAGGAGGTAGAGGAAGAGGAAGAGAAATGGGAAGTCCTTTGGGTTTCCTATAGTAGTGACAGAAACGTGAATATAACTAAGGAAAAAAATTTTCACCCTCCGTCCTTCCACTTCCTATGGACTTAAAATCGAAGATCCCGAAAACCCTTCCTATTTGAATTCTGAAGCTTCTAGGTAGAACCTATGACTACTTTCACAAGATGCTACTCACTATTTCCTTTCAACATTGAAAGGAGCAAGTATTGAAGTGGTCTATGAGTTTGATCACATGCTTATATTAGGACATGGGAAGACATGAAAACAAATACTTTCTAGAGAGGTATTTGGATTATTGTATGCCAATCACCATAAGGAGGAAGTGTTTAAGAGATGTTACAAAAGAAGATGAAACCCTCGGAGAGATTTTTTGGAGAGATTTCATTACAACATCAAAAGAGCAAAAATGGAGAACTTAGACCAAGACACCTTTAAAAGCTCTCTGTAAGGAAGACACTAGGGATGAATGGTTGGAGATCCTCAACATGATGGGAAAAGGGGATTAATCTCACCACATTACCTCGAAATATCCGAGTTATGTATCAATCCTTTCGAGAGGGAAACTCCAAAACTCGTAAAGAGGTCCAAGAGACCCTCGCTTTCGCAAGGGCAAGTAATTCTCTACTTTCGGGATAGCGAGTAGCAAGAGATAGCACATGCTTGATGAATTCAAATCTCGACATCTTAGGGAGTCTTTATCGAGCAAATATACACCCTTAAGTTACAAAACAAGCAAAAAGATCAATCTCGTGCTCAGCAATCCTTTTGTCCCAAATGTAGAAGGAAGCATGCCCTTTGAGAGAGAATGTCATTTCGATGCAAAATTTGTAGATACTTTGTGTAATTTGTTCAGCAGGGAAAACATGAGACCAAGAGTTGTCTTTCACTTCCTGGTCTTAAAGTCAGTTTCTTTCAAGAGAGGAAACTCCTACAAATTCCACAAATAATCTCTCAATTTTGTCTCTGGGACAGTGCCTCGCAAGGACCTCCAGCTACAAGGATTCCATGATCAAATGTATAACCAACTCTCCACCAAATTGGAATTCTTACAGCAACCTTGGCCCCAATTTCAAATCTCACTCCTGCAAAGGCACAAGGAGCACAAAATCCCTCATGGAAGATACTCACGCACTACTTTGCAGATCCACCATCCTATCCACCAGCACCCACATTTCTTTCTCAAAGTCCTTCAAAAAATCTCTCACGTGATCCTCAGAACCCACAGCTTTACCAAAATCAACCACTGTCACTACCATTTCCCTCGTAAATCAAATCAATTGCCTCGCTCAAACCCATACCAAACCCCAACAATAAAAACTTTAATACATACAGGCAGAAGGACAAATGCTTTCCAATTTATTTAATCACTCTAGACCTTGCGATGCTCAACTTTAGTCTGGAAGAATGGTTTGAAAAGAGGGAAACCTTCTGTGATCATACAAGAACAAGACAACTCGAGGAAGATTCTCTACTAGAAAATAAAAGTCTTCAAGAAGACACTCTTTAGGACCCAAATAGCTGAAAAATCAAAACAAAAAGAACCAATCATTTCAACTCTCGTATTAGAGTGGTCCATCAACATCCACTTTGCCAACTCCTTCCTTAAAGATTACAAATTGATAGGGTAGAAAAACAAATTATGGTACTAATTATGATTTCCTAGATGAGCTCTAGAAATGTTTACATTAAGATTCCATTATTACAAGCTATAAAGTAGAAAATTCCAATTTTAGCAAAGACAATAAAGGAGTTGAGCATGAAGTTGAAACAAGAAAAATAGAATAAGAGAGACAAAGAAAATTCAACTGAAGGAAAAATAGCAAAGACATGATGGGTAAGATTTCTATTCCAGCATTCAGACCTAGAAATCCAATTGTTAAAATTCACATCAATGGAATTGAGATCCAAAACACACTCATTGATTTAGTAGCAAGAATCAATATCATGAGTAGACAAATCATGGATAAACTGAAACTTCCTAATCTTATTTTTACACCCAAGGTTATTACAATTAGTAGAGAGACCCGTGATCAAACCTCGATGGGGGTAATAGAAGACATTTCAAAGGTCCCCAGATTCTTGGGAGTACCTCAGGATTTCATGATCCTAACCTGAAGAATAATCTAGAGTGGCATCTCATTATATTAGGAAGATCTGACAGCCACAAATTTAATGCTTTCATTAGTTGTAAGATCCGTGATATGGCATTCGATGGTATTTTCTCAACTAAGAACACTTTGTATCCTCCAAGAAGGGGATAACATGTATTTAGATGATAATTTTACTTGATAGAGATGAAGAAGACTTACAACCCTTCACACTTCAAACCAGTGAAGAGGAATAAAATTCTTGAATACTTTAGAAAACTTGAATCCTCAGGAATAAAAGATGAACAATTTCAAGAAGAATCCAAATATTAGTATTTTCACCGAAGACAAATGTCTCTTTATTCTATGGATAATTTGGCATTTATAATTAAGATATTTGTGGAAAACTTTGAACATAAACAAGAACCTAGAAAAACTTAACAATAAAAGTTAGTCAAGATATTACAGAGATACTGGTGACAGGCATGGGATTGGGACTGAAGGAAAAGGGATAAGCCCCAAGACTTAATCATCATATTTGCAGCATAGAGGAAAATTAAAACCAATCCGACACAATCCCCAAAGACTATTGAATCCAAATCCCAGTGAGATCAAGAAGAAGAATTGCAGAATTGTTGAATGTCAAATCTATCTATCCTATTTTAGAGAATGGGTTTCTCCTTTGCAATGCCACAAATAAAAATGGTAAAATGAGGGTATGTATTGACTACCGAGAATCCATGCCAACTTCTTTTTTTTTAAAGACTGTTTTCCCCTACCTTCATAGATCAAAGGGGTGATACCATTGCAATAAGTACTTCTCATTTCTAGATGGGTTTAGTGTTGAAAATCAAATTCAAGTAGCACCTTGAGGATCAAGAAACTACACGACTATTCTTAATATAATTATGCTTACCAAGTATTTCCTATTTGGATTATGAAATGCCTCAACATTTCAAAGGGAAGTATTAGGAATATTTTGAGTATAATACATGATTGTAGAGGTATATATGGATGATTTCACAGTTTATGGAAACATTTAAGGCTTGAAAATTTTGGAAATTTTTTTAAAAGATGTAAAAGAAAATCTTTCACGGTCATGAGAAGTGTTTTATGATGTTTACTAAAGGAATTTTTAGGACATCACATTGTGATGATTGGATTTGGGATGAGTCAAAAGTTGAATTCATATCTAACTTATCTATTCCAAGTTGTCAAAATATGTTAGAGCTTGTGATTTACAAAGCATATCTAAGATTATAGAAAATTCTACCAAGATAGTGATTCTCACCAAATTACTACCAAAGATTAGAATTCAAATGAATTATCACAAGCACTGAATTTCGGAAACAAAATCAAGCACCTATTTTAAGGGGACCCAACTCGAAGTTACATTTTCAAGTCAAACATGCCTCCTATATAGCTCAGATAAGCAGATGGGAATAAAGATCTGATTCCTTATGCCATTCATTATACCGTAAAGAAAATTTGACTTTCCGTAGTTAAAAATATACTCAGAATCGAAAAAGAGTTTTTATGTTGTTCAAAGCTATAAATAAATTTTGTTAACATATAATAAAGTTATGAAACTTTTGAACGTTATTGTGTCGCCGGCAATTAATAGATATTTAATGGTGTAAATCAATTACCAATTTTGAAGAGTCATAAGATGCGTTAGTTTTTACAAGAATTGTTTGTATTGCTTTTGCTCTAGATAGGCTGTAAAAACACAGAGGCTTTATTTCCTATCTAGACCCAAAACATCGCATACACTGTTGAAGATCAATTTCTTGATGAATATCTTTTTGTAATTTCTACCCAACCTCAGTTATTTCTGCATTTGTTAATTATTTAGTTTCAGAAAATTTCTTCAGTTTACTTAGCCTAAAGAGATAAAGAAAATCATTTAAGACAAGATAAAAATATTCGCGGTTGCTAATGAGTTGTACAAGAGCAGTCCGGCATTTTATCATTAGGAGATGTGTTCTATATTAATAGATGCTTGTAGGATTTCAAATATTGCTGGTGCAGATGAACCTATGGTGACACTTTGGGCCTCATAAAAGTGATGTATTTATGGTGTCTGATTAGATATACACATCCATTTTTGAAGATGCTAAAGAGCATGTCAAAAGTGGACAATGGCGTATGGCAGTAGGGAAACTTTCCTTTTCAGTAGATGTCATTGGTGTACCAGGTACATATTGAACTTTTCGAAAATGCTTTTGGATTTTGTAGGACCTGCTAGGTCTCCATCAAGACAAAAGAAATATATATTAGTTTTGCATGTATTATAGCAATAAATGGTAGAGGCCGGCCAGAAGACAAGCAACAAAGTGATAGTAGCGACTTTTTTCAGACATGGGTCGCTTTTGTGTCCTGGTGAAATTGTTACGTATCAAGGGATCGGAATTACATCAAGGCTAGTGGAAAATTGATGAAAGATACAAAATCGCATAAGTAAACGTACCTCATCATCCATAAGAAAATGGCTGTGGCGGAATCTACTAATACATGAAGGGATCCTAACAACACGTTTATTTACAGAAGAGATTGGGCAAAGATAGGGCTTCAAGCTTCCTATGAACATGTAACTGACATGGAGAAGGCTGAATAAAGCCAGTACTCAGAACCGAGTTGAGGAAAGCAAAAGCTGAGCTATGAGTTTCAGATTCAAATCAAATGGCGTACCAACAAGGATTTGATTCAACAGAAAATAAAGTACAATGATTGGAGAAGATTAATGGAATTGATGAACCTACAAATGAACCAGAAACAAGTATAGTCCACAAATAGCGATCAGATAGCATGATACAAGCATCAAAGAAAATGTTCAAAGAAGGTGGACTGGGTTTCTCTGTTTATCCTAAAGTTCAAAGATTTTTCAAGGTAACGAAACAGTTACTGCTTAGCTATATGAAATTGAAAATTTTTGATGAAGCAGAAATAAAATCGTATTAGTAGATGAATAAAGAGTCACTTTTCTAGAATGGTCATAGATTGAAGCCGAAGATCATAAGCCACTCTTTCAAGAGAAGAATTTATGAAGAAGTTTCAGAAAATGTTGATGTGAATTTAATGAAGAAGAATTTTTCATCAATCAATTTAATCTCTTTCTCGTTAAGTCATTTTATCGAATAAATAAATAACAAATAAAACAAAAATAAAATAAAGTATAAACATGAAAACTAATCATCGCATTAGCATGTTCACGCTTTAAAAAGGTGATAAAACCGTGAATCTTCGACATTTTAGCTTTTCAAATTTATTTTTCCGTAGAAGTTATATAAAATCATAAGTAAAGTATAATTCATTTCACTTATGCTCCATTTCAGCTCATTCATTCACTTATTTTATTCATTCATCCATACTCATTTCATTCATTCATACACACTCTATTTATTTCACTCATGTATCCACCTCATTTCCATTCCATTTTTATGTAAAGTTTATTTTCCGCAATTGAATAATACATATCACAGAATCTTGTGCCACTTCTTTTTCATACTTCACTCCATTTCATAAGTTGACCCATTCCCACTCCCATTATTTATCATCTATATTCCATTACACCATATTTTCATTATCCATTCACCATTCATACAAATATCTACCCATGCTCCAAACCATTCCATTTCTCATTTTTCAAGTTCTCTACGTGCATATCTTGTAATCAATCATACATTCTATAGCCAATGTATCTCCAGCTCTATTTACATTCTCAGCCTGCATCCCGATAAAACTGTCTAGGTGCATCACCATTCAATAAAATGGGATCTCACATATCCATGACAACAAGTAAAATCAAGATACAGAAGACTCAAAATTAATTATTGCCAGGAGAGAACAAAGCATATGAAAACAATAAAAAGCAAGAGAAAGGCAAAGGTAAAGTTCGTATTATAATGACATATCATAAAAGATTTTGACAGAAGTTGTTGCGAAGAATTTAAAGTTTTTTTAATTAATTTTGTTGATCATGCCTAACAAACCTCCTGCAAAACTTTATAAACTCCTTCTATTCTATATTCCAAACCCAGTGGTCCAACACAAAACTCAGTTCCGTTTAAAGTGTCAAGGATTGATTATTTACGTTATTAGGCCAAATCATTTAATGATGATTTTGAATTGCTAAGGTAAATATTCGCGGTATTTTCTCCCATGACATCTTTCAACTCATGTACATCATCCTCACCTCTCATTATATTCTTATTCCGTAACCACTCCATATCACTTTTTCTCGTAGCCAATTTTGGAATTATTCTGCCCCAGGAAATAGAGTAAGTATTTCCAGAACAACCATTGTCACCGTGAATAGAGGAGCAACAATTTGAAGGTTGAAAGAGGAGTTAGTATTCATAGTGAGGATCAACTGCTTGGTACTGGTAATTGTATATCTCAACTAGAGAATGTTGCAAGAAGAAGGGTGGTTGCAATTATTTGAAAATTCATGGTTTCACAAAGAGGTGACCAAAAATTTGCAAGATCCTTCAATGGAGCTTCTAGGTCGAGATAGGAGGTCAAATTCAATTATTGATTTAAGCCTTTCATTGCAGAAGAAATGAATTTCTCGCACAAGGAGAAAGGTGGTTCAAGAATAGAGAATTTCTATAATGAAGTATGTGCCAGACACTAAGTTTATCAGTATGATACACAGCTTTTTAAAAAGGGTATCCCTAGCTCGCACTAAAGAAAAATGAGGAACATGTTGCTTATATTTAAAACTTCATCACTTGTGGGGTTGAAGATATGGTAATTTTCTATAAGCTACCATATTCAGTTGATAATGCATTTCCTAGAAGAAAACCATCTTCCCTTTTTCTTTCTCTATGTTTAAAGAAAAATGGCTCTATGTTCAAAAGAGAATTCAATTTCTGGAAATAACCTTATACCACCATATTAGCTGTACTCTTGATCGAACATCATTTGATAAAAATGGAGATAATTGACAGTTAATTAGTGAGAAATCACTGAAGAACTCAGGAACTTCCACTCAAGACAAAACCTACAAAAATATGAAGAAAATGGAAAACCCTCCAAAAACCTAAACTGCAAAACAATACAAGAAAGCAAGTTAAAGAAAATTATTTACATAAATAATGGCTTAAGAAGTAAATGCAGAAAGAGATAGACACAAGAAAATTTGCCAGAGAGAGAAAGGAGAAGGGCCATTCAACTGTGAGAAGGAGCCTTACTTAGAGGGATACTGAAGAAAAAAGGTTACAAAACTGATCTATAAACACAGAGTATGGAGAAACAATTATCAGAGAGGATTTCAAGAAGGAGCTCTAAATAGACCCCTATGACAAAGAAGAAATTTACAACTATAAGGAGATATTAGAGGGAAAAGAGTTTCTAAAGTAGAGACAACTCCTAGTCCACCAAAATTGGTGCTTGATAGTCTCAAGAGAGATAAATATGAGTTGGGAACATCAACACAAGCATATCAAGAATGAGAATGAAAATTTGGAGAGAAATATACAACTGAAAACCTGATATGAATTCAACTCTGCTCTACAAATGAAAAAGTTACACAAGGCCATGAAATTGTTGTAGAAGAGAAATAAAATAACCAGAAAGCACTACAAAATTTATATTCCAAGCATTATATGGAACCAAGTTTTGATCAAAATGGTGTGCTAAAGAAGAGGGTTTGATGTTCTTGCAGTGTCCTTTAGTTCATGGAATAGCTGTATTTTATGACATGCAAGAATCTACAGTTGGGGTATGTTGAGCTCCAAAGATGTTCTTTATTTCCACCACATTCCACTCCATTTCCTTTGTCCATTATTAATTACAGGCTCAAATGATCAATAGAATTAATTAAAATTTCTTTAAGAATGTATATCATGACTAACTTGCTATGTTTTTATGATTTTGTCATTGTAGTACTTTTTGAACTAGATCTAGCTACAGAATGCAGACATTCTGTAGCTAGTTGCCAATTCTGCAGCTGTCTTCATGTCTACGCAGGTTCCAGGTGTCATCTCAGAGAAAAACACATATGGTCGTATTCCACATCATTCCCTCATCATTTGTTTCTCTCCACGAAGTTTGAACGGAATTCTGTAGGTGGTTATGCACGTGGGAACTCAAACTAGGAGATAGACTCCTAATAGGACAAGGACAGTCCAGATGTCCTTAATCATATTACGAGACCACCATCAAAGTTCTAGTTTGATTTTAATTTGGAAAGACAATTATCCCTAGGTTATCTCAAGACAGTTATGTAATTTTGTTATAAATATGGCTCGGGAAACCGAGGGACAAGGTTAGATTTTGTGTTTGATTGCTAGATTTCAGAAGTCCGAAAACACTCTGTTTTGAAGTAATTTCTCTTTTAATGAAAGAAGCATCACTTTATTGAAAGCACCGAGTCAATCTTGAAGTAGATTTTGCATGCTACTCCGGTGGTAGAGGGCCCCTGCTACCTGAGCAGCTTTGTTCATACGGTTTAGATAAGTATTTTAGTATCGTTTTTCATTTCTAGCTTAAGCAAGTTTCTGAAGTTTATGTTTCATACTTGTTTACATTAATCATCACAGCTAGAATTACTCTTATAAACTCTTCCAAAATATCATCACGATGAATAAGGCATAGCTGTGGTGTTGTATATTTTAGTTGCATTTCCTTTCGAATTTTATGATTTATGCTTGTTTACACTAAGTGTCATAGCCGGTCTTACTCCTACAAACTCTTCCAAAACATCATTAACAATGAATAAGAAACAACTGTGGTATCTTAGATCCTAGTTGTATTTGCTTTTAAATCTTATGTTTATGTTCAATTGCATTAAATAATACATCCAGACTTTTTTTTACAAACTCTTCCAAAATATCATTCATATTGAAGGAGATGGGCTGTAGAATTCCATAGACTAGCTGCATGTTAATTTAGTTATAACACTCCAGAGGTTGATTGCATTTAGTTCAGCTCTGTCACTACATTTCAAGTTTGATAATGGCATTCTAGTTTAACTCTGTTCACTGTACTTCAAGTAGATTAGTAGCACTCTAGTTTAGTCTCAGTTCATTTTGTTTCAAGAAAAGATTAATGGCATTCTAGTTTAGTTGTAGTCACTGTATTTTAAGATTGATAGACCGCATTCTAGCCTAGTGTTATCCATTGTATTTCAAGTAGTACTAGTTGTCAAAATTAGTCTCTTGGCCTTTATTATTTACAACTTACTTTTGTTATGAATTTATATTGATACATCATCACATGAACAGGGGTCAGTAATATCAGTTTAAGGCTTTGATTATTCTGCAAATCTTTTACAAATTCACCTATAGCCTTTTTCCCAAACATTATTCTAGAAAATCTTTAAACTTCTGAATAAGGCCTGGTAGTGATAAGTCAAGTTGCAGAATAGGGTAACTTCAGCATCATAGGTTAATCTAGAATAGAAACCTTACTGTGTTACAAATAATCATTTTTTTTTGTAATATTGTGAGTTGATTGTTTATTTAGGAGAACTTCATTTACACTTAACTTGTCCATTTCTCAAGCTCTTCCAACACATATTTAATGAATGAATTGGATAAGTTCAAGCTCATGTTGTGATTTACTTCCTTGCAATGAAGTCATTATCAAGCTTTGCATTTGTTGTTTTCCATCCATAGTTTAGGCTTTGTTCTATTTTAATATAACCAATAGCTTCTTTTCACCAGCACTTAGTTCTTTTCCTTTTCAAACATAAAACCATAAAACCAAAAACATCATAAAACACTAAACACAACGTAGTGAGAAACAAATACCTAGGCACATATAGTGCACCACACTTCAGCAGTTTACCAACCCTGGTTGACAATTAATGAACTCAGTTTAGGAACACTAGGTTGAGCACAAGCAGTATGTAGTATGTGGATTATTTCCGTCTTAAATTTAGATTGTTAATAAAACAAAAGAATGAACAATTGGGATCCACCAGTTGTAAATATAGGCATTTGGAACCAAGATTCTTTGTTTGATATTCAATTTTTCTCTTAGAAGTTTGTTCAAAATGAAAGGTTATGGCATCTTTGTATTCTCACAAACAAGCAAGAAGTTGATATCTATCTTATTGTGATTTATAACCATCACTGCTTCACCATTTCTCGTTTGATATTATCACCTTCTTAATGCAATTTTGAATCACTTGTTGTTTGGAAATTTTTGACCTAAGACAAGATATATTTTTTCTCATACATTTACCTTTCTAATGCTTAGAAATTGTTTTTCTCATGTGTTCATATGTTTATATATTAACAGTGGGTGTTATTTTTATACTTCCTCTGATTTTTCCATGGTTAGTTGTTTGACATTGTTGTACTTGTGAGTCTACCACAGTTCACCTTTTCAAATTCAAGCCTTTTATGAATGTTGACTATATTTGTTCTTCATGTGGCGAAATTTTTAGTTGTCACAAATTTTGGATAGGAAAATTTTCCAATATTCCCATTGCTTTCCATCCTCCCTCCTTTTAAATCCCTCTCTATTTGTTTTTATAGATACTTCATGGCCACAGTTAGTGTAATAATGATACAATAAAAGAAACTTTCTCCTTAGCCAATCAAGAGATGCTTCCCTACGTTCCTATACAACAACCCTAGTAAATATGCTAGCATAGAGTAGTGACCATCATGCATGGGGGATTCAAATTTTTTACCTGATGGGAATGCCAAAATTTCCAATGTGGTTAATCAAGGGGGAGGCTACAGGAGATCTCTGCCCCTTTTTGTATTTGAAAATGGAATAATGTCGGACTCTTTTACCACCTTTATACAATAATTTGGTAACATTAAGCAGTGTGTTTGTGCTAATTCATATTTACTTTATCATATGTTACAATTAGATCAAACCTTGGTTTCCCAAATCATAACTCATTTATCTCTTTTTATACCCCTTCAACGTAGTGTGAATGTGAGCTTACCCTATGTGGTTATGCCTGAAACACAGAAGGATGCCACTAATTACCTTGGTTATAAGATTGATTAATACTATCCCTCCACACTTAGACTTAAAAGAAAAGATGTTTCCCATCTATACGCCATAAATCCCTAATTATGATGGATCTGAGAATCCCAAAGAGCATATATGTTTGATGTTCTGATCAATATTTCTAATGAATGATGTGTTGGCTAAGTTATTTCTTTCTAATCCAATTTGACTAGGTCCAAGTGGATAGATTGGAATCTCCATTGATGCCCATAATAGGTTTAATACCATAAATCCTAACTCCATTTATTAGTTTAGATACCTCATCCACTAGTCCATTTTTTCAAATACTTTAACTACAACAAAATGGAACACCATTACCTAGTTGATGAATATAAAACATGGGAGTTAGGATTCCAAGATTAACACAATAGAATAGATGGTAGGAACTCCGATCTAGGATTAAGGATAATGTCACTAAGGCCACTTAGATAGAAGCTTTCACTGAGGGTTGAACAATATCTTATGCTTTAAGTGATGAGAGCTAAGCCACAAACCTTAGATCAAGCCATGTTGTTGCCTATAAAATAGAAAATATCCATGTCTTGGCTTGGAATTTTTACATTTTCATACTACCTCCAAACCCTAGCTAGATAGAACCATACTCCTAATAATTAGAAAACTGTAAACCCACTGTGAACACCAAAAGAGAACCTCAAAAATGAAATGCCCAAGCTCCTAGACCTAATCATCCAAATGTGCAGAACCCTCCAAAGAATTACTAGGATAGAAAAGGGCTACAAACCAATGTGAATGTGAATTGAATTCAAGCCTTTTATGGATGTTGACTGTATCTTGATCTTTTATGGATGTTGACATGGTTTATCTTGATTCGTGTAAACTTTGGATGCCTCATATATTTGACTATTTTCTTGAAGAGATAAACCACTAGAAAAGTCTAATGTTCTTTACATGGGTGGATCAACAAGGCCCCATTTATTTTACACTCTTTTCCTTTTTTGTATGATAAACGGTTGTAATTTTCTTCTGCTTGTACTATGTCACTGGTAGCCCTCTCATGAAATACAACTGAAGAATCCTTGCTCCTAGAGAAAGGCGAAGAAATATTTTCTTCTCCTGTCAGTTCTTGTAGCCTCATATCTTCTTTGATTTCATCCTGATAAAATTGCACTTTGTTATCATAAGCAGACCTTGGGAATTTTCTACCGACAACCTGAAAATTCTCTGTAAGAATCTTCTCAGAACTCTCATTTAAGTGAGGCAGCTATATGCAAAATAGTTTGCAGGATGGGATTGCTGATGAGCAATCTGATATTCTAGAAATAGACCAGGGATTTCAGCCATTGTGGATAAGGTCAAAGCAGAAAATGTAGAGTTAAAACACTTCACTTTTCACTTTTGAGGTCAACTCAGAAGCTTTGCACTGAGTATTTTTCCAATCTCGTTTACCCTCACATTGTAACTTGCAATAGTTTCCCTTTCTTTTTCTAGAATTGTCTACAAGTACTTTCATTGTGCTTCTATACAACCTTGCAAGTGTCTTTGAAATCGCTAAAACAAAAGGGGCTCAAAATCAATGTGAATTTTTTAAGTTCAGAATTCACAACATCATAGAAAAATCATGTACAAAAAATGGAAGTCAAAAAAAGGGAAATATATCCCTTGCCTCTAGTTGTTCGTGCAACCTTCCCTGTACCTTCATTTGCATACTCAGAGTCTTTGTGATTTGTAAGGTGCTGAGATACAAGAATATAATGTTAGAGAGATATTCCTCAATATTAAGAAGAAAACATCATTTGGAGAGGATAAAATGGCCTAGAGAACTTAAACCAGAAGCAACATACTCTCCTAATATAAATATACTACAACACTCTCACAAATCCTAACAAAATTAATAAACATTTTTTAACAAAAACCACCCATTTTTTGGCTGGAAAAGGATAGGTCAAAATTTGGGAACATATCACTCTGGGAATTCTCAGGTATAGCCCATAACAGAATGCACTAAGAATAGAATCTGAGAAATTTGTGGTAAACTCCCACCAACCTACAGCTAGACCATAGCCCAATCAACAAAAAAATTGAAATCATAAACCCAAGATATGAGCAGGCTCATAAAATAACGGAGTTTGAATGGTATGCCTATCTCGATTGAATGGAAAGCCTATCATAAATAAAATTACTTAAAATAGAGAAAATAAATTGTGTTGTGTGTAAACAAATGTAGATGAAAATATGATAGCGGTGCTTAGTTTGTCATATTTGTTGAAATGATAGTGCCAACTCAGTATGTTTCGTGTGACATTTGGTATAAAGAGGAGTTTGCATTCATTTGGATGGAACGAAAGTTATTCTACACCTAGACATGCCAATGCTTCCAACTCCAATGGTGGTGCAAGGGAGCTTTCATCTTCTCAGTATGAAGAATCTAGTTCAACAAAAATGATGATGTGTATTTCTAGTAATACATGGTTTGTTGCATGTTCGGAGAACAGACCAACTAATCATGAATCTGGAAATTGGGTTCCAATGAATGAAATTCAAATGGACTTTGGGATATTTCTTCTTTGATGTTACATATGCTACCAAGTATTACTTGGGGATCACATCATATTCCATTCATACAAGCACCTAGGAGAAGTAGTGGTTCTTCTCAAGGATAGGGATTATGATCGTTTGTTTCTAGGGGTAACTGATGAAGTCTGGTTGGTAGAAAAGGATCTACCAACATCACCTTGAAGAAGCGCATAATTTCGAGCATGGTTTTCTAGGAGAGGTGGGAAGGTGTGGTCGAAATTCATTGGTAGAATAACTATGGCTTGTAGGCAAGCGCAAACTTGACAAAAACAAAACCACAAGAAGCATAAGGTGGCAACTCACTAAGAAGGAAACAACACGAGCTAGACTAGTCGACACCACTCAACCGTTGAGAAATCACGAGGGAAAAGGCACACAAATGATCGATAGGAGGGCATGTGTCAACATAGTTAGTTTGTGGATGGAGGACTGATATCAGAGCCAGCTAGACCCATGTCAGTGCATGTTCCACACATGTGGTCGAGTAGCCTAGTTGAAGCCGCAGTGATGGGCTATCAGACACAATTTAACTGAGAATTGGAGCAACCACAGTTGACAAGCGGGGAAGCGCATAGATCGTAGTCATAGGTAAGCAGGTGGGCTGTCGGGCCAAGTGCATGAGCTTGCGTGAAACTTTCGCGCCTAGATCCAAAATATTCTTGCCTTCAAAATGGTGCATGCTCTCAAATATAGTTGTTTAATAAGCATGCATCCTCACGTATCACATTTGGGAAAAGAGTTGTAGGCAATATCCACAATTCCCTCGCTGCCCATGTCTTTCCTTGTACCAAATCACTAACATTCGTGCATAGCCTTTACTAAATAGCATATATTTTCTCTTTTCAACATTTCATAATTATAATGAACAATTTCCTCAAGATGTTGTTTATCAACGAACTTTGCATCATAAGAAGGTGTCTCATCCTGAGGAGAAATTTTCTCATCAACATACCATTTTGAGGGAATTTATAAAGAGGATGATAGAATAAATTTAAGAGAGATAGTTAAAGATGACTTCATATTTCCCCAGTTTTGTAGGTGAGGTGGGTAATGAAGCACTAATGGATCAAACCCTACTGCTAATAGGAAAAGACAACTACATGAAGAAGGGGTGGCTGTAGTTCGATTGGTAGAAAAGGATCTACCAACATCGCCTTGAAGAAGCATGTAGTTTCGAACATAGTTTGCAAGGAGAGGTGGGAAGGTATGATCGACAGTCGTTGGTGGAAGAATTATGGCCTGCAGCCAAGCCCACACTCGAAAAAAACAAAACCACAAGAAGCATAAGGTGGAAACTCACTAAGAAGGAAGCAATACATGATAGACTAGTCGACACCACTCATTCGTTGAGAAATCATGAGGGAAAGGCACAAAAGTGATCGATAGAAGGGCAACTATCAACATAGTTAGTTTGTGGATGGAGGAGTGTTATCAGAGCCAGCTAGACCTGTGTAAGTGCAGGTTTAGTAGCCATGACACAAGTGGTAGAGTAGCCTAGTTGAAGCCACAAAGATGGGTTGTTAGGCACAATTCGACTGAGAATTGGAGCAACTACAGTTGACAAGTAGGGAAATGCATAGATCTTAGTCATAGGTAAGCAGGTGGCCTGTCGAGTCAGGTGCAGGAGCTTACGTAAAACTTCCTACGCCTACATCCAAAATATTCTTGCCTTCAAAATGGTTCACGTTCTCAAATATAATTGTTTAATAAGCATAAATCCTCACGTATCACATTTGGGAAAAGAGTTGTAGGGAATATCCACAATTCCCTCGTTTCCCATGTCTTTCCTTGTACCAAATCACTAACATTCGTGCATAGCCTTTACTAAATAGCAAAACTTTTCTCTCTTCAACATCTCATAATTATAATGAACAATTACCTCAAGATGTTGTTTATCAACGAACTTTGCCTCATGAGAAGTTGTCTCATCTCTAGGAGCAATTTGCTCATCAATAGACCATTTTGAGGGAATTTATAGAGAGGATGATAGAATAAATTTAAAATAGATAGTTAAATATGACTTCATATTTCCCCAGTTTTGTAGGTGAGGTGGGTAATGAGGCACTGATGGAGCAAGCCCTGTTGCCAATAAGAAAAGAAAACTACGTGAAGAAGGGGTGGCCAACACAGTTCGGTTGGTAGAAAAGGATCTACCAACATCACCTTGAAGAAGCACTTAGTTTCGAGTGTATTTTTCCATGAGAGGTGGGAAGGTATGGTCGACAGTTATTGGTGGAAGAACTATGGCCTAAAAGCAAGCCTGCACTCAAAAAAACCAAAACCAGAAGAAGCATAAGGTGGAAACTCACTAAGAAGGAAGCAACACGAGCTAGACTATTCGACACCACTCAACCATTGAGAAATCGTGAGGAAAAATGCACACAATTGACCGAGGGAAGGGCAATTGTCAGCATAGTTAGTTTGTGGATGGAGGAGTTATATCAGAGCCAACTAGACCTATCTCAGTGCAAGCTTAGTAACCACCATGCATGTGGTCGAGTAGCCTATTTGAAGCTGTACGGGTTGTCAGGCACAATCCGAAGGAGAATTGGAGAAATTGCAGTTGACAAGCAGGGAAGCACATAGATCGTAGTCATAGGTAAGCAGGTGTGATGTCGGGCCAGTTGCAGGAGCCTGCGTCAAACTTCCTGCACCTACATCCAAAATAGTCTTGCCTTCAAAATGGTGCATTTTCTCAAATATACTTGTTTAATAAGCATACATCCTCATGTATAACATTTGGGAAAAGAGTTGTAGGGAATCTCGACAATTCCCTCGCTACCCATGTCTTTCCTTGTACCAAATCACTAACATCCGTGCATAGCCTTTACTAAATAGCAGATCTTTTCTCTCTTCAACATCTCATAATTATAATGAATAATTGCCTCATGATGTTGTTCATCAACGAACTTTGCCTCATGATAAGGTGTCTCATCTCGAGGAGAAATTTTCTCATCAAAGTGGTTGGAAACGTTGTCATTGATGGCAAAGGAAATGACAAAGGAGGAGCACCTGAAACAACAACAAGGTAGCAGAGAGGTAGCAAAGGTAGCAAAAAGAGAAGCAAGGAGCAGTATCAGTCAAGGAGCAGAGGAAGCAATGAATTGAAGTAGAGAGCTATTCAAGGTGCAAATTAGTGAAGAAGAAGTTTTGCATTACATGAGACTCTGTAATTGGGAGTCTAAATGGGTCTATGATGTTGTGGTGTGCAATTATGAGGTGTGGTGTGTGTCGAATAAATAAACTCTGTGGTGAGGGTTTCATGGAGTTCTGCAGATAAATGAAGAAAATCGATATCCTGTTTAGAGGTAGAGTTAGAGAAGGGCAATTGTTTTTGACCTGAAGATCTAGCTAGAATCAAGAGACTCTGTAAGTAATTTCACTGTATATATATGAGAAATGCATGATAAGCTCTGTCTTAAAGATTAATGCCAATGGTTTTATTTATAAACAATTTTGATGCGCTGAGGATATATGTTCATTCGAGATTCTACACATATATATCTGAAGGGTCATATGGACTAAGGTCCTATCGATTGCCGGAAGGATCGATGTCACAAAATGAGTGGCAGAACCATAGTTAAATGCGTAGTGTGAATGGAGCTATGCGTCGTAACAGATGAAAGAACCATGGTAAAATGCGATGAATATTTACAACATAATGGAATATGAATGCAGTGAGGATGTAAAGGACCAGAACCTCGAAGCGGAATAGTTATATATATCGAAAGGAGCGAAGTATTAGAAGTGAAACTCGGAAGACAGAACTCTGACTAATGAACAATAAAGGTGGGTTTCTGGTTTTGATCGCACCACCTTCGTAGGGTGAGTGGTATTCAATAATTTGGAGCGATTCCATTGACTGCCTGACACGTGGCATACGGCGGGGTCCCAAAAACTACTCTCATCGCGAGTTAACGATCGTGCATGTAAGCCAAGCGATATCCGTCAGATCAGTGTTGGCTGCGGGATATGTTATTAACCGTCGATTGAAGAAATGCATTAACAAGTGGGCTCCACGGAACATGTATGTATTATAACATGCATCGGGGTTGATATATGTTGCATGGTTCACTTTATAATACGGAGCGTTGAGATATGATTGGTATATATATTATACGATAAGGCGCATATGAATGGTTGATGTAATGTGTTGACCCGGATACGAAATACGCTAATATGGTGAGGTTATTAAATTATTTGCATATGCATGAGACCCCCCGACATAAATTCTGAAAATATTTACGCCAGCTGGAGGATACACTAAAGACTAAAGTGGAAAAGTACACAGACACACACACACACACATATATATATATATATGCAGCAGTTTATATAAGTATAGTGCTTTTTAAACAAAGAGCAAAATATATATATATATATGCGCAGTGCACTATATACGAAGTACCATAAGGTGGGACCCCTCTATAGAAAATTCTGAAAATCATTACCCCAGCTGGAAGGCATGTGAAATGCTTTAAAGTCTATATATACTTAGCAAGTAATACATACACAAGTGCCCAAAGCATATATATATACGTTATATGTTGCACTTTATATTCAAAGGAACAAATCATACTATATACACATATGAAAGGCGCTCTTACATATATGAAAGGCACTCTATTGTTCGGCCTTAATACAAACAAAGTTTTATACTATGGGACCCTCACCAAATCGCATCGGAGAAACTTGGCCGTGGAACATGTAAACAAAAGTTGCGATTGCGATTGAGTTCCAGTAATCTGACATGGTTTAAACAATGATTAATATATGTCTGAGTTCCTAAGATAATAGTGTTACATCAGGACGGGAGAAAATATGGGCACAATAGGACAATGTGGTTGTGATTGCGATAAAGAAGGCATCTGGACCAATGGAACGGGATTTTATATGTCAGAGTCTGCCTAATCGCATCGACTGTTGAAGGCGTCGTATATGTTAACATATGTGAAAAGCGAAGATTTATTGTTGGTTTGTTATGTATAGACCAACATATACTATGAAGAATTGTGATATGCGTTGACTAACCCTGTGGGCCCGAGTTATTCAACTAAGTGATTTATTCAAATGTTAAAAGGGTCCGATCACTAGAGAAATAACTAGACCGTGTGCTCGATGATGGATATGTCGCAGAGCATTATATAAAAGGGTTGATAATAAGGTTCGAATATCAAAATAATAATGCCGAGAATGAACATTAATTTCTTGAAATAAAAGAAGGAGAGAACCTTGCATAGAGGGCATATATTGGGTTTATAACCATGGAAATATTAAAGCCTCCGCATTCAATTATTTAAATTTCCAGTAAAGGAAACCAAAGCATTGGAATTTGCTCAAATTTAAAGTCAGTAGTTATATATATTGTGATGCAGCTATATGTATATAGCAGACACACAATCATGGTGAATAGGAATATGCACAGGAATGAACTTGACAGGTGTACATGCGTAGGTGCACAGAGTAGCAGTAAATAGAGTATGAAATATAGTTTCTTAATAGCAACAGAAAAAGACAAAACCAGCAAAGCCAAAGGCCAGAAAATGGGCTGAGTGAAATTGTTTTTTATGTAACCAAAAAGGTGAAATGTAAATGTTTTAATTGATTTATATTGTTGTGATGCATTGGAAAGTCTCCGGAAGAGAACAAATATCCCATTGTAATGTTAAATTGGTACCTATAGTTATATTTTCTGAATGAGAGGATAAAAGAGTGAGAAGGCAGAAGACAAAGATACATGGCTATCCATTTCGAATTCCCAGTAGAATACAAACAACTATGAAGCTATTTTGTATAAAACAGGGTAATATCCAAGGGGAGAATGTTACAAAAATAGAGTGAGAAAATAAGAGAGTGTGCAGCAGAATTGAAGAGAGTTGAATAAAATAAGAAAGCTGCAAGAGGTTAGAGAGAGTGAGAAGAGAGAATGCAGAGTTTGGAAAATTGAGCTAGAGAGGATAAAGGAGGAGCAGAACAAGATGCAGTGAAAAGTTAGAGAATGAAAAAATGAAGAAGTGAGGCAAAGAAGAAGGAGGAGCTGATATTGAATCTAAGAAGATGAAGAAATGATATAAGGTAGATATGGAGGAATCAAGGAACAGCCAGGTAGGGTATGCCACTGCAGCCTGATATCCAAGGTAAATCAGCAAGTGTTTCTCTTTTGAAAGAGTAAGGAAGTTGGAGCTTCCCTATCAATTTGTAGCTTGATAAATGTCAGTTGTAGCTGACTGAGGTTGGAGCCTCCTGTAGGTTGGTGCCTGCAGAAAATAGATGGGAGTTGGTGCTTCCACATCAAGTTGTAGCTTGATAAAATGTCAGTTGTAGCTGACTGAGGTTGGAGCCTCCTGTAGGTTGGTGCATGCAGAAAATTGATGGGAGTTGGAGCTTCCTTGCAAGTTGTAGCTTGCAGAATTGAGGTAGGAGCCTCCTGTAGGTTGGTGCCTATAGAAAATCAGTGGTGAGAGGGAGTTGGAGCTTGCCTTTGCATCACAACAATAATAAGATGTGGTTTTCCTTTATGGGTTTCCACTTATATATGGTGTCTCTATGTATGATTTTTAAGGTGTTGATATGGTTTATTTAATCTTTCTTAATACTTTCTATTGTCATATTAAGTCTGTTGTTACATTATATTAATGCTTGTTGCTCACATTCTAAGATTACTCACATATTAATTTGAACATGAAATGAAGATGTCAATAAGTTTTCATGAAAAAGTTTTAAAAGTCCATGAATGTGTTAAACTGATTCACCCCCGCCCCTCTCAGTTTAACTAAGGGTTCAACAATCGGTATCAGAGGAGGTTCCTTTGGTGTAAGCTTAATAGCTTGAAGGAGATCTGATTGAGTCATGGACCATCAAAATGTATTTGTGTTAAATACAACAAATTTTCTTGAATGGAGAGATAAAGTTAAAACATGATTATTGGCTTATGAACCTGAGGTATGGAAGCTTGTATGTGATGGTTACGGCACAGACTCACCCACGGTGAAAGAAAAACAGAGGAATTTCAAGGCAAAATGTGTGATATATATCAATCTTCATAACAAGGATCTTGAGTTAATAATGGATTTAACCTCTGCAAAAGAAATCTGGGACAGATTAAATTTCATGCATGGAAAAGACACTGAGGATTGTATTTTCAAGAAGGAGAAGAAAATTAAGAAGAAGAAAAATTCATGTCAAAAGGAAAATGTTCAATCACATGAGGTACCTGCTAGTGTGAATGGTAGTAAGAATCATGAAGAAATTGTAGCTAAGGGAAAAGCCAAACTTGACTGAAATAGAAAGATTGAAGAATGAAAACAAAGACCTAAAGACATTGGTGCAAATATGTGATGAGAAAGAATATGAAGATAAGAAATAAATTATTGGCCCTCGAAGACACAAATGGAAGAAGCAAAGGAAACTAGAAGACACTCGTCGCAACAAAATGAGAGAGAAAAATGAATGTGAAAGATTGAAGAAGAAGTAAAGAGCCCGAGAAAGAATTAGAAAAAGCCTAAAGAGAACTATTAGAATCTAATACAATCTAATACACCTCTAATGAAAAGCACCGAACAATTACAAGCACCGAACAATTGGACAAAATGCTAAATGCTCAAAGGTCACCTCTCATAAAGGCTAGGATAGGATATGAAGGAGAAACCAGTAAGCCCAAGGTAGAAGATAACCAGAAAATCATCTTTGTAAAAGCTGTAAAGGAAAATGAAGCAGCTCAGAAGATTCCCACAGGAGAAGAAGCCAACAAGAACAATATTTGTAAAGAAACAAACAAAATCAAGCAGCAACATGAAAGAACAGAGAATCAGAGGATGAAACAATCAACTGCTAAAGGCTCATATGCTCCTAAGGATGAATTGAACAAATTCGGAAGATGTCAAAGGAGGTTCCTCCCTCCTATGAAAAATATCACATGTTTCTCTTGTCATAAACCAAGACATAATGCAGCATATTGTAAGACAAAGCCAATCTAGGCCAACCAGCAAAGGATGTAGCAAAAGAGAAGAACCGCTCAAGCAAGCAAATGGAAAAGACAATATTTCACCAGGTACACAAATCATTTCCATGGCTACTATTATGCATGTAATAATTTTGGACATAAATCTGTTGATTGTAAATTATGTTCAAAAATGGGAATGAAATATTATACATCAGCTCAAATATACTTTGATAAAATAAGATGTTATATATGCCTCAAGCTTGGCCACAAAGAAAAATACTTTAATCTTCCATATACATTCAAGAACTCTAGACAAAGGATGGAATCAAAACAGACCAATCAAAACTATGAATCAAAAGGAAAAGCAGTCATTATGAAGAACCCCAATAAATTATGGAAGGAAAAGAGAAAGGGGGAGCCTGTTACATCAATAAAATAATAAATCTATCATAGTCTCAGGGGGAGCTGCTCTAGAAAACAAAGAAAATATCCAACCAGTGATAGATATGAAGCAACATCCCAGGGGGAGAGCAGTTCATATATAGACCCCATGAAATTAGTCTAAGAAGAGCACCTTAGAATGAGAACAGCTATAAGATCAGGAATGCACAAGACAATTTTCTCCAACAGAGAACTATAGAGGAAGAAGCACACAATAGCCAACAGATTGATGGAAGGAGAGAAAGTAGCAAGCAGCCATGATAATAAAAGAAGTCATCAGCACATTAAAGTGATGATCACATTGTGCATCATTCTACTAGAATGGACACTGAATCACATTAAGAAGGATGAGTAAGAATAGTGCCTATCATCATTAAATCATTACATCTCTCATCTATGAAAATGTCCCTTGGAAGAGTACAGTTAAGTAAGTGATAAATCTCTGAGAGATCTGCCCATGAAGATTCCAAGTAAACAAATTGAATATGCTTTCCCAAAGATCTTTATATTAGAACAGTTGAATTGATTATAAAGCAGCAATTATTCTGGAATAGTTCTATAAAGGTACATGCAATGGCTTTCCTTTGACCAGAATGACAGAATAAGAAAATGGTTAATAATGATAAGATCAGTTTCAGGAAATTGATGACTGCTGGTGTGAACATTGGAAAGCTCAATAGTAGAATTTATGAAGGATGTCTTAATTATGGGTAAATGTGCAAGCTAAAGTGAAATCTCTGCATATTTTATCAAGATAATATCAATTGGTACTTGGTGCAAGCAACATGCCTATCAACTGAATATCAGGTGTTATCAGTGGAGCAGCAGTATGGTCCAGGTCCTCAGGATCAAAGGATTATGGCAAAAGAACCTCAAGGTAATATTCCCAGTATTATCTGCATTCAGCATGAAAAGGTCAGTAGCAGAGAAAAATTAACATTATCTTGCTTACACTTGAAGTAGTATATTGAGCACTGAAGCAATATCTTTTTCTATATATAACTTCATGCCTTCCTGAAGTTGGTACATGTATATCTTCAAGGCCTCTTTCTTAAGATCAATTAAAAAACTGTGTGAAGTATGTTTGCTGAGTTTTCAATTAAACATCTTGAATATGCTTTCGTGGAAGTTCATTCTGATAGAATAGTTAAAGTATCAAAAGTATGAAGGACTAATTGGGTTAGTTGAAGCTCAAAACACTGTCATGGAGTCATAAAGTACATTATGCAAGCAGGAAAGGCATTTGATCTCTTAGATCAAATTCTGGTTGATTCATTGATCACATCAGTAACAAGGACCTACAGCTATTAAGTGTAATATCACTATCAGCATCCTAGATCAAATCATCACCAGCAGGAAAGAAAAGTGAACCACAGCTATAAAAGACATATTGGCATCATCACAATTGAACAAGTGTGGCACTGCAGATGTGTATAGCAGAAGAAGACATACTCCAATGACAACTTCCTCAACAGATGTGGATTTTTGATTAATATAATTCTAGAAACTGAAGTATATTTGAAGCATGCTCAGTATTTTAGGTTTATCCAATGATGCATCTCTGATTAGATAAAGTTAATACAATGTGTTCTATGAAGTGTCATTATCTTCACTTTCAACTTTATACAGGTGGAAGGTGTCAGTGCTTTGGATCGTATCAATTTACAATGTATATTCAAGTCCAAGTGTTCTCTCAACAAGTCTTGTACACCAGTCTGGAGCAGCAGGGTACAAAGTCAGAAGAAGGTGGTCTAAACACAATTCAGAGAGAGAAAATGCAAAGACAGAATCAACACTGAGAAATGTGCAACCCTTTTCCATCGATGTCGAAGGGGGAGGAAAAGCAAGTAACAGAAGATAGGGTCTTCTAAAAGAAGCTAGGAAGAGGAGACTATTGGAAATGTTGGATTTTTGGATTATTGGTGGATGGGTTGCCATCAATGCCAAAGGGGGAGACTATTGGAAATTTTGTCATTGATGGCAAAGGAGATGGCAAAGGAGGAGCACCTCAAATAGAAACAAGGCAGCAATGAGGTAGTAGAGACAGCAAAAAGAGAAGTAAGGAGCAACATCAGTCAAGGAGAAGAGGAAGCAAAGGCAGTGAATTGAAGTAGAGAGTTATTCAAGGTGTAGAGTAGTGAAGTAGAAGTTTTTGATTACATAAGACTCTGTAATTGGGAGTCTAAATGGGTCTATGATGCTGTGGTGTGCAATTATGAGGTGTGGTGTGTGTTGAATAAATAAAATCTGTGGTGAGGGTTTTGTGGAGTTCTGCAGATAAATGAAGAAAATTCATATCCTGTTCAGAGGCAGAGTTAGAGAAGGGTTGTTGATTTTGACTTGAAGATCTAGCCAGAATCAAGAGACTCTGTAAGTAATTTCGCTGTATATATATGAGAAACGCATGATAAGCTCTGTCTTAAGGTTTAATGCCAATGGTTTGATTTATAAACAATTCTAATGCGCTGAGGATATATGTTGTATCGTTTGAACTGAATGAAATAAGGGTTAGTATAGATATATGAAGATCCTCTGTTCCGAACTTAGATGTGTTGTATTGATCGAATAACTCTGAAATAAGGGTTCATTTGAGATTCTGCACATATATATCTGAAGGGTCATATGGACTAAGGTCCTATCGATTTTCGGAAGGATCGATGTCACAAAAGGAGTGGCGGAACCATAGTTAAATGCGCAGTGTGAATGAAGCTATGCGTCGTAATAGATGAAAGCACCGTGGTAAAATGCGATGAATATTTACAGCATAATGGAATATGAATGCAATGAGGATGTAAAGGACTAGAACCTCGAATTGGAATAGTTATATATATCAAAAGGAGCGAAGTATTATAAGCGGAACTTGGAATACAGAACTCTGACTAATGAACAGTAAAGGCGGGTTTCCGGTTTTGATCGCACCACCTTCGTAGGGTGAGCGGTATTTAAGAATTTGGAGTAATTCCATTGACTGCCTGACATGTGGCATATGGTGGGGTCCCAAAAACCGTTCTCATTGTGAGTTAACAGTAGTGCATCTCAGACAAGCGATATATGTCGTATCAGTGTTGGCTGCGTGATATGTTATTAACCGTCGATTGAAGAAATGCATTAACAAGTGGGCTCCACGGAACGTGTATGTATTATAACATGCATCGGGGTTGATATATGTTGCATGGTTCACTTTATAATACGGAGCGTTGTGATATGATTGGTATATATATTATACAATAAGGCACATATGAATGGTTGATGTAATGTGTGGACTCGGATACAAAATACGCTGATATGGTGAGGTTATTAAAGTATTTGCATATGCGTGAGACCCTCCGACATAAATTCCAAGAATCTTTACCCCAGCTGGAGGATACACTAAAGACTGAAGTAGAAAAGTACACATACACACACACACACACACACACACACACATATATATATATATATATGCAACACTTTATATAATTATAGTTCCTTTTTAAACAAAAAGAAAAGCATATATATATGCGCAGCGCACTATATACGAAGTATCATAAGGTGGGAACCCTCTACAGAAAATTCCGAGAATCATTACCCCAGCTGGAATGTACAGTAAAGCTGAAGCAAAAAGCCTATATATACGTAGTGCATTACATACACAAGGGTCCAAAGCATATATATATACATATACGTTATATGTTTCACTTTATATTCAAAGGAACAAATCATACTATATACATATATGAAAGGCGCTCTATTGTTTAGCCTTAATACAAACAAAGTCTTATACTGTGGGACCCTCACCAAATCGCATCAAAGAAACTTGGCCGTGGAACATGTAAAAAAAAATTGCGATTGTGATTGAGTTCTGGACCCGATGGGCATATAAAATATAACTCATACATGCTTGAGTTCCGGTAAACAGTGATCAATCGCATCGGAGCATCGGAGCATAAGAATATCGGAACATGCAAATGAAAATTGCAATTGCGATTGAGCTCCGGACCCGATATGGTTTAAACAATGATTAATATATTTTTTGAGTTCTTGCATAACAGTGTTACATCGCATCGGAGAAAACTGTGGCAGCGAAGCATGAGATTAGAAGTTCTGATTGTGATAAAGAAGCAGACCTGATCTGTTATGGACTGTGATTTTATATGTTTGTGTTCCGGCCTAATCGCATCGGCTGTTGAAGGCATCGTATATGTTAACATATGTGAAAAGCGAAGATTTATTGTTGGTTTGTTATGTATAGACCAACATATATTATGAAGAATTGTGATATGCGTTGAATAACCCTGTGGGCCCGAGTTATTCAATTAAGTGATTTATTCAAATGTTAAATGGGTTGGAGTTCAATAGAGAAAAGAAATAACTAGACCGGTGCGCTCGATGATGGATATGTTGCAGAGCATTATATAAAGGGCTAATTCTAAGGTTCAAATATCAAAATAACAATGCCGAGAAAGAACATTAATTGCTTGAAATGATATAAGGAGAGAACCTTGCATAGAGGACATATATTGGGTTTATAACCATGGTGATATTAAAGCCTCCGCATTCAGTTATTTAAACTACCAGTAAAGGAAACCAAAGCATTGGAATTTTCTCAGATTTAAATTCAGCAGCTATATATACTGTAATGCAGCTATATGTATACAGTAGACACAAAATCATGGTGAACAGGAATATGCACAGGAATGAACTTGACAGGTGTACATGTGCAGGTGCACAGAGTAGCATTAAATAGAGTATGCAGAACAGTTTCTTAACAACAGCAGAAAAAGACAAAACTAGCAAAGCCAAAGGCCAAAAAATGGGCTGAGTGAAATTGTTTTTATGTAATCGAAAAGGTGAAAAGTAAATGTTTTTAATTGATTTATATTGTTGTGATGCATTGGCAAGTCTCTGGAAGAGAACAAATATCCCACTGTAATGTTAAATTGGTAACTACAGTTATATTTTCTGAATGAGTGGATAAAAGAGATGAGAAGGCAGAAGGAAAATAGACATGGCTGTCCATTTCGAATTCCCAGTATAATACAAACAGCCATGAAGCTATTTTTTATAAAACAGGGTAATATCCAAGTGGAGAAGGTTATGAAAATAGAGTGAGAGAAAAAGAGAGTGTGCAGCAAAATTGAAAGAGTTGAAGAAAATAAGAAAGCTACAAGAGGTTAGAGAGAGTGAGAAGAGAGAATGCAGAGTTTGGAAAATTGAGGCAGAGAAGATAAAGAAGGAGGAGTAGAACAAGATTCTATGAAAAGTTAAAGAATGCATAAATGAAGTAGTGAGGTAGAGAAGAAGGAGGAGCTAAGTAAAGAAGAATGAGGAGCTAATAGTGAATCTGAGAAGATGCAAAAATGATGTAAGGATAGATATGAGGACTGATGAACAGTATAAGAGAAGGTACATAATAGAGCTGATATCCAAGGTAAATCAGCAAGTGTTTTTCTTTTGAAAGAGTAAGGAAGTTGGAGCTTCCTTATGAAGTTGTAGCTTGATAGATGTCAGTTGTAGCTGACTGAGGTTGGAGCCTCCTGTAGGTTGGTGCCCGGCAAAATAGATGGGAGTTGGAAAAGCCCACATCAAGTTGTAGCTTGATAAAATGTCATTGCAGTTGACTGAGAAGGAGCCTCCATGAGGTAGGAGCCTCCCGTAGGTTGGTGCCTGCAGAAAAACAGTGGTGAGAGGGAGTTGGAGCTTGCCTTTGCATCACAACAATAATAAGATGTGGTTTTCTCCCTTTATGGGTTTCCACTTATATCTGGTGTCTCTGTGCATGATGTTTATGTGTTGATATGGTTTATTTAATCTGCTTAATACTTGCTGCTGTCATATTAAGTCTACTGTTACATTATATTAATGCTTGCTGCTCACATTCTAAGATTATTCACATATTAAGTTGAACATGAAATGAAGGTGTAAATAAGTTTTCATGAAAAAGTTTTAAAATTCCATGTATGTGTGTTAAACTGATTCCCCCCCCCCCCCCCCCCCTCTCAGTTTAACTAAGGGTTAAATAATTGGTATCAGAGCAGGTTCCTTTGGTGTAAGCTTAAAGGCTTGAAGGAGATCTGGTTGAGTCATGGACTATCAAAATGTACCTGTGTTAAATACAACAAACTTTCATGAATGGAGATATAAGGTTAAAACAGGTTTAATGACTGATGAACCTGAGGTATGGAAGCTTGTTTGCGATGGTTACTGCACAAACTCCCCCACAGTGAAAGAACAACAGAGGAATGCCAAGGAAAAATGTGTGATATATGACAGTCTTCATAACAAGGATTTTGAGTTAATAATGGATCTAGACTCTGCAAAAGAAATCTGGGACAGGTTGCATTTCATGCATGGAGTAGACATAGAGGACTGCATTTTCAAGAAGGAAAAGAGAATTAAGAAGAAGAAAAATTCATGTCAAAAGGAAAATTTTCCAGAAAATGAAGTACCTGCTAGTGTGAATGGAAGTCAGTTCCCTGAAGAAATTATGGTTGAAGAAAAGGCCAAACTAGACACAGCCTTGACTGAAATAGAAAAACTAAAGAATGAAAACAAAGACCTTAAGACATTAGTGCAAATATGTGATGAGAGAGAATATGAAGATAAGAAATAAATTATTGGCCTGAAGACATAGCTTGAAGAAGAAAATAAAGTAGAAGACACTCTGTTGCAACAAATGAGAGAGAAAAGTCAAGAATGTGAAAGATTGGAAGAAGAAGTAGTGGGCCTGAGAAAGAATTTAGAAAAAGCCCAAAGAGAACTATTAATGAATACACCTCTTTTGAAAAGCACTGGACAATTGGACAAGATGCTAAATTATCAAAGATCACCTCTCATAAAGGCAGGCTTAGGATATGTAGGAGAAACTAGTAAGTCCAAGGCAGAAGATAACAAGAAAATCATCTTTGTAAAAGTTGTAAAGGACAGTGAAGCAGCTCAGCAGATTACTACAAAAATAGAAGCCAACAAGAACAGGATTTGTGAAGAAACAAATAGAATCAAGCAGCAACATGGTAGGACAGAGAATGAGAAGATGAAACAATCAGTTGCTATAGGCTCACATGCTCCTGAATATGAACTGAATAAATTTGGAAGATGTCAAAGGAGGTTCTTTCCTCCTATGAAAAATATTACATGTTTTTCCTGCCACAAACAAGGACATACTACAACATGTTGTAAGACAAAACAAACCCAGTCCAACCAGAAAAAGATGCAGCAAACAAGAAGAACACTTCAAGCAAGAAAAGGGAAAAGACAATCTTCCACCAGGTACACAAATCATTTCCATGGATATTGTTATGCATGCAATAATTTTGGACATAAAATTGTTGATTGTAAAATGTATTCAAGAAGAGGAACAAAATATTATACATCAGCTCAAATGCACCTTGTTCAAATAAGATGTTATGTATGCGTTAAGCATGGTCACAAAGCAAAAGACTGTAAACTGCCATATATATTAAAGAACTCCAGACAGATGATGAAATCCAATCCAATCAAACAAAACTATGAATCAGAAAGGAGTGCAGACATTATGATGAACCCCAATAGAGTATGGAAGGAAAAGAGAAAGGGGGAGCCTATTATCTCAATAACATAATGAATACATTCTAGTCTCAGGGGGAGCTGCTCTAGGAAACAAAGAAAATATCCAACCAGTGACAAATATGAAGCAACACCACACGGGGAGAGAAGTTCATATGTAGTCCCCACAAAAAGTATTCTAAGAAGATCTCCATGAAATGAGAATAGCTATGAGATCAGGAAGTGAAAGGAAATTCCTCTAACAGAGAACTATAGAGGAAGAATATTATCTGATGTTTTAATTAGCTGACAGATTGATGGAAGAAGAGAAGACAGCAAGAAGCCCTGGTGGTTGAGAGAACATCAACATATTAAGTGATGCTCACACTGTGCATCATACTGCTAGAATTAACAATGAATCACATTAAGAAGGATTACCAAGAGAAGTTCCTATCATCATTATGTCATGACCTCATTCATCTATGAAATGTCCCCTTGGAGGAATGAAGTTAAATTAAGTGAAAAATCCCTGAGTGGTATGCCCATGAAGATTCCAAGTAAAGGAATTGAATATGCCTTCCAAAAGATCTTTATATTAGAACAGTTGAGTATGTATATAAAGCAGCTATGAATTTGGAGCAGTTCTAGAAAAGAAAATGCAGTGACATTCCTTTGAACAGAATGACAGAATAAGAAAATAGTTAATGAGGACAAGATCAGATTCAATATATTGATGATTGTTGTTGAAAACAGTGGAGAGCTCAATAGCTAAAATTATGAAGGTTGTCTTATCTATGGGTTCATGTGTGAACTGAAGTGAAAGTGGTATCAATGTGGGTATTTGGTACAAGTAGCATGCCTATCAATAGATTACCAAGCATTATCAGGGAAGCGACAGTATGATACAGGTCCATAGGATCAAAGGATTATGGAAAAAGTACATCAAGGTAGTATTCCCAGCATTATCTGGATTCTACATTCTGCATGAAAAGTTTAGTAGCAGAGCTAAAGGATCAATATTTTGTTTACACTTGAAACATTATATTGAACTTTGAAGCAGTATCTTTTTCTATATACGATTTCATGCCCTTTTGAAGTCAGTACATATATAACTTCAAGGCCTCTTTTCTTAAGATCTTTCATAAAACTGTGAGAAGGTAATGATTCATCACAAGCATACTTCAGCAGAAAGGAATTGCTAGTAATCCACCTTTAAAGAGAGATTGATTATTGGCATACATACCCCATTATGTCATAAATAAAACTGCATGGTTGATAAGTGAAACTGACCAATACATTGAAGGGTTTATTTTGGAAATACATTGTACAAGAAGGAAAGTCATTTGGCCTCTAATATTGAAAGATATTTCCTATTCTTACAATAAGCTGTAAGCTCTGGTTTGATTCATTGTTTACAACAGCAACACCTTTCAGTCTTTAAGTGTATTATCCCTATCAGCAGTCTAGCACAGATTACAAACAATAGGCAGTACAGATGAATCACAGCTATAAAATATATATTGGCATCATTATCATAATTGAACTGGTGTGGTACTGTAGATGAGTATTGCAAAAGAGGACATACTCCATCTACAATATTCCTCAACAAAAATGTATTGGCTCACTACATCAGATAGAGACTGAAGTATATTTGAAGAATTTTCAGTATTTTAGGTTTAATCCAATGATGCATCCCTGATTAGATAAAGCTAGTACAATGTGTTCTATGAAGTGTCATTATCCTCACTTTCAGCTTTATACAAGTGAAAGGAGTCAGTGCTTTGGGATTGTATCAACTTGCAGTGTACATTCAAGATCAATAATCCTGAAAAGTGTTCTCTCAATAACTCTTTTACACCAGTTTGGAGCAGCAGGGTACAAAGGTAGAAGAAGAAGGCCTAAACACATCTCAGAGAGAGGAAATGCAGAGATATAATCTACACTGAGAGGTGTGCAACCCTTTTCCATTGATGACAAAGGGGGAGGAAAATTATATAGGCAGAGGAAGCATTGGATTATTGGTGGATGTGTTGCCATCAATGCCAAAGGGGGAGACTATTGGAAATGTTGTCATTGATGGAAAAGGAGCACAAAGGAGCAGCATCAGTCAAGGAGCAGAGGAAGAAAAGGCAGTGAATTGAGAGGTTCAATAAGAAATTGTATGAGTTTGTGTGGGCATGTATGAATAAGACTCTGTGATAGGGTTTTTGGATGGTACTCTGGTTTTGAATACATAAAGGGTTTGTAATTAAACCTGTATGTATAAATGAGGAATCTGTTCAGAAATCTGTGTGAATGGGCTTTGACTGTCAAGAAGAAATGGTGAAAGAATGTGCAAATAATATATGTAATTGGGGTGAATTGCGTTCTATGGGTTATTGAAAGAATCGACATTTATGTCGGTGTTGTATTCGGCAATGCATAATATGAGCCCCTATTGTAGTTAAGGCGTAGCTGAATAAGAATCTGGAGTTGAAACCACTGAATCATGTCGACTTAGTGTCAAAGTTGTTTGCCTATGGTGAAGGCAATCGAAAGTGGCGGCATTTACAGAGGAACCACCGGAGAAGCCGACAAGATTGAATATGCCGTGCGTTAATTGTAATTTCCCGACTACCGTGGGTAAGGCGAATCATATAAAGAAATAATGGAATTGGTGTTTGTTAATTAAATCATGTTGAGGAATTGCATCTGAAAGGCAGAGTTCATATATATATCTATATATATATATATATATATATATATATATATATATATATATATAAGTGCGATAGAGCTCCGAGGGAGAGAGCGTGTTTAAATCACGAGCGTAGTGAAACAATAAAGGCGGGTTTCTCGTGTTTTCACTGTACCGCCTTCGTCGGCAAGCGTATTCGGTGATTTTGAGCGATTCCATACGCTTTCCCACACACGTGGCCTCAAGTGATTCCCAAAAACCGCTCTCATCGCGAGTTAACGGTTGTGCATCTAAGCCAATTGATATCTGTCGGATCAGTGTTGGCTACATGATATGTTATTAACCTTCGATTGAAGAAATGCATTAACAAGTGGGCTCCATGGAATGTGTATGTATTATAACATGCATTTGGGTTGATATATGTTGCATGGTTCACTTTATAATACGGAGCGTTGTGATATGATTGGTATATATATTATACGATAAGGCGCATATGAATGGTTGATGTAATGTGTGGACCCAGATACGAAATACGCTGATATGGTGATCCCCGACATAAATTTCGAGAATCTTTACCCCAGCTGGAGGATACACTAAAGACTGAAGCGGCAAAGTACACACACACACACACACACACACACACACACATATATATATGCAGCACTTTATATAAGTATACTGCCTTTTTAAACAAAGAGAAAAGCATATATATATGTGTAGCACACTATACATGAAGTACCATAAGGTGGGACCCCTCTACAAAAAATTCCGAGAATCATTACCCCAGCTGGAAGGTACAGTAAAGCTGAAGCGGAAAGCCTATATATACGTAGTGCATTACATACACAAGGGTCCAAAGCATATATATATATATATATACGTTATATGTTGCGCTTTATATTCAAAGGAACAAATCATACTATATACATATATGAAAGGCGCTCTATTGTGCAGCTTTAATACAAACAAAGTCTTATACTGTGGGACCCTCACCAAATCACATCGGAGAAAATTAGCTGTGGAACATGTAAACAAAAATTGCGATTGCGATTGAGTTCTGGACCCGATGGGCATATAAATTGTAACTCATACATGCTTGAGTTCCGGTAAACAGTGATCAATTGCATCGGAGCATAAGAATATCGGAACATGCAAATGAAAATTGTGATTGTGATTGAGTTCTGGACCCGATATGGTTTAAACAATGATTAATATATGTTTGAGTTCTGGCATAACAGTGTTACATTGCATCGGAGAAAATTGTGGCAGCGAAGCATGACAATAGAAGTTGCGATTGCGATAAAGAAGTGGACCCGATTTGTTATGGACTGTGATTTTATATGTTTGAGTTCCGGCCTAATCGCATCGGCTTTTGAAGGCGTTGTATATGTTAACATATGTGAAAAGCGAAGATTTATTGTTGGTTTGTTATGTATAGACCAACATATACTATGAAGAATTGTGATATGCCTTGAATAACCCTGTGGGCCCGAGTTATTCAATTAAGTGATTTATTCAAATGTTAAATGGGTCAAAGTTCAATAGAGAAAGAAATAACTAGACTGGTGCGCTCGATGATGGATATGTTGCAGAGCATTATATAAAAGGGCTGATTCTAAGGTTCGAATATCAAAATAATAATGCCGAGAAAGAACATTAATTGCTTGAAATAATAGAAGGAACCTTTCATAGAGGACATATATTGGGTTTATAACCATGGCGATATTAAAGCCTCTGCATTCAGCTATTTAAACTTCCAGTAAAGGAAACCAAAGCGTTGGAATTTGCTCAGATTTAAAGTCAGCAGTTATATGTACTGTAACGCAGCGATATGTATACAACAGACACACAATCACGGTGAATAGGAATATTCACAGGAATGAACTTGACAGGTGTACATGCGCAGGTGCACAGAGTAGCAGTAAATAGATTATGCAAAATAGTTTCTTAACAACAGTAGAAAAAGACAAACCCAGCAAAGCCAAAGGCCAAAGAATGGGCCAAGTGAAATTGTTTTTATGTAACTGAAAAGGTGAAAATTAAATGTTTTTAATTGATTTATATTGTTGTGATGCATTGGTAAGTCTCCAGAAGAGAACAAATATCCCACTGTAATGTTAAATTGGTAACTACAGTTATATTTTCTGAATGAGCAGATAAAAGAGATGAGAATGCAGAAGGCAAAGAGACATGGCTGTCCATTTCGAATTCCCAGTAGAATACAAACAGCCATGAAGCTATTTTGTATAAAACAGGGTAATATCCAAGGGGAGAAGGTTACGAATATAGAGTGAGATAATAAGAGAGTGTGCAGCAGAATTGAAGAGAGTTGAAGAAAATAAGAAAGCTGCAAGAGGTTAGAGAGAGTGAGAAGAGAGAATGCAGAGTTTGGAAAATTGAGGCAGAGAAGATAAATAAGGAGTAGAACGAGATGCTGTGAAAAGTCAGAGAATGCATAAATGAAGCAGTGAGGCAGAGAAGAAGGAGGAGCTAATTAAAGAAGAAGGAGGAGATGATAGTGAATATGAGAAGATAAAAAAATGATGTAAGGATAGATATCAGGACTGATGAACAGCAGAAGAGAAGGTACAGAACAGAGCTAATATCCAAGGTAAATTAGCAAGTGTTTTTCTTTTGAAAGAGTAAGGAAGTTGGAGCTTCCCTATCAAGTTTTAGCTTGATAGATGTCAGTTGTAGCTGACTGAGGTTGGAGCCTCCTGTAGGTTGGTGCCTGCAGAAAATCAGTGGTGAGAGGGAGTTGAGCTTGCCTTTGCATCACAACAATAATAAGATGTGGTTTTCTCCCTTTATGGGTTTCCACTTATATCTGGTGTCTCTGTGCATGATGTTTATGTGTTGATATGGTTTATCTAATCTGCTTAATACTTGCTACTGTCATATTAAGTCTGTTGTTACATTATATTAATGCTTGCTGCTCACATTCTAAGATTACTCACATATTAAGTTGAACATGAAATGAAGGTGTAAATAAGTTTTCATGAAAAAGTTTTAAAAGTCCATGTATGTGTTAAACTGATTCACCCCCCCTCCCCCTCTCAGTTTAACTAAGGGTTCAACACCTCTTGGTGATGATTATGCCCTATTAATTTGCCTCCTCTTGTTGCTGGTGGTCATCTTGGCTAAAAAAAATGTCAACAAGGGCATCTGTCCCTTGCAATGTTTGTACTCTAAGCCAAGGGGGCCCCTTTGAGTGCAATCCTCTTTATGTAGGAAGGCATAACTTGCTGGGCACCAAATCCATCCTATAACTCAATGAAACCTTTGGTGACCTAATGGGGACCTTTGGATTTGGATTTTGGATAGGCATTTATACTTTAGGGATTACCAAGTATAAGATAGGACCTGTGATAAGCTTAGTGTGTTTTGAAGACCTAGGATCTAGCATTTTGATTATCTAGAGGGTTTGTAGAGACAATCATTGTCTAGGCATATTATGAAAGATTCATCAATATTATTGGATTAGTAGGTTTGATCAATGGTAGGGAATCTTGTAGATAAGAAAAACAGAGGATTTGGGCCAAAAGGCAAGACATGGTGAAAAATGAGTGACAATTGAGGTAAAATAATATGGCTTGAACCCATGATGCGTCTTCCAGGAGTGGTGGGCTAGTGATGGCTAGATAGGATGATGGAAAATTAGGAAAAAATTATCCTAAGGGTAATGAAGCTTGTGAGATTTCTAGAACTCACAATGCTCATGAACTTTGTTTCTAGAAATCTGGAAACAATTCTTAGTCATATTGAGGTATGAAAATTAGGGATGACTAACACCTCTAATCATCTCCACACATTGTTACAGGCTACGTTCGATGACCTTTAATCATCCACATTGAATTCTCTTCTGCTATCTCATTCGATAACACATACTCTAACATTGTTAAAATGAGAAGAATACGTATACATAGTGAGAAATCAAAATTAAATAACACACACATATAACACATGATCTAGAACATTCCTCGGTACATAAAAATACATGGATTCCATTATTGTCGAGCTTGCTTTATAATATAAGGCTACGTAGGGCTTGATCACGTATTCACCCTGAGGTTACATTGTGTGGAACCCTCTCATGCAACACAATATCTGCATTTTAAAAGAAATTAAAAACGTGTGGATCATCTAAGATACACGATTTCCTTCCAAAAATCGTGTAACTAATCCATGAAATCACTCTATTTTAATTATGTGGAAGATTTTAAAAACAAATCATATCTTCTAGATGCATCAATTTCACCTTTGAGGAAACAAATTTATCAATTTAGCCAAATTTCATGGACATTATCCCCATTTTTAAATCGTTGTCTATGTCTCTCCTTCTAGCAACTTTGTATTTCAATTTTTACTAAAGGTTGGTTGATGTTCCTGCATCAGACTCCCAAGGTACAAAACTTTTATGACCTCCTAGTCATATGCCTTCTTGGTATTGTCGTAACAACACTCATGAGTTGCAAAAAAAACCTTTTCAGTACCAAGGCTCCTCCTTGCTACACGATACCTCACTAAGCTTATCTCCTCTAAGCTCATTCTTTCAGCATCTCTCTGGTTCCCTCCTCTGGAATCGTATGAGCACTCCTTGCTCTAGGATGCTACTGTAGTATATTTATGGGGATAATATAGGGTACAAAGGAGGTCCCCAAGGGATTAATATGATGTAATAATATAAGAATGATAAATAAATGGGCCATAGTTAATAAATAAAGTGGTTAACCAACATTATGTGAGGGACCACATGCAGCTAGGGAATAAAGTGATAAGCCCATTGTATTGGATGTATGGTATTGAGAGACCCATGCTAACTACCCATGGTATTGCATGTATGAAACCTATATAGACGCTAGAGACTCTTCATTGAGAGATGTGAAGGATTATTGTATGGGCAAGCATATGGCTTGTGGAGTGATCTCCTTCCTTAAGGAGTGAATGTATGGTGTCCTACCTCAAGGGTTTGATATTAATGAAGATCTGAAGTTTTATCTTCTATGGTGTCATTTATTTGGAATATTTTGCATTTTATTATATTCTCGGGTAATATCTACTACAAATGGTATCAGAGCACTTTCTTGGGCAAAGTTTGGGAGATTTGTTTTTTCATTTTTTGCAAAAAAAAATTGGGTGGCGAGTTTATAGAGGTGATCTGATATTTGGCAGAAAATTTTAAGGAATGAATAGCAGATCTAGATTCCTTGCGCAAAAATACCCAATTTAAAAAAAAAAAAATAGTTGAAACGGAGTTTAGATGAGGGCGATATCGCTGATTTAAATTCAGCTCTATTGCAGAATTGTTTCTGACGCCAATTTGTGTACGACAGCTCTGCTGAATTTTTTGTAGATTTTTGTGCATAATTTTATACAGAAAATTATAGATTTGAGCTCCCCTTGAAAAATCACCCGATTTCAATAAAATAGGGGTCCAGATAAGGGAGTTATCACTGATTTAAAATCAACCATTATTTTCAAAAATTTTGTGACGGTGGGACAATTGCAGCGTAGATCTGTGTTTCCACACTACCTCAATTGGGATTTCAATTACATGGATAGATGCAAAAGGACTATTCCATTTCTGAAAATAGGCTATATTAAGGATTCTGAGTTATATTCACTGAGTAATGTCCATTTTAATTTTTTTCCAGAGTAAGTGATTTTCTTCAAAACCCTTACTTTGTTTCAGGGGTTCTCGCAAGATGAAGTTTACAGGAAAATATGATGGCCCTACTATTGAAGATTTTTTACAATATCACAAGGCTCAATACCAAAATTTTTGGATGTGATACATAGGGCTCCATATGAAAGATGAGGCATATAAATGGTGGACCTCACCTGACAACTCAGTGAGGAAACTTCCCGAGAAAAAACTTGAAAAAGTCATTTTGGACAAGTGGTCTCAAGTCGGATAGAAGCACACTAAGAGCCATAAAGACTTATGTTCTACTAAAATTTCCATATTACAGGTTCATGGAAGTATTCAGAAAGAGAACATCATTGCGTCTATCATTCCTAGTTGCAAGCATACTTGTATCAATGTTAATTTGGCTAAAAAATTGCAAGTTCTAGCAAAACATATTTAAAACAAACAGGTTGATAGTGAAGATGTTAAAATTTATAAATATTGGAACATTTCTATGGATACGTATGTGTTGCATTCTGATTTCTATGCTTCAGATATGGCTGTTGTGGATGTTTTTTTGGGACACCCTTGGATGGAATCCATTGGTACTGCCAATTTTAATGTGCAAAAGAAATTCATGAAGCTCTGGTATAAAAAGAATAAAATTACATTGCAGGATATTTGCATTATGAACCATGCAGATACTAGGGAGGAAGAAGCACAAATATTTTACGACACAAACACAACAGATGATGAGCTTTTGATGGTAGACAACCAAATACAGACATCAAAGCAGGTACCAGCAAAAGCACCAGACACCACTCCATCACCAATAGTGGAGGAATTAGTGAAAGATATTCCATCAATTAAAGCTTCAACATATCACCACTTGCATCACCCATAAAGACATCAATGAACAAGGTGGAAACGAATTAGAAACAAGGAGAACAACCCATGGACGACACATAGAGAGGTGCGACAATCCACCCACATCACATCAACACAGAGGAACCTCCAGAACTCGCTTCCATCTCAAGTGAGCAAGGCATCGACTAGATCGAGTGTTCACCTTTCTCTAATATGGATAGATGCACGTGAATGGTACCAGTGGAATACTCTTTTGAGTAGATCTTACTATTTATGTTCTTCTCATGTTTCAGGGACGCAACATGTTTAAGGGGGGTGTAATGTAGTATACCTAGGGGGGATAATATAGGGTACAAAGGGAGGTACCCAAGGGAATAATAAGATGTAATAATATAAGAATGATAAATAAATGGGCCAAATTTAATAAATAAAGTGGTTAACCTACATTATGTAAGGGACCGCATGTAGCTAGGGAATAAAGTGATAAGCCCATTGTATTGGATGTATGTTATTGAGAGACCCATGGTATTGCATGTATGAAACCTATATAGAGGCTAGATACTCTTCATTAAGAGATGTCAAGGATTACTGTATTGGAAATCATATGGCTTGTGGAGTGATCTCCTTCCTTAAGGAGTGAATGTATGGCGTTTCCCTACCTCAAGGGTTTTGATATTAATGAAGATCTAAAGTTTTATCTTCTATGGTGTTATTTCTTGGGCATATTTTACATTTCTATACATTTTCTTGTCAGATCAACTACAGTTGCAAATATTCTCACTTTCCTCTGTTGCTACCTATACAAAAATAGAAAGACCAAGCACTTACCAATCCTTAACATAATTTTTATCTCCTTCCATTGCACTCAAAATCTTCTTCTCCTATGATACCACTTGATGCAAATATTTTCTCTGGGTTCCAAGGATCCAAAATTTTTATAGTTCGATTCTTGGACCTGTGGGTTATGGGCCCACACTTGGATGAAATCATCCATTATGCAACAAGAACAAAAACTCAGTTGTTGGACTGGGAACAAGAATTTCTTGAATTTCTCCATGCATCGTTCCAGGCTACCTCTAATGACCTTTAATCATCAACATCAAATTCTCATCTGCTACCTCATTCGATAACACATACTCTAACGTTGTTTAAATGAGAAGAATATGTATACACAGTGAGAAATCAAAATTAAATAACACACACAGATAACACATGATCCAGAACATTCCTCTGTACATGAAAATAAACAAATTCCATTATTTTCGAGCTTGAGTTATAGGCTAAGGCGACTATGGGCCTGATCACATATTCACCCTGACGTTACATTATGCATACCCCTCTCATACAACAAAATCTTCTCATTTTAAAGGAAATTAAAAATGAGTGGATCATTTAAGATCCATGATTTCCTTTCAAAAATCATGTAACTAATCCTTGAAATCATTCTTTTTAATTATGTGGAAATTTTTTAAAACAAATCATATCTTATAGACGTCTTCAAATATCCCAATATGTAAAACCTATGAGAAAATAGGTTAACGTTATTTTATCCATTTTTGAAAATAACCTCTCTCATATTTTTATAATTCTTCTATTTTTTTTCCAGAAACTACTCTCGAATTTGACTGCATAAAAAGTCCTAAAACACAACAAATCCTCTTGTAACTTTTGATACAATCTCATGCAATCAACTTTTATGAAGGCCTCTGCAACACTAGAGTCTTCCATGACCAATTTAGGTCCATAGGTTCATACTTGACCACTGAACCTTTCTTGTTGATGTTCTTATATATTGCCATCTCCTCTAAAAAATGATGCCTTCTTTCAAAGGTCACACCTGCAAAAAGTGTATATGAAAACAAGTTGTATGTTGACACATGGTGGAAATTAGCTTATGACAGCAACTGGAGCTATACTCATACAAAAGGTAAAAGGTGTTAGAATAAGCTAATAGGGATTGACAAGGTAAGTGATTAGGTTCGAATGCGTGAGGTTTAAATTATGAAAAAGGAAAAAGTGGAAGTGAGTCAAAAATGATGAGGTGGTGTGATGACCATGTGCGACACACATTTATTAATAATTATAAAAAAGGCAAACATGTGATGGAAAATTTACTTCTACCCTATCATAATGTAAAACTAATCATCTCTCGAATCGTTGCAAAAATACTCGTAGTTCGTAGCGAATTTAGTTAGAAAGTCGGCAGATTCGCTATGAACTTGTCGTGTGAGTCTATTCGGAAAATCACTTGTTTTGCAGTAGAATTCACTGCGAACTTAGAAAACAAACAATCGACTAAAAAATAATTTTAAACCAATGCATGGAGATTTTTTGTGGATTTTTATGATTTTGACCCGTGGTATGACATGTGGGACTTTTCAAACTTAAGATTATGACCAAGTCACAAAATTTCATCAATTTCATGAACTAATTTCGCAAGACAAATGAAACCTATACCAAATGACTCTACTAATCAAAGATGAAATTTTATTTGTGATAACAGAACCAACCCCCTTGTGAATTTGAGCAAGTAAAAATCTTCAGTAACTACCATACAATAGAGTACGATATTTAGGTCAATTAGAGGTTGTAAGGTTTGAGGAGTTAGGTCATAGTTTAAGGTAAATTGATATTAACACATTGGTAGAAGCTTATAATCCAAAGAAACCATGGGACAAGAAGGTAACATTTGGGAGGAAACTAGTAACTGTTGCATAACCTTTTTGCTATATATATATGTGTGTGTGTGTGTGTGTGTGTGTGTCTATCTATATATATATATATATATATATATATATATATATATGTATGTAAATATATATAAATAGATATATATGTAAATATATATTTACATATATATTTACATATATATTTATCTATATACATATATACATATATATATATATATATAGGAAACATGTATGCGTTTTTTACTAATAATGATTGGTTTATGGGCTAGAACCCTTACAACATATTTCAAAAGTTTTGACAATAGAGATGTACAATCATCCACAGAAAAAGAATGTCGACTCTAGGGTTGTATTTCTTGCTTATACTGAAAGATTTTCCACTGAAAATTCGATAAAAATACCAAAGGATTAGACAATATTTGCAATATTACACAAAACAACATATTATATTTTCATCCCATTCTTAACTATTTTCATATTAACTTTAACAAGATTATATATATTTTTTTAGCTTCATTTGAATTCTTGTTTTCCTCGATGAAGTGTGTTTCTCCTTTTTCCTCACTTGGATATAGCCTGGTGTATCTTCTATATCTTGAGGATCATTTTTCTACTCGTTATCCCGATTCTTAATCACATCATCATAATTACTATGTGGTTCATCCTATTATGCCTGGTCGGCCTAAGAAGATGAAATTTTAGTATTTTTTTATATGGAGATAGAGAAGGCACCATAAATATATGAGTTTTCCTCGGTCTTTTTTGGGAGATCATCCCAAGGAAAAAAATTTCAGCATTATTTTTAAGAGAAGTTTTTGGGGAACCAGAGATCTCAATTTTTTCATTGGTAGCCTTTATACGTTCCACCTTCTCTTGGCTTGCTACTAAGTTTCCATTTAGTTGTTGAGGGGATTTATTAGATTTTGCTGTCCCTTGTTGATTTGCCTCTTTGCTGATATCCAAGGGGAGATATTCTTTAAATATTGTACAATGTTCTGATTTGGAACGTTCCCCCCATCTTGATTTGAGGCAGTTTTTACTGGTTTTGATCTTCTCAACTTTGGGAAATTTTTTGAAGGAATATATTGTTTCATAACAACCTCTATAGCAAAAAAAATACTTTCATAGTCTATATTTTTTTACCCATAGAGATTTTGGACTCATCAAATTGATTTGTCCAAGAAAATCTTTGTAAAATTCCATCTCCTCATAGATGCAAGAATCTGTGGATTTTAAGTGTTGGAAAATGTAACGAGGTTTAATTATCATTTTACTTGTGTCATTGTGTATTTCATGTAAAATTAAAAGAAGAAATTATTATTATTGTTATTTCATTATTCAAGCGTGTTCTTCATGCTTCTAGGGTTTATTAAGTCAAAATAATATTTGTCAATAGTAAATTGATTTTACTAAAGTCAAATCTCATTTGGAATTTTGAAAGAAAGTGGAAAAATAATTTTATTTGAGTCAAAATAGTCATTTTGTCACCCACAAGACCAATTTGTCCCTGTCTAGACAAGTTGGCCCTAGAAGGGAAAATTCAACCTCCTGGATGTGTATATATAGAGAGAAATTTGACCTCATTTGATCAATTACTTGGCATATTTGATTTTATTGCAAGAAAGTGAAAGGAAGAAAGCGAAAATAAAATAAGAAAGAGAAAGAATCAAATGAGAGAGAGTGAAGGTCTAAGAAGGAAGAAAAATCGAAATTTTTTCTATCTTTGTCCACACATGCAAAGTGCTGGGGAAACTTTACAATCTACAAGGAAATTTTTTTGTTTCTACAAAGATGTTAGGGAAACTCTGGGAATTTGTAGGACCAAAATTATGATTGAAGGAAGTTGTGACCTTCATTGAATCAACTGGACATGACTTGGTTAAGGAAGGCTTGCAGGAGGGATGACTTGGCACTTTTGGAATGTATTGGGCTTGGATTTCACACTTTAATTTGATTCTATAAGAAGAGAACATTTTACTGAGTTTTCCCCTAGCTTGGAGCCTATATCTTGTTTTCATTATCTTCTTGTGATCTCCATATTTATGTTTTTGTAATTGTTTGATTAGAGAAAATAATAAAAGTAATAAGAAGCTAACATAAATTCACAAGCAAATATCCAGTAAGAGAAATCAACCCTAATTGGTTTCCCTAGCGATTTCTCAAAATCAAGTATTGTTTGGTATCATTGATGATAAAATATTCCTTAATTCTTTCCTATACCTTTCAACGATGGAAGATTCCATGGAAGGAGAGGCAGATTAGGAAGCCTTAATCAAAGTGAAGAAATAGAATTTGAGGCCAAAATTTGGTCAAAAGAGGGGGACCAGTGTTGCATAGACATCCCTGCACATCTCCAAAACCATGGACTAAAGCCAAAGATCAGCTCCTGATCTTAAAATTTATCAAATATTTGTTGGTTGTCTGTTATATTATTTTCATGACTACTCGCATGCGGGGGGGCGTCACAGGGGGGTGGCATGAACTTCGTTCGTTGTGCCAAGCACAGGAGGGGGGAGGCATCCCCCCTGTCGGGGGGTTTGTAGGGGAGAGGTAGCCCTCGTACATGAGGTTCGAGGTAGTGGCTCGGGAAAAAAAATTTAGACCCTATATTAGGTGGGAGGACTTACCTATGGTTTTGTGCATGTGTTTTGCACATGGTTTTCAGCATGATGGTTTTCTTCCCATGGTATTTTGTAGATCTGATCAAGGGAACTACAGTTATGTTCTAATATAGAATTAATGGTTTGTGGTTTATGAATGATTCAATGTGAATATATATGTATTGAAACATTGAAATGAACATAATGAAAAATCAATATGGTTGTCCCGGTTTTGGGATCTAGGTGAAAATATCTGTGTATATTTGTTTTATGTTTTATGCTCTTACCATTTTTTATTTTCTGTTTAAGAATTCATTTGCAAGTAATTTATGTGCAGGTTTAAAACCTACATTTGGTTTCAAGTGGTTTCAACTTCAAGGAGACGCCTTTGTTTCTGTGGGGTTTTTCTTGGGCTTGTGGTATAAATTGTTCAATGGGAGATCTGCAGGATCAATTCTTGTAGTGAAAGAAGATGGAGAGTAGTGGAAAGATAAATATAAATGAAGTTAATGGTCAGGTTTTTTATTTGTGGAAGCTCAAGATGGATGATTTTTTGGTGGATAAAGATCAATGGATGATGGTAGATTCGAGTACTAAACCAATGACAATGTCAGATGAAGATCATGCAAATTTGGATCAGAACACAAAGAGAACAATACAATTGTGTATCTTAGATTCGGTATTGTTGAATGTGTCTAGGGAAGCTACAACGAAGCCTCTGTGAGACAAGTTAGGGACTTTGTACCAGTCTAAGTCTCTTGTGAACAAATTGTTCCTATATAAAAAGTTGTATAACCTGAGGATGAAGGATGCAGACTCAATGAAAGAGCATTTAAACACCTTTAATATTGTGGTAAATCAGTTGTTATATGTTGATATTTTAATTTCATATGAATATAAGTGCATCAATTTATTGTGTTCTCTACCAGATTCATGGGATAGTTTGGTTGTTGTTATAGGTATCAATAAAACTACCTTGAATTTTGATGAAATAATGTCATCCTTGATGTTAGAGGAGATGAGATGGAAAAATATGGAGCACCAAAATGAAGATGACTTGTCTATACGAGGAATATCTGAGAAAATAAACAAAAATAAGTCCTCAAGTGGGAGATATAAATCTATATGGAAACCTAAATCTCCAGTAAAACCTGTAAATGTGTGTTGGAAATGCGGAAAGGAAGGGAACTTAAAAAAGGAATGTAGATCTAAATCTCCTAAGAAAGGAAAGGGATATGATGATGTTCCTTCTACAGAGGAAAAAACCATTTCATATGCAGGTAGGGATGTGTACTTCTATTCCTTTTTAAATACACATGTATATCATGAGGCATGGTTGATTGACTCAAGTGCATCCTTTCACTTCAGTCCCCATAGGGAGTGATTCTACCAGTATGAGAAATAAGATGGTGGTGATGTCTTCCTAGCGGATGATAGGAAGGCTAGAATTGTTGGACACAAAAAATTCAAGTTGAAGTTTCAAGGTGGAAGGATTATAACACTTCGTATTCCATATTCTTGCATTGGCTAAAAACCAGAATTATATAAGCAAGATGGATGATGTAGGTGTAAAAACAATGTTCAAGAAGGATAGATGCAACATGGTTCAGGGAGCACTGGTACTGATGCGGGGAGTTTTAATTGGAACTTTGTACAAGCTTCTGGGTAGCACTGTTATTGATGAGTGCAAAAATTTTGTGGTTCCTGAAAGTGGATTAAAAAATATAATAGTATTTGGAGAAAATACCATGTTATGGAATCAAAGGCTTGGACATATTGGAGAGAAGGGAATTTGAATATTGAATGGTAATGGTATGGTAGAAGGTATGTCTAATTTATCTTCGGATTTAAATTTCAATGAACATTGTGTTTATGGGAAGAAGAATCGAGTGAGTTTCCCCTCTAGTGCTAAGAGGGTGAAAGGGATATTACAGCTTGTGCACAGTGATGTGTTTGGACCTGTGTCAGTTCTATCAATGGGTAAGTATGTGTACTATGTATCATTTATAGATGACTTATTAAGGAATACATGGATATATTTCCTCGAGAATAAATCTGAATTCTTTGATAGGTTTAAATAATTCAAGGCTCTCGTTGAAAACCGGACAGAGAACAAGATAAAGGTGTTGAGGACACATAATGGTGGAGAGTTCTGCAAGAAGGAATTTGAAAAGTTATGTAAGAATTGTGGTATAGAATGAAAAAAAAAATACTCCATAGAAACATCATAAAAAAGGAGTTGTAGAAAGAGTGAACAAGAATTTGATGGAAAAGTTAAGAAGCTTGCTCAATGGTGTCAGGTTAGGACAAGAATTCTAGGCATAGGTGGTGTAGACTACATGTTACCTGGTTAACATATCACCTTCATCAACATTGGAGGATAAGACTCCACGTGCGGTATGCACTAGTAAGAAACCCTCTCTTTCACATCTTAGGGTATTTTTTTTGTGATGCATATGTACATTTTCCAAAGGATAAAAGAACCAATTTGGATAGTAAATTCGAAAGGTGAATCTTTATTGGGTATAAGGATGGTTTGAAAGGTTATAAGCTTTGGAACCTAGAAACAAGGAAGGTTGTGTACAACCGAGATGTGGTGTTTAGAGAGGTGAAATATTTTATTAAACATGACTTCCTACCAAAGGAACCTAAAAAGGTAGAGTTTGAGCTGAAGGAGGAAGAATCACACTCTATAATAGAACAAGATTTAGAAGAGGAAGAGTTACAAACTCCAGCTTTGAGAAGACCAGTTCGAGTAACAAGGCAACCAGAAAGGTATACTCCATATTTTTGTTCAAATTTTTCCTTATATATTACTAATGATAATCCCATAAATGTTAGGGAGGCACTAGATTCAGAGGATTGAAAACTCGAGAAAGAGGTCATGGTTGATGAAATGGCATCATTGAACAAAAATGTAGCTTTGGATCTAGTGGAGTTTTTAGATAGAAGGAAACACATTGGCAGAAAATGGGTTTTAAAAAGAATATGAATGAAAAAGGAAAGGTGGAGAAATATAAAGTTTCGTTGGTAGGAAAAGGTCATTTCCAGGTGCAGGGAATTGATTTTGGTGATATTTTTTCTCCTATTGCCAAGGTAGATTCTATTAGATTAATTGTATCTATTGTTGCTACTTTTGATTTTGAGGTATAAAAAATGAATGTGAAGACAACATTTCTTCATGGGGATCTGGAAGAAGGTATATACATGAAGCGACTTGAAGGCTTTGCAGTGAAGGGTAAGAAAGAACTCGCATGCAGATTAAAAAATTCTCTGTATAGGTTAAAACAGTCACCAAAGATGTGGTATCATAAATTTGATACATATATACAGGGACTTGGCTTCAACAGAAGAAAAGAAGTTCACACTGTGTATTTTAAATTAATTGGTGACTTTGTTATTTATTTTTTGTTGTATGTGGATGATATGTTGCTGATTGGAAATGACAAAGAAATTATCTAGGATTTGAAGACCCAATTGTCCTCCAAGTTCGACATGATGGATTATGGTGCTGCAAACTATATTTTGGGAATGGAAATTAAATGAGATCCGGAAAAGAGGAAGCTTTATTTAAAATAAAGGAAGTATGCCAAGACAATACTGCAAAGGTTTAATAAGTACGATAGTAAACCGATGAAGGTTCCTATTTTTGTAGGTGTAAATTTATCTGTTGAATAGTGTACCAAGACACAAGAAGAGGAAGAGGAAATTTCCCGTGTTCGATATGCAAGTGCAGTCAGTAGCCCGATGTATGAAATTTTTTGTACTAGACGAGACATTGGATATGTAGTGGGAGTATTGAGCAAGTTTATGTCAAAACCGGGGAAGGAGAATTGGAAAACAGTGAAGCGGGTTTTTAGGTATTTGCGTTGCACTAGTGACTATGGTTTGTGCTTCCAAAAAGTCAAGGCATGGAAAAATTTTTGGAAATCTATTTCTTTGTTGATGTAGACTAGGTTGAATATCTATATCATAAAATACCTACAAGTGGGTATGTGTTTAACCTATATGGGGTAGTATTCAGTTGGATGAGAAAAAGACAATATGTAGTGTCTCTTTAAACAATAGAGGTTGAAAGTCTAGGGTTGATACTATGAGATATAAGGATAGACTGTGACAAAAAAATTTAATTTTTCTTGGTAAAGAACCTACTTATTATTAAAATACAAAGCACGTTGATTTTTAGTATCACTTTGTCAGGGATATCATTGAGGACAAAAAGGTGGACACTTTGAAGAATGTTTTAGATGCATTGAAAAAATATGTGAGCACTGAGAAGTTTTATTGGTGTATAGAATTAATGGATGGTGCAGTGTTGCACCAATGACTAAGCTCTCCTATGACCCATTGGGTGGAAAAGTAAACAACAAGTGGGATGATGTTGGGTGTGTGTTATATTATTTCCACGACTAGTCGCATGCATGAGGAGGGTCACAGGGGGGCGATAACCACCCTGTTTGTCGTGTCGGACATAGAAGGGTGGGGTGGTAGCCCCCTCTGTTAGAGGGTTTGCAGGGGGGATTGCATGGGGTCTAGGTAAATCACTTAGGAATTTTTTTTTGGACCCTATATTATGTGGGAGGACCTACGTATGGTTTTTGGCATGGGGTTTGCAGATTGTTTTGGGCATGATGGTTTTATGCCCATGGTATTTTGTAGATCTGGTTAAGAGAACTATGGTTATGTTCTAATCCAGGGTTAATGGATTGGGGTTTATGAATGATTTGACATGAATATCTATGTATTGTAACATTGAAAGGAACATAATGAAAAATCAATCTGGTAGTCTCGGTTTTAGGATCGAAGGGAAAATCTATGTGCATATTTGTTTTATGTTTTATGCTCTCGCTATTGTTTATTTTATGTTTTAAGAATGCATTCATAGGTAATTTTTGTACAGGGATAAAAACTACAATACTAATACAAAAAAAACACAATGTAGATATAGATATTCAGCTCATTTGAAATAATTTGTTTCTAGTGCTCAAAAATCTAGGAGTGAATATTGACTAGTTGCGGCCATAGGCCATTAAATCTACATATTGAACCACATTCTAAGAATAAATTTTACTCTTCGAAAGATTCAACCACTAGGGGGGATTCTAATGAATGAGATTCATATACTTATATCCTTGGGAAAGAAATACCAACAACCATTACTGAAACATCAAAAAAATAAGTGAGATTTGTAGTCAGATGAGATCCCACAAGGATAGAGGAAGAAGTGGTTATATTTTCCACATTTTTTTAAGTAGGGGATTAAATAAAGACAAATTACATACACTTATAGGACAAATAAATTATTTTATAGTGATAATACTTGCAAAAGAGGGAAAAATGAGCCATCTTCCATGGAGAAGTTTAGTCTCATCCCATTGACTAAGGGAGCGATCTTATATCCAGTCATCGAGGAAGGAAAAACATGGGACAAGAGAAAACCAATGGATGAAGGTGCAACAAACTTCAAAGTTTTAGTTGGCATGGAAGTGTTGATCAGTGCCTGTCATTGATGTCAATCCAAGTAGTACCAAGGGCTACCTCAACCTTGCATGGGAATTTTTACATGTGAATTACTCTATTCTGAGTCAACAATCTTCTTTATGGATTCTACTCATTGATATGTTTCTGTTTATATATGGCACACCACGTAATTCTTCACGGTTTGAGAGATATACATGTTTGAAGTTATTAACCCTAGTTAGTGGGCTGAAACCCCATGGGGTTGTGCCATGACACTCATAATTGGTTGTGGTCATTTAATAGTAATTAATTAATAATTTTTTAAGATCCTAAAATCCCTCCAACATTCACTTGTTGAAGACCCTCTCAACCTAAGCATTTCTATAAATTGTGATCCTCATATCCTCCTCAGGCAAGGATTTCACTGCTTGAAATAGGTCATTGATGAATTTTCTCTATAACATATTTTCTATGAAGCTTCAAAAGCTAAAATTAAAACCGATTTGAGACGAAATATTGATGGACCTCATGAAAAATTTTCAAATCTTGGTTCACTGTGTTTTCAGAGATATGATTTGAGGAAGTTAGGGTTTTGGCAGGCTCTCGAATTCAAGTCAAACATGTGACCTTGGGAAAATCATCATAAATTTCTCTCTTAGAATTGGATTCAAATTTTGTAAAATGTGAAAAAACGAGGATGGACTGTAGTTTTTTGGGTATTGTTTTCAGGACCAAAGGTATAAATAGTGACACATGAAACCTCATACAAGTTCTCTCTACCGAACTATTCTATAATCAAGCCATCATGGGAGATTGGGCATATAAATTTCATGAATAATCCAATATCAATCAGACCTGTGGAGTTGGAAATAGGACTCAGAGGGCTACCACAAGATGAAATTTCAGACCTTGAAGATCTGAAGTTACATAGATACAACAAATTCAATATAGAGCTTCTAGAAGGAAAGAAAAAGTATGCATTCAAGGATCACTGCAGTAAGGACCACACATCAACAGTCAAGTGTAAGTCTGATACAACAAGGTATGTATGATTATTGTTTTCGTTTGGATATGAATATCATCTCTAACATCTATTTTTTCATGACAATTTAAGTATTTTGTATACATGTTTGGCTGGGTTATTTTCATAAATGTTGAATGTATTTATATTTGAATTTTGAATATTTCTCTAACATATGTTTTCCATGACAACGTAAGTTTTTTTTTTTGTATATTGGTATGGGTATTTTTCATTAATGCATGTACAAGAAGGAGGAGACAATAGGAAAACTTAGACACATACTAGAAGAACAAGCAACACCAAAGTACCATTACTTGAAGCAAGCACAACAATACCTCAACAGCTGCTTGTGATCCAAAAAGAAATGTCAAGTCAAGTATCAGGTCATGTCAAAAGTTAGTGCCCTAAAAATCATCATTTTAAAATTTTAAAAGAGTCATTATTGTAAAAGATTCAATCTTCCTAATGTTGAAGAGGCATTGTTGGGAGCTATAGGAGTCATTGTTGGATAATGTTATGGTTGGGTTAAAAATGATAGTGAGATTGGGTGATTGGTCTAGTTCAAGAAAATCATTGTGAATCATATTGTATCGTGGATCATTTTACCTAGTACAATAATCCACACTCTTATATTAAATTTTATATTTATAGGGTGGCAAGGAGGTGCAAGGTTGGTGCATGAAGTCACCTATATTTTGGAGCCTCTAAACACTCCAGGGTGGTAGATCAGTATAGGATGTCAGGGCATCCATTCAGTTGACTGCTAAGCGAACTAGGGCATTGGGGCGTCCTTCTAGTGGGAGCTAGGGAAGAATGTTTTACTAGAATTATAGGAAGTTGTGACTTTCATTTCAGTTGGGGTTGAATATTAAAGAATTTATTAGAAAAGTGTTTGGTGGTTTTTGACCCAGAGGGGATTTTCCACCTAGACTTCGTGTGCCTATTGTGTTCTATTTTTTACTATATTTACTGGAAAAACATTAAGAATAATTGAGTTAAATAATGCTATAAAAAGATCTAAAACTGCTTATTTCTATGGAATAATGATTCACCCCCCCCCCCCCGCAACAATCGGTTTCAGAGCTTGGTTCCTTCAATAGTAGTCTAACAACTGGAAGGAGATCATGGAGTATACTAAGAATATAGTTCCTTTGTTCAATGGAAATAACTACGGACTTTGGAGTGGAATAATGCAGGTTGATTTTTTGGCGTAAGGATATGAAGTATGGGAAATCGTTCAAAAAGGATTTACAATGTTCCGGGATGAAAAAGGTATGAAAAATATGGTATGTGATGCAAAGGCTAAAGATATCATTATCAGTGGGCTTATCGAATCTGTCTATCTAAAGGTACTGAGTTTAAAAACTTCTAAAGAAGTATGGGACAAGCTTGAGAATATATGTTGGGAAAAATACTGAGAGGGGGGGGGTGAATCAATATTTAGGGCTGAACTATTTTTCTTTTCTTTCTCTTAAAACCTTATGTTACAGTACTGCATCCAACATGTATGTCCAGATATATGTCTTTACTTAGAGCATTGCATCAGATAAACATTAAGCATGAACAGAAATAACAGAACAAACCATAAATCATACACAACAAATATGAACACCAGGATTTAAGGTGGAAACCCAATTTGGGAGAAAACCACCGCTGCTGTAATCTCAGTCTTCAATATTTATTATAGAGAAAGCTTCTTACAATATATGTTGGTGCAAACTTATACCAACACGCAGGCACCCACCTGCAGAAGGCTACAACCTTCTCTCGTTTACCAGCTACCACTGGAAGGGAGCTACAACCCCCTCTCTGAAGGCTTCGACCCTCAGCACTACTGCGGACCTCGTTTCATCAATTTTCATACTGGATCCACCAGTTTCCATACGACATACCTTGCCGGTCACCAGATATTTTCTGTATATTCACACCAGTTCTTCATGATATCGTCCATCATTCAAACCAAAGATTCATCATCGTTAGATCATCATATTCATGGGTGCATCGTAGTCTCAGATTTATCAGTTAAGAACAGAGCTCACCCATACAAATATTATTTTGAGAAAATTTATTCACCACCCTTACAATGCACACGTTGTTCTTTATTTTTCTTCTCCTTATATAGTTTTCCATTTATTAAAACCATGAGTCAAAACGACGAACCACTAATGGTATTCCTCTGACAGTATTCTTTTTAGTTGACCCCACGGGGCTTTTTGAACTCTTTTTAATTTTTATTTATTAATTTAAAGAAATTGATAAATAAATGTATTTACAATTTTGACCAGAACTTTAGGATTGAAGTTAACCCTTCACATTTTAACCCTTCCAAATAATATGGTAAACCTTTGACCCCGGGCCCACAAATATAGTCAATAACCAAAAAAATACATGCATGGTACCACAGGTAAACTACGCACAAGTCCAGCGTCCGATCACCGTTAGATTAGCAAGCTTCCGGATCAACGGCGTATATGCATATCGCTCGACCTCCGATACCGATCGTTAACGTGCGATGGCCCACCGTACTTGTGTTAATCTTCACGCACCTTCAACAAATGATGATCGTCTGATGACCCCTTCCCAGATCAACGACGCTCAACGATATCGCTGGGCATCTTGGGTCAAATTATAAAGTGCGATGGCGCACAGTAAAAATTGGTTTTGTAGAATCGTATAGGGACGCGTGTCGCCCGTTTTATGGAATCGCTCCCCACCTTTTGAATACTGCTTACCCATTGAAGGCAGTGTGATGAAAACCATAAACCGCCTTCACTGTTCCTCCTTCGTGGTTCTGCCCTTCGCTCAAGGTTCCGTTCATGATTCCAAAGGGTTAGTCTGGGTTTGCACTATAACTCTGGTCTATCTTTGGCAGGATTTCCAATAACCAACGAACAAATGTAGTTCTCTTCCGATGGGATTTCCTTACAAACATTAACTCATGATAATTCAATGTCATTCCTCAATTATGCTATGATATATATAACATGTCAACCTTCCATTTCAGAGTTCTATCCTGTCACAGTTCTGCTTCTACTTGTACATTCAAAAACATCATATCTCTGCCACCATTAAGTTCTTCAACGGATACACTGAATGCCTCGAGAGCCCCCTATATATTCAACCAAATATTTCCATGACTGCAAATATCAAACTAAGCTAGATCTTCATTACAAGAAGGTCTTATCCTGGAATTCGAATCCTACCACCATGATTCCTCAACAGGGTTTCACTTTTAACTCCATTCGCAGAGACTCATCAGAGATTCAGGGGATCACATATAATACACATATCCCTAACAATGATTTCATTCTTCTTCGGGCACCGTAGGTATCCTCTTGTCTCTTCCTAGCAGCTCTCCCTTTTTTTCATCTCCTTTGCAAACTGTATTAAACCCCTAATTCAACTCTACTGCTATGTCTCTTTTGCCTTATGGATAGTTTAGGTGCTGCTCCTGTCTTTGCCAATTCCTTTGCCATCAATGACAATATTTCCAACAATCTCCCCCTTTGGCATTGATGGCAATACTCTTCCTCTGATGTCCTTACAGAAGCCCTCTTGTCTCTTTTCCTCCCCCTTTGAAATCAATGGCAAATATTTTGATCAAGATCCTTTGAACTGATAATGCCATGCTCCCCCTGAGATCATGCTACATCTTCAAACATAATGTGACCGACAATTCATCCTTTTCATATAACCAATGCTCCCCCTAAGCCTGTGCATTCAGAGATGCCTAAAAACACCTCACAACCAATTTAATCTTCTGTATTTAAGTAGACTTGATCCTCTGCATGGCAGAGACTACTCCCAGTTTCTGTCTGAGATATTCGAATGCTTCCCTGGGTAGAGGTTTGGTAAATATATCAGCAACTTGTTCTTTGGAGGAAACATACTCCAATTTCACCTTTTGTTCAAGCACTTGTTCATGTAAGAAGTGATATTTGATGGGAATGTGCTTAGTCTTGGAATGCATAACAGGATTCTTTGAGATACTGATAGCACTTGTATTATCACACATAATGGAGATAGGAGGTGAACATTTGATTTGAAAGTCTTGTAGGGTTTGCATCATCCAGAGAAGTTGAGTGCAACATGATGCCGCAGCCACATATTCTGCTTCTGCTGTAGATAAGGCAATGGAGCTTTGCTTCTTGCTGAACCAAGATACTAACCGGGGCCCCATATAGAATGCACCACCACTAGTGCTTTTTTGATCATCAACACTTCCAGCCCAATCTGCATCAGTGTATGCATGAAGAGTAAGATCAGCATTCTTTGGATACCATAGTCCAAAGTCTTGAGTTCCTTGTAGATATTTGAATATTCTTTTCACAGCCTGAAGATGAGACTCTTTTGGATTAGCTTGGAATCGTCCAATAATCCCAACTGCATGCATGATGTCTGGTCTTGTCCCAGTGAGATAAAGTAGACTTCCTATCATAGATCTGTATTCTGGTTGATTCACCGTGGGGGAATCATCATTAGAACTAAGATTACATCCGGTTATCATTGGTGTACTTACAGGTTTGCAATCTTCCATGCCATACTTCTTCAGGATTTGCTTGAGGTATTTTTCTTGTGATAAGAATATGCCATCTGTTGCTTGTTGCACTTGCAAGCCAAGAAAGAATGTTAGTTCCCCAAGCAAAGACATTTCAAATTCTTGCTGCATATCAGAAGCAAATTTCTAACTCATAGACTCTTTATTACTTCCAAAAATGATATCATCAACATATACAACCACAATCAATAGTTTGTCATTTTTAGTTTTTGTGTATAAGTTGCTATCAGCAGACCCTTTTGAAAATCCTTGTTGATGAAGATATTTGTCAAGACGATAGTACCATGCCCTTGGAGCTTGTTTGAGACCATATAGAGCCTTTTTAAGTCTACAAACAAGTTTTTCATCATTTCCCAAAACGAATCCTTCTGGTTGTTCTATATAGACTTCTTCTTCTAGATCGCCATTGAGAAAAGTAGATTTAACATCCATTTGATAAACTCTGATTTGTTGGAAGCTTGAATAAGCAAGAAACATTCTTATGGCTTCAAGTCTAGCTACAGGAGCAAAGGTTTCTTCAAAGTCTATACCTTCTTGTTGAGCATACCCCTTGCAAACAAGTCTAGCTTTATTTCTTACAACATCCCCATTCTCATTGAACTTGTTTTTGAATATCCATTTAGTTCCAATGACATTTTTTTCATGAGGTCTTGGTACTAATTCCCAAGTGTGATTCTTTTCAATTTGATCAAGCTCTTCATTCATGGCTTAAATCCAACATTCATCTTTGCTAGCTTGACTGACATTGTGAGGTTCAATAGTGGACAGAAATGCCAGATTGCTAGAAGATCCCACAAGAGTCCTTCTTGTTTGTACACTTGATCCCTTTTCTCCCAAAATTTGAGATTCTGGATGATTCTTTTGAACATATCTGGATGGAGCCTTTTCAGACAAATTATCTTCGGGTTCTTCACTGGGTTCACTGTTTGTATCATTACTATTTGATGTAGAAGGATATGTGTCATCATCATCTTCATCTGTTGTTTGCTTTTCTTCTTTTGGAGCTACAGGAGACTCATCAATAACAACATCAATACATTCAACAATCTTCTGAAGTCTTTTATTGTAACATTTATATGCCCTACTCCTAGAGGAGTAACCAAGAAATATTCCTTCATCTGCTCTGGGTTCAAACTTGCCAAGTTTTTCATCATTATTCTTGATAAAGCATTTTCTCCCAAAAATTCTAAAATGCTTTATAGTGGGAGGATTACCATACCAAAGTTCATATGGAGTTTTATCACTATTTACATGAACATGTGCTTTGTTGAGAATGTTTACTGCTGTATGTGCTGCTTCTCCCCAAAATGTGTCAGGTGTTCCGGAATCATCAAGCATAGCTCTAGCCATTTGTTGAACTGTTCTGTTCATTCTTTCTGCAACGCCATTCTGTTGTGGAGTGCCAGCTACAGAGAACTGTCTTTTTATGCCATGTTGTTCATAGAATTCAAGGAATTCATTAGATGTATATTCTCCTCCTCGATCAGATCTGAGACACTTAATTTTTAGATCTAATTCATTCTCAACTAGTGCTTTGAAGATCTGAAATTTCTCAAATGCTTCATCTTTGTGTTTAAGCAGCCCAATCCAACACATTCTAGAGAAATCATCAATGAATAAGATATAGTATTCTTCACCTCGTGGTGACTTTTTCCTCATAGGTCCACATATGTCAGTATGAATGAGTTCAAGAGGCTTACTTGATGATCCTTCCTTGGCATTAAATTGTACCCTGGTTTGCTTACCGAATTGGCAAGATTTGCATATGATATTTTCAGGTAGAGTAATATTGGGAAGATCTCGAACAACTTTAAGTCTGCTTGATTTGTTGATTTGAGAGAAGCTCAGATGCCCCAACCTTCTATGCCATAGCCAATTTTCTGAAGATTTACTCAAATAACATTGTTCTTTGGGGTTCTTCAATATATACATGTTGTTTGGAGTTCTTTTTCCTTTTATAATTGCTTTACCTGTATCAAGATCACGTACCACACATTCTTTTGAACTAAAGACAACTTCAGTTCCTTGATCACACATTTGACTTACACTTAACAAGTTATGCTTTAATCCATCCACATACATGACTTCATTATCTTTCACCTTTTCTTTTAGAAAAATAGATCCTTTTCCCTTAATGACCGCAGGAGTATCATTTCCAAATGTGACATTTTTCTCTTTTTCTAGAGCGCTATATGCAAGAAGTTTGTCTTTATCACCTGTCATGTGTCTTGAACATCCACTATCAATGTACCATTGGTTTTCTTCATCTTCTGCAAATAACGCTATGCCACAATTTTCAACCTGTAATTCCTTCTTTTTCCATACTTTGGAGCTTGACGGAACATGTTCTTTTGGCTGAACTTTGCTCCTGCATTCAGATTCTTCATGGCCAAAGTTATTGCAATAAGCACATTCAACTTCATTTTGAAGAGGATAAAAGTTGTTATAGGTATTCTTCTTTGTTTCAATATCAATCATTTTCTTTCTTGCTTCTCTTGTCATGATGGTTTTATATGCAACACATTGAACAACTTTATGACCAAAATTGTGACATGAGAAACATTGTCCATTGAAGAAGAAATTTTTGTGATCATAAAATATTCTATATGAATTTACTTGTTGATTGGTGTTTCTTTGAAAGACATTCTTGTTAGTATTTTTTGAATTGAGGTGATCATGCTTTATCTGTAAATATTCTTTATTCCCTTGCTGAGTGGCAGCATGTTGTAAACCAGCTGTAATTGCTTTTAGATAATTTGGTGCTGAAGCCTGAGAAGATTCTCCAATATATCCAAGACCTGTCTTTATAAGAGGAGAATGTTGTACCTTGATAATCTCATCTAATGTTTCAGATCCTTTAGAAAATCTAAGATTCAGAGTTTTTCCTTTCTCAAGTTCTTTTCTTAGACTTACTACTTCACACTCTAATTTCTCATTGTGTTTCTCCTTTTCTTCAAGCTGATTTTTCAGAGTTTCTATGGTTATTTTACTTTCTTCTAAGAAAATTTTGAGTTTATTTTTTTCATCAAGAAAATCACTGTCTTCTAGAGCATCCACAAAAGTATCTTTTTCTTCTCTAGATTCCTTTTCAAATGCCATGAGTAGTCTAAGATCTTGTTCACATTCTTCCTCACTATCAGATAACCCATCACTATCTTCATGAGTATAGTAACTCTTTCTAGTGCTAAAACGATTCTTATTCCTTTTTTTGCTACTTCCTTCCCCTTTTTATGTGTTTCTTTATAAGGACACTTAGCAGCATAATGACCAACTCTTCCACAATCAAAACATTTGAAAGGAAGCTTACCTCTGAACCGTCCTGTGCCAAGTTGAAGTTTCTTTACAAATTTTATCTCATATTCTTCTGAGATAATCCTAATCCTTCTGTTTTTTGTACTTCCTTCCCTTTTGTAGAAGTTCTAAAGACTGCTTCTTTGACTTCTGATGGTCCTCCTCTTCTCATTTCATATGCAGTTAGTATGCCATGAAGTTGCACCATAGTAAGATTTTGAAGATCCTGCTTTTCTTCAAGAGCAGAAACTTTTGACTCAAATTTTGTCGTTAGTGATCTTAAGACTTTCTCAACCAAGGTAGATTATGTTATTGTTTCTCCCAGATTTCTCATACGATTTACAATATCATCAAGACGTAAAAATAAATTGGCAATTCTCTCCTCATTATCCATTTTTTGATTCTCATATTGAATTCTGAGAGTTTGGAGTTTAGCACTTTTTACCTTTGCATCACCTTCATAACTTAGAATGATTTTGTCCCATATTGTCTTGGCATTCGTTTCATAATTATTTCTTTCTGTCGGATTTGTTGGTACTGCAGCTGGGTATTGATATCCTTGTTCAAAAATTTCCCATACCTCTGCTCCCAGAGACTGAAGATAGGATCTCATCCTTGTTTTCCAGAAGATTAGATTGTTTCCGTTAAAGAGCGGAGGCCTGGTAGAAGCTATTCCATCTTGATTTCTCATCTTGCTTGATCTTCCTTCTAGCAGCTAAGCTTTTTCAGAAGGACCTTCTCCGATTCCAATTTTTGGGAAAAATACTGAGAGGGGGGGGGGGTGAATCAGTATTTAGGGCTGAACTATTTTTCTTTTCTTTCTCTTAAAAACTTATGTTATAGTACTGCATCCAACATGTATGTCCAAATATATGTCTTTACTTAGAGCATTGCATTAGATAAAAATTAAGCATGAACAAAAATAATAGAACAAACCATCAAACATACACAGCACATATGAACACCAGGATTTAAGGTGAAAACCCAATTTTGGAGAAAACCACCGCTGCTGTAATATCAGTCTTCAATATTTATTATAGAGATATCTTCTTACAATATATGCTGGTGCAGAATTATACCAGCACATAGGCACCCACCTGCAGAAGGCTACAACCTTCTCTCGTTTACTAGATACCACTGGAAGGGAGCTACAACCCCCTCTCTGAAGGCTTTGAACCTCAGCACTACTGCGTACCTCGTTTCATCAATTTTCATATTGGATCCACCAGTTTCCATACGACATACCTTGCCAGTCACCAGATATTTTTTGTATATTCATACCAGTTCTTCATGATATCGTCCGTCATTAAAACCAAAGATTCATCATCGTCAGATCATCATATTCATGGGTGCATCGTAGTCTCAGATTTATCAGTCAAGAACAGAGCTTGCCCATACAGATATTCTTTTGAGAAAATTTATTCACCACCCTTACAATGCACATGTTGTTCTTTATTTTTCTTCTCCTTATATATTTTTCCTTTTATTAAAACCATGAGTCAAAACCACGAACCACTAATGGTATTCCTCTGACAATATTCATTTTAGTTGACCCCACAGGGATTTTTGAACTCTTTTTAATTTTTATTTATCAATTTAAAGAAATTGATAAATAAATGTATTTACAATTTTGACCAGAACTTTAGGATTGAAGTTAACCCTTCGCATTTTAACCCTTCCAAATAATATGGTAAACCTTTGATCCCGGGCCCACAAATATAGTCAATAACCAATCAAATATGTGCATGGTACCACATGTAAACTCCACGCAAGTCCAGTGTCCGATCACCATTATATTAGCAAGCTTCCAAATCAACGGTGTATATGCATATCGCTCAACCTCTGATATCGATCATTAACGTGTGATGGCCCGCCGTACCTGTGTTAATCTTCGCGCACCTTCAACAAATGACGACCGTCCGATGACCCCTTCCCAGATCAACGACGCTCAACACTATCGCTGGGCATCCTGGATCGAACTATAACGCACGATGGCGCATAGTAAAAAGTGGTTTTGTAGAATCGTACAGGGACGTGTGTCGCCCGTTTTATGGAATCTCTCCCCACCTTTTGAATACCGCTTGCCCGTTGAAGGTAGTGCAATGAAAACCATAAACCGCCTTCACTGTTCCTCCTTCGTGGTTCCACCCTTCGCTCAAGGTTCCGTTCATGATTCCAAAGGGTTAGTCTGGGTTTGCGCTATAACTCTGGTTTATCTTTGGCATGATTTCCAATAACCAACGAACAAATGTAGTTCTCTTCCAACAGGATTTCATTACAAACATTAACTCGTGATAATTCAATGTCATTCCTCAATTCTGCTATGATATATATAACATGTCAACCTTCCATTTCGGAGTTCTATCCTGTCACATTTCTGCTTCTACTTGTACATTCAAAAACATCATATCTCTGCCACCATTAAGTTCTTCAATGGATACACTGAATGCCTCGAGAGCCCCCTATATATTCAACCAAATAGTTCCATGACTGAAAATATCAAACTAAGCCATATCTTCATTACAAGAAGGTCTCATCCTGGAATTCGAATCCTACCACCATGATTCCTCAACAAGGTTTCACTTTTAACTCCATTCGCAGAGACTCATCAGAGATTCAGGGGATCACATATAATACACATATCCCTAACAATGATTTCATTCTTCTCCGAGCACCGTAGGTATCCTCTTGTCTCTTCCTAGCAGCTGTCCCTTTTTTTCATCTCCTTTGCAAACTGTATTAAACCCCTAATTCAACTCTACTGCGCTATCTCTTTTGCCTTATGGATAGTTTAGGTGTTGCTCCTGTCTTTTCCAATTCCTTTTCCATCAATGAAAATATTTCCAACAATATATATGTAGGTGAATCAAACATAAAAGAAGAAAAGCTTAAAATTTATAGGGATAAATTTGAGAAACTCAAAATGGAGGAAGAAAATATTGTTGCATAATTTCAGTGTGTTGATGAAACAACAAATTCATTAGAAGGTTTGGGAGAACCTATTGACACAAAAATTGTTGCCTGAAATATCCTTAGAACCTTTCCAGAAATATTCAACCCAAAGGTATCTGTATTGAAATATAGTTCGAATCTAAATAATCTCAACAACGATGAATTTCATCGAGTCCTTATGGTATATGAAATGAGTATTGAAGAAGAGGACGATAGGTCTCACCTAGAAACAACATTCGCTGCATCCAAGAAAAATTTTAAGGACATGCATACTCCGACAGAAAAAACTTGCACTTGTAAGGAATAATAAAAAGAAGAAGATGAAGAAGAATTTCCAGATAAAAAATTTTCCTACTTCATGTGAAAATGAGAATATATATGGTGAAATTCAAAGGTAAACTCCCATTGATATGTTTTGATTATGGTGAGGTTGGGAATTTTGCAGCCAAGTGTCCTCACAAAAATGAGGTTGTTACAAAAGGAAAGAAATATCTAAGGAAGTTCAACGAGCAAGGAAAGAAGAAATGGTTTAATAATATTTTCTTCTCCAAAGAAGATAGCTCCTCATCTGATGAATACTATGACGCTGAATAAGAAATCAACAGAAGAGTACTGTTTATGGCCAAGCACAATAACCAAGAGGCATCTGATGAAGAAGGAGATGGAGAAGAATAGATGACTAAATTTTAATTTAAAAATGAAGTGATCAACATTATCAAAGAGCTCAAGGCCGAGAATAAGCATGTCAACACTCTTGAAGACGAATTAAAGGCAAAAAGGGAAATAGTCCTAATCTTAAAATGAGGTTGAAGAATACAAACAAGTTGAAGAATGACTCAGGAAAGAACTAATGGAAAGAAATAAGGAAAGAGAAGCATTGGAAGTTGAAATAGTTTCTCTTCAAAAGCAAGTAAAAAATGGAAACAATATTCAAAACTATACCAACAACTCAAAGACATTGGAAGAAATCATTAGCAATCAATGATCAAATAGTGACAAGACCAGTCTTGGTTATAAATAAAAATATGAAAAGGAGACAAGTCCTTCTATGGCAACAAAAGAAAATGCATATGCAAAATCTAACAAGCAGGTAGACCTCCCAGTAAAATCAAGAGATCAAGACTCGTAGGAAGAACCATGGAAACCAATTCATTGAAGAAAATTTCCTCCCATGTATCAACCTATCTTCTATGGTCATCCTTTTTCATGTGGAAGGTTTGGACATAGAGCTATAGAATGTCGCACATATGTTTGGAATAAATACATTTTTAGGAGATCTTTCAGAAATGGATATTCTGGAACTTAGAGAAATATTAAAAAAATTGATCATTTGAGAGATGACGTCGAATGTTACAAATGTAAAAATTTTGGACACCTAGCTAGATATTGCAAACTTGTAATTTCGTCGAAGCAATTCTTGAAAAATCAGAATTAACAACTATGAAAAAAGAATACTGAAAAATGTGATATCGCTCTCAAGGCTCAAAACAACTTGTTGACTGGATAAATCGATCTTGCGGACAAGACCGATCTCCCTAGTATCAGAAGATAGTCTAGCAACAAACAGACAATTAAATCTATCTTTCTCTAGATATATAACGATTAATAAGTAAATGCTACAAAGGTGTTAAGATCCTACCTCGATCCAATGCTTGTTCATTGTAGTCTTCCTCCAGTCGCCTGAAAGAGTTATCTTTGAAGACCTACAATCACAGAAAAGCAAACATTAATAGCACCTGAATAGCTTATATTTATCAATCATATCCATTATGGTGATCAAGGAATCCATAAAATGAACAATTAAATGACAGTTAATTGAGAAAAACAAATTTATTTGTATTAACTTTGAAATAGTAGAAGAACCTTACAACCTTTTCAGCCTTGATGTTGAATAGGTCCTTCCGGGGTCCGAAGCAGGAATTTCCTCTACTCTGACAGGTCTTTCACTCTTCTAACTGAGACACATACAAGTATGTAATCTCTCCTCATAAAACCTCAGTTAAAGGAGTCGAAATTCCAACAACACTTTACCTCAAACAACACTAAAGCTTGAACTCCCTTTGAGGCTGCCCAATGCCTCTTTTTATAGTGCAAATGAGGAGGTTACAATTCCAAATATGAAGGGATAGAGTCCTCCTTCAAATGAATAAGCTCCTCACATCAAGGGGTTAGCTCCTTAAGGCATGGGATTCATGAACCTAAAAGGAATAGATTTTCCACCGCAATATTCCTTCTAGAAGCTTCTAGAAATGATTGAAAGTGAGCTTTTTGAGTTTACTTGCACGCTTTTAATCTTTTACAGGGGTCCGCAGTCTTAACACAAAGAAAGTGTGGTCAATTTCGCAGGAGACATGACCATTAGGTGCGGGACCGCAGGTAAGATAAAGAGAAAGTGCGATACCAGAGTTTCGTAGACTTTTAGAGCTTTTCTCTTATTTTTGAGGCTCGACATGAGGAACTGATGTTTTAGACTTGCAAAGGAGGAACATATGAGTGATAATATGCTCATACAAATAGCAGAATGTCAAAGTGACAATTTTCAGTGCAACAGATTCCCCCCTAAAGTGCGAAGTCTGTAATAGATGAAGATAGAGTCTGTCATGTATGAAGAGTGAAGTACCTTGTCATTTCAAGGATCTTCCTATGGACACCCCAGACGAAACCTGTAAAAACATTCAATGCAATATATATATATATATATATATATGTATATGTATACATATCATCTCTGAGGTAGGCATTCCCATACTCAGATCAAAACTAACTAGAAAAATAATTTAAACTATTCTGATATAGGAATGATTTCATTACATTAACAATATAGACATGTGTAGACACAGTATGGACACAACCATACGTTTATGAATAGTCCACTTTATAAATAAATAACAAAATTACTTGCAGCCTGGATGGTAGAAACTAGATCGAGGGTCTTGATTTCCACTTCTCGAACTAGTACGATTCTATCCATGTGAATAAATGTGTCGAAGTCGAACATGGTAGAAACCACTTGATTACCAGTCAATGATGTAAATTGTTAACAAGTGTGAGAGAAACCACCAATAATGTCAATGGCCCTCAAAGTACTCAGTACAATCCATGAAATGTGAATGAATGAACTGAAGTCGAACATGTCATGAAATCATTCAAGCGAAGGTCAATGATGCAACCTGTCGTCGAAGGTGAGAAGCCTGCCATTGAGGCATGCAAATTTCAAGGTACTGACGATTTCTAGATTGAATTCCTATATAATGAGCTATCGTCGATAGAAAGTGATCCGTAGTAGGCAAGCCCACAACATAAAATCATAGATAAAGTTTTGAAGAAATATATTGGCAAGGACTGACTTAGGGACGGTCAAAATGGAAGACAAATATTTTGCAGATGAATGGTTTGTTTGAACTGTCCTCTTGAACACATAATGACATTGCAGATGGCTTGGTGACAATTGACCCAAAGCTAATACCCAGAAATCGACTGAATATTTTCAATATGGTTTGACTAACCGTTAGGCAAAGGATTTTCCCAACCCAGGTGAACAAAAGTGTCATGTTCAAGAGTGGTTAATGGTTTTTTGAATAATCAAAATGTAACAAATAGGTTCGTTTTTCTCTCTTTTCCCCCACCATTTCTGGGAAGTACCTTTTTATTTTTGACAAGCTTGAGGAGGATAGCATTTTCTTGTTTATAAGTGCATCCTTTGGATGAGTCCAACTTAGTTTAAGATTCGAACCCTAAGAAGGAGTGGTTCATTCTTTCTTAAAATTGAACAGGTCCTTTACTGTTAAATTTTAACGAGTCTAGTATAGGAGAAACTCGGTGTTTTTCAATTTTAGGGAATCAGAAGAAAAAACTTAAGAAAACTCCATGGGTGTAATTTTTCATAAATTTAGTCTCTCGAGCCCGAAAAAGGATAAAATAATTCAGGAGAGAACTATATTGACCGTAATTAGTCAATGAATACCTTTTTCGTAAATATTCCATTTCAGTCCGTAAAAGTGGTAAAATTATACTGAAAGGACGATCATTCATTTACTTTAACGAGTTCGAATAATCAAGTGCTCGACAATCTTTTCAATTTTCGAGAGTCTAAAAAGGGCTTAAAAGAGGACTCCAGAGTTTTCTTTTTCGTAAATTTTGAAAGAGTCCAAAAAAGTGATAAAAGTATGCTCTTCGTTGAAAAATGATCAAAATTCCCGAAAAATCCAATTTTCGACACAAAAATTCAAAACATTACACATACCTGTTTAAGATAAATAAAAATGTTTTCAAAATTTACCTTTTTAAAGTGAAAAATAAACAAATTAAAAATTCATTTATTCGAAAAAACTTATAAAAAGGACTTTTTTAACTTCATTTTTACCATTTGAGTTAAGAGTAAAAAGTGAGAGCTTTTGGGTAAAAAAGTTCCTGTGAATATTATGGAAAATCCGTCCATTGAAATCGAAAACCGTCAGCTCCATGTAATCCACGACCTCTTTATCTTGCATTTCATCTGTTTATATTTTTTTTTTAGGCTTTAACTTTCATTTTTAAGGGAAAACATAGGTTCAAAAAATCGCCTGCGGGGGTCCATAGATGCAACACGCGGGACTTGCGGACCTCGACTTTTTTCCTACAAAGAAAAAAGTCGTGGGTCCGCACCTTTCACATAGCACCCATGCGTATCTACGCAATGTGTGTAAAAAAAGGGTGCGGACCCCACACAATGATTTTTAAAACTTAAATTTCTCAATGTTCGCCCAAAAATTTTCAAACAAGTTTGTAGTAATATGTCTTTTTATGCATTGTAGGACATTCAAAATTCTTATATGGCGAGAACGCAAGCATGAGGATGTAGATGAAGCTGCAATTCTTCATTTTCCTACAATGCAGACATTGAGAGCATGAAGATTATACAATTTCTGGGCCATACAGGGCATGAGGGGCCAAGTAGACCTCCTGACATGGATGGTAAACAAATGGAATACTCAGGACCAGTGCTTTGTTATTGGTGGCCACTGGCTTGAGATTGAGCTAGAGGATATATACTTTTTGACTGGTTTTCCCAAGAGGGGTGAACAAATATCTTTGTTTGGGACTTTGCCAGGTGGCCAGTCTGTCGCTAGTCTTCGACTAGAGTTTTGCGATGATCGAGCAGACCCCAAGGATAAATGGATTGATATAAAACTATCATCCGACCTGAGCTTAAATTTATTGCATTCACTATTACCAGATTGTGCGAGAGTGCAGCACTGCATGTGGCTACTGGATCCCAAATGCGGATTACAGTAGAATGTTTCTGAGGCACCATTTTCAACTGGTGTGAAGCAGTATTGGCCAATGTGAAAGGCTAACTGACCAGAGAAAAAAATGGAAAGCTAAACAACTTTGGCTATGGATCCATTGTGTTTTCATTTTCTTTGGAGAGGATTCCCTTATTGACTCCAAAGCTCATTCCAGTTGATCCAGGCAGTGCCCGGGAACCTCGGATGGCTCGATGGACAACTTTGATGGCTTGTCAAGCTGAGGACGTAGAGGTTGTTCGATTTAAATTTTCATATTTTCATTGGTTGAACAACCAATTTTTTTCTATTGAGGACTTTCCATATGCCGGGATGGACTTCCGTGGCGACCGAGACATGGTTCTTCCAGTGGGAGAACAATGGGATGATTCAGGTAAAAACCATTTTCAACATTTTCTAAGTTCTAATTTTTTTGTATTTTTAATCGTCAAAAACTAATAATAAAAAGTTTAAATGCAGATGTAGGCCCACAAGGACCAGCCACTCTCCAGACTTATGAGAGGAGACACCCAGCTGCAGCAGCACTAGCCCCACAGGGCCAATCAACAGAGATCCGAACCAACTTGGAGCATCATCCAGAGCGCTTGACGCTAGATATTCTAGAGACTGATATAGATGATATTCCACTTCGTTACAGAGATATGTGATTGGGGTCCCAGGACCTTTTAGGAGGTTCTTGTGTAGGGTGGCCCGAGTAGGGGTTTCTTATTGTGATCATCACTAGTGATAGGATGATCGATTTTGTAGACTCATAACATTTTTGACCTTTTGTATTATTATTTTTGTCGATCATGAGGTGTTTTCCAAACTATGATATAAGATGATGTATATTTTTGAAACACACTTATATGCTATGATATATCATTATTACCGGCTATCTTGTGTAACATGCTATCGAATGTTGTGTTATTTTACCATTTTGATTATTGCAAATGTCTATTTATCATACTAGAAGCAACTGCATCTAATAATGTATTTAAATGTCTTGGAATATGCTGATATTCAATGTAATCAAATTCACGTTCCAAGAGATGAACTCTAAAAAATAACTATAGTAATAATGGATTTCTAATGGCATAAACCCTATTTAGCTATAAAACAACGAGTTCAAAATCCAACCTAAAAATCAAACTCTGAATTCCAAATGATATGGACTCAGATAATAATTCAATCACTGCACTATACTCTGCAATGTTATTTGTTGTTTGACGGAGGCTAACTCCATGCATGGATACTAACTCATCAGAGGGTGAATAGATAACCCAAGCTGCAGAAGAAATATTCCATGTACTACGACAAGCACCATCAGCAAAACCAATGTACATTTGAAGAGATGTCAACATCTACAGTATCAAGAGTAAAACCCAGATAAGCAGGAATAGTGATAAGAAAACACTCTAAACTAGGCACGCTTTTCTAATCTAAGACACACTAGTTGTAAAGAAGCTAATCTAACGAAAATCTCCACGCAAAAATTTAAGCATAATATCTCTTCAAATAAAGCCCATTTATGGGTTTATCCAAAGGGACTCTGTCAAAATCTATCAGTTCATAGGCCCCTTTTGCCATCTTTCGCTTAACAATGTAAGGACCATGCCACATAGGTACAAATTTCCCAGCCCCTAGCTTATCGTTTGCTTGATCGTATACTAAAACTAGGCCTCCTTCTGAAAAGTTGCAAGGTGTCACATTTCTATCGCACTGAGCTTTCATTCTTTTTTCATGATGTTTGCTAATGCAACAGTGCATCGATTCTCACCTAGCTGAGCTAAGTACAAGAAACGTTTATCTTCTTCAGAAGTAGCAAGGAGTAATTCTATGGCTAATTTTAATGACGGAATTTCACATTCAATAGGTAACACAGCTTCCAAACTGTAAACCAGATGAAAAGGAGTGAAACCAGTTGACGTTTTTACTGAGGTCTGATATTCCCAAAGTGTTGAGCATAGCATGGTATGCCAATTCGACTTATGAATACCAATGATTCGTTTGATCATAGTGACTAAAAATTTATTGATATCTTCAACAAGACCATTAGCCTGCGGGTAATATGGAGTAGAACTATCCTAGTGCAAGCCAAGTTGATCTGTTAGTTCAGTCATCATGATATTGCGAAAATGACTTCCATGATCTGTAATAATAGCTTGAGGAACACTGAATCTAGAAATTATATGATTGAATACGAAAGTTACAGCTGTCTTGCTGTCTGCCGAAAATTTAGGCATCGCCTTGGCCCACTTAGTAAAATAATCTACCGCTAAGATAATATACGCATGCCCCCCGGTCGAGTGATGGTTACATGTAATAAATTCAATAACCCACTTTGCGAAAGGACCGAAAACAATTATAGGGTGAAGAGGAGATGGTGGTGCACGCATTTTATGATCAAAGATCTGAAAGTTGTGGCATTTTCGGACTGCATAGATACAATATTTGAATAAGGATGGCCAGAAATAACCAGCACGCAATATCTTTTGGGCTGTGGCATACCCAGACATATGACTACCACATGCTCTAGAATGACAGTCTTTCAAAACCTTCTCAACTTCTTTATTAGTAAGACAATGTCGGAAAATAGAATCCGCTCCATGACTATAGAGTGTATCACCAATAATATTGTATTGTTGGGATTGGAAACGTATTTTCCGTCGCTGAGATTGTGAGATATCAGGCCGAAAATATTGGGTTTGGAGATAAAAAATAATATCCACATACCAAGGATCAAGAGTACTGATAAGAAACAAGGATTCGTCCACAACGGGCTGCTCTGCCATAGTTTCAGTATCAGTATGCGGGAAATCACACATCAGTTCAGAAAAAACCAAAGATTTATTTACCTTGGATTTTTCAAATTCCAAGTCAAATTCCTGCAGGATAACTATCCATTTGGAATACTTGCCCCCTAGCAACTGTTTGGTCAAGATATACATCATGGGGTTATAGTCAGAAATTACTGTGGTTTTGCGTAATAAGATTTAGTGACGAAATCATTGGATAGCTTGGACAACTGCCAAGGCCAATTTCTCCACATGTGAGTATGTGATCTCAGTCAAATGTAGATTTCGACTAAGATAGTAAATCACATGTTCATTGTTGAATTCATCTTCCTAAGCTAAAACCATCCCAATGGTGGAATGAGAAGTAGCGAGGTATAAAAAGTAATCCTGGTTGTAATTGGGAGGATGCAGTAACAGTGCATGGGTCAACGTGTGTTTGAGTGTATCAAAAGATTGATCGGCGATCTCATCCCAAAATAATGGAACGTTCTATTTTAACAACCTGGTAAAACCCTTTGTTAACTCGGCGTAGTTAGGAATGAAACGACGTAAAAAGTTTGCTTTCCCTTGCAAACTTTGGAGTTGGCGAAGATTCGAAGGAGGAGGTAGATTTACGATGGCTTCCACCTTCGATGGACCAACATGAATGCTTGATTTCGAAACAACAAATCCCAGTAAGAGACCCGATTCTACACAGAAAACACATTTGTGTGGATTCAACCAAATTCGATAATGCCTACATCTCATAAAGATAGCTCATAAATTAGTGAGATGATTGGCTCTATGCGATGAATGGGCAGGTAAATCATCGAGATAAGGCTGCAAAATGTGCTTGATGTCATGAAATGCGTAAGACATAGCCCTCTGAAAAGTTGCCCCAACGTTCTTCAATCCAAAAGGTAGTTTGCAATAAGAAAATGTCCCCCATGGACAAATGAAAGCTATTTTAGGTTGATTAGCAGGGAGTATATTGATTTGATTGTAACCGAAAAAACTATCCATAAAGGAGAACATTTCACTACTGGAAAAATCATCAATAATTTGATCGATATAAGGGGTTCGATAATTGTCTTTAGGACAAGCTCGATTAATATCCCTATAGTCGATACATACTCTTATCGTTCCTTGTTTTTGTTAACAGGAACAATATTCGATATCCAATTGGTTAAAGGAATTGGATAAATGAACCCTGCACGAAGCAATTTCTCAACTTCGGCTTTGATAGCAGCAGATTTTCGCAGATGTATTTGACGTAAGCGTTGTCGGACAGGTTTAGAATCGGGATAAGTATTAATTTCATGGACAAAAATTGACGGATCGATGCCAGGAATTTCTTCATATGAATAGGCAAACACGTCATGGAATTCTTGAAATAGGGTTTTATAAGTTTGGATTTCATCGTCCGTACAAGAAGCACCTATATGAATTTTTTCAATAATTCTTGGCTTAACTGAAATGTCAAGAGGAACCATTCGAGAGATATTTTCCAAATTTAACTCAGAATCAGAATATTGCAATGGATTCTATGGCTATTTGACATAAGCAGCATAAAAAAATAGAAGAGAAATCATTTTCAAAATGATCTAGCTCAGGTAAAAATGAAGATCGGTGATGTAGATCTTCCCATGGTAAATCATCAACAGACAAAAGTTCATGAATTTGCTCATCAGTATGAACAAGATCAGGAAATGTTGTTGTAGCTAAGTTAGATATAGAAAGTGATTCCTCATGGATCACATTCATTGATCAAGTTCGGTTGAAGAAGGATCGGAATATGACTGTACAGCTTGATATGCAAGTTCAAAGGGACTCAAAGGCGTCACACCATCAAATGAATCCACCTAGGAATCAGAAGGTACGATCCAAGGATCATCAAAAGTAACAGTATTTGATGAAATCATACGAATATTTGCGATATGAGGCGATACGTTAGGAGGAGGAAAGGAAAAATTTCCCAGTAAACTGGAATCTTTAATCAAACCTACACTGACATCCTTGTAAGGGATAGCCATTTTACCGATGTGCTGAATAATGTCTGTAGAGGTTGGATCAGATGAAAAATAAGTCAACTAGTCGATTTTAATGATATTTCCTTTATGTGGAAACTTGATAAGCCGAAATACCGATGAAACAACAGTAGTCATAGCATAAGACCAACTGCGACCCAGAAGAAGGTTGTAATCAAGAGCGGCATCAACCACTTCCACATCGAGATTGACGGTTTTTCCTTCTACCTCTATAGGTAAATTCTGCAAAATACCAAAAGGATGGAACCCTCGGCTATCAAAAGCCTTGAGAATTATCGGAGATTGATTGAGTGTGGGAGAACCAAGCGATTTCCAACACTGGATTGACATAATACACGTAGAAGCCCCTTCATCAATCACAATCTAGAAGCACGGTCTGTTTTTGAATAATACCGGAATCTCGAAAGCCATTTGATGAGGTAGGTGGGGTGTACTATTCTCTAAATCAAATATTATTAGGTTCGAATCCTGAATATCGATAGCTCCTATGGCAGACAATAGTAATTTACGTTGTGCTGGGCACGATTGCAGCACGTCCAAAGCCGACATTACTGAAGGGGAAATAGCTAAGTCCTCAACAATTTTGTAATTCTGAGCAGCTCTCGCATGTAGATTGAAAGCTGATTTACGAAGTACACCTTTAGCAGGTGGTTTGATTACTAAGTCTGGATTGGGTTTCTCGATCTGTAGTGGATTAGAAACAAGAGGAGGTGTAGTTGATGTGTTCGAATTAGAAGATTCTGCTTCTTTACCATCAACAGGATTTTTACTACCATAGTCTTGCGATCGCGTCACAATCCTAACATGAGACATCATCAGAATGGGATCTTCTGAGGCATTTGAGGAAGAACCAATCATCTTACTATCTTCAGTCAGAAAAGGATCCTTCAAGACAACAGGCGTTTGAGAACCTTTAACGAATTTCGAAACCTTTGCTCGATGTGGGCATTCTTTGTTAAAATGATCCTCATCACAAATGAAACAAGGATAGCGAGGTTTGTGTTTTTCGTCAGTAGATTCATTTTTATCTATTTTATCTTTTGAATTTTGTTTGTTTTTATTCTTCCCCTTATTTTTACCGCCAGATTTAGACTGGTCGTAGATGACTCTATGACATGAATGTCGATAGAAACTTTAGCGGAAGAATCTCCTTTTGGGGAATCAGGGAAATTTATGGTAGGAGAAGAATTATTTGAAGATTTCTTCTTACTTTTAGTACTAACTGAACCAATCATACCATCGGCGGCATGAGACCTTGAAGGAGCTGCAGTTATTTGACCGTGTTTTGGAAGATCAGGGGTTTTTTCATGTAAAGTACTTGACTGCGTATAAACGAGGTCGAGGTACTGAGCCTGAGAAATTACTTGCTCTTTAGTAACAACTCCTCCCTTAGCTACATCTTCAGTGATTTTGGGTAATAATGATTTAATAAACCATTATGCCAAAATTTGATCTGGAATGAAAACTTTCACTAAACGCCTTCTACGTTGCCATTCGTGAATATGATCAGAAATATATGTGGATGTTGATTGTTTTAGTGAAGTTAATAGTTATGTGCCATTGTTGTATCTGACAGGTAGCTGAAAATGAGTTAATAAAGCAGTTGCTAATTGATTTAAATTATTAAAAGAGCCTTGTGGTAACTCAATGTACCATTTGGCGGCAAGACCAATAAGAGTTCGTTGAAAAAGACATAAGCGAATTGAATCATCAATTAACAAATTAGATGCACACCAAAGGTGATAAGTTATAACATGATTTGATGGATCCTCTCCTGACTTACCCTCGAATTTCGGTATATCATTGGGCAACTTATTAGGCATTGGAGGCCAATACGGAAGATAGTAAATCGGATCGTTCGTAAGGCGCGACAAGTCAGGTAAATCCAAAGTTGCAATAAATGGTAACTGACAGTTAGGGTCACGAAAACCTTGAGTAATGAGACCAGTTTCAGGAGGAGGATATCCAGGATAACCTGGAATCGGATTTGCATTAGGAATATTATAACCTCTTGGAAAACCAGGATTAACCGGACCAAAATGGGGTTGTTGGAAGACTACAACAAACAAGCATTGGATCGAGGTAGGAACTTAACACCTTTGTAGCATTTACTTATTAATCATTATATATCTAGAGAAAGATAGATTTAATTGTTTGTTTGTTGCTAGACTATCTTCTGATACTAGGGAGATCGGTCTTGTCTGCAAGATTGATTTATTCGGCCAAACAATTGGCGAATCCATTGGGGATTTTGGAAGAGTTACTTCTTTCTCTGGACTGACAAGTTCTTCAATAGAAATGAGGCCAGTAGTAATATATTTTGTAATGATATTTCTTACCCTAGGTGAACCAGGATCACTAGAAGTTGGAGTAAGTTCACTAGAAGGAGAAATACTACCAGTAACTTCGGAAACTGAAATGGGCTCTTGAATATGTTCTGTTATTAGTATTTGATGATCACGATGAACAAATATAGATGAACTTATGGCTTCTATTGATATAATTCTCCTACTACTAGATGATACTAGAGCATGCAGCCCTTCAAGTTGGCCTAGTGTATACTCAGGGGGCTTCCCTTGAAGTCTCCAGGACTGTCTTGGTAATTCTGCCATGATTTAATATCAATTAATCACACACAAACAAAGAAAATTTCAATGAAAATACCTAAAGTCTCTAAAGGAACAAATAGCTAAATCACATGCCTAAAAAAAAAATCTAAGAGTTCAAACCACACACAAACAGTAACTTCCCGCACTAAAAACACTAGTTGGTGATGAAATCCAACTTTGTAGAATTTTAATATAGAAAGGGCGGTTGGAACAGTTACCCCGACAACCTGCTTAATGAAACAGACTGGCACAACTTTCTTCACAAAACCATCTTGAGTGAAGAGAACCCCCCAGAGAGTCCAAGTGAGTCTAGTTGACATCTGCTCTAGGTACAGTGAGATATTTCCTTCACCATCACCTTAGGAAATAATCTTATGTTTATGGACACTAAGGTTACCAACAACAATAAATACAATTGGGGGAACAATTTACGATTCGATTCTACGCACAAGGGCAAAGTAACAAAGCTCAATCCTCTTGAAGTCTCCTCGACATGGTCAATCTGAGGTTTACAAACAAGTGACCCCAAGCTCCTCGAAAATGGTTAATCTAAGGTTTACAGTTTGGAATGCGCATAGATCTTCTATCTTTCCCAATGAAACATAATTGATTGTCTCAAAGGTTCGGACATGATCTCGTGATTAACTCCTTTAAGAGAAGCTTCCCAGAATGTATCAATTAAAAATTGGATTTATTTCCTACCGCAATATTTATCTACTTGTTTGTTTTTACTATCTTGGAGAGTTAATTACTCCCTACTCCAAGATACTAGCCTAAGCTATATTGGTGATAAGAGCCCTAGAAATAGAAAAAGTTACTAGATCAATTTTAATTAAGCGTTGTTTTTATGGGTTTTTCTTTAAGTCAATAGGTATGGAAATGAAACTTTGATGGTGTGAAGACTCAACTCTGAACACACTAAAAAATGCACCTAAAATGATAAGAAATTCGTTTTCTTTCAATGAAGCCTAGCTAAAAGAAAGAGTTCAAGAAATGCAATTTCTTAAGAGACAATTCTTTCTTTCAACATGAAGAATAAATGAAAAGAAAATATTTTTGTTTTTCAATAAGAACTCAAAACGAGACAAACAATCAATTCTCACAATAAATCCCTTTCACTTTCATGAATCTAAACTACAAAAAACAATTTTCTTTCAAAAGAGATCTACAAGTTCTAGAAAAGCATTCAAAACTATGAAAAACTAATATTGATATCTAAAAACTTTGAAAATCTAATTGAATAAAAGCCTCAATTTTTTTGTTGAGAATGCTTTGCTTAGTTGTTTAGTAAACTAAGGGTTCATTTGCGCAGAATACAAACATATCAAAAAACATCCAGATATGTTTTCTTTTGTAAAAATGAAATTTAAAACTTATAACAAAGTTTGTTCAAAGATTTGCAAAGAGAAAAATAAACCTATTCCTCAAAAAGAATGGATTTCGGAACCAATTCAGACTCATCAAGAAGACAAAAAGACACCAGTGTGATTTAAGGTATTTCAAGCTTCTAATCTTTGAGTCACTACAGAGACAAAGTGAAAACCACTCCAAGCATGCAAAACTTCTAGAAAATCACCTAAAACAAAAATAATATTAGAACTCACTCACAAGAAATTTTTGACAGGAAAAATATGGATCTGGGTAGATACTAAGAAAGCTAAATCAAAATTAAACTTAATCTAGAAGAAGAAATTTGGAAATTTCAAAAATTTTAACAGGGTCCGCAGGCCCCAGAAGCAACAAGTGTGATCCCGCACTGGTTACTCAAGGAAAGTGCAAACATGCTCGCACTGTGTATGAAGGCAAAGTGCGGTTCCCAGAAAATTCAAGAAAAACTCAAAAGGCTTCAAAAAATTTCAAATCAAAGTAAACCTAAGCTACCCAAGCCAGCACACATCAGTTAAAAACCAGAAAAATCATTTTGTCAAGTCGAAACAAAGGAAAACCAAAATCCAAAATCTTTCCCCAGCGGAGTCGCCAATTTGTTGGCCGAATAAATCGATCTTATGGACAAGAATGATCTCCTTAGTGTCAGAAGATAGTCTAGCAACAAACAAACAATTAAATCTATCATTCTCTAGATATATAACGATTAATAAGTAAATGATATAAACGTGTTAAGATCCTACCTCGATCCAATGCTTGTTCATTGTAGTCTTCCTCCAGTCACCTGAAAGAGTTATCTTTGAAGACCTGCAATCACAAACAAGCAAACATTAATAGCACCCGAATAGCATATATTTATCAATCATATCCATTATGGTGATCAAGGAATCCATAAAATGAACAATCAAATGACAGTTAATTGAGAAAAACAAATTTATTTGTATTAACTTTGAAATAGTAGAAGAACCTTACAACCTTTTTAGCGTTGATGTTGAACAGATCCTTCTAGAGTCCAAAGCAGGAATTTCCTCTACTTTGACAGGTCTTGCACTCTTCTAACTGAGAGTCCAGATACAGGTATGTAATCTCTCCTCATAAAATCTCAGTTAAAGGAGTCTAAATTCCAACAACACTTTACCTCAAACAACACTAAAGCTTGAACTCCCTTTGAGGCTACCTAATGCCTCTTTTTATAGTGCAAATGAGGAGGTTACAGTTCCAATTATGAAGGGATAGAGTCCTCCTTCAAAGGGATAAGCTTCTCACATCAAGGGGTTAGATCCTTAAGGCATGGGATTCATGAACCTAAAAGGAACGGATTTGCCACTGCAAGATTCCTTCCAGAAGCTTCTAGAAATGGCTGAAAGTGAGATTTTTGAGTTTACTTGCACCCTTTTAATATTTTACAGGGGTCCGCACTCTTAACACAAAGAAAGTGCGGTCAGGTTCGCAGGATAGATGACCATTAGGTGCGGGACCGCAGGTAAGATAAAGATAAAGTACGATACCAGAGTTTCAGAGACTTTAAGAGATTTTCTCTTATTTTTAAGGCTTGACATGAGGAAATGATGCTTTAGACTTGTAAAGGAGGAATGTATGAGTGATAATGAGCTCATACAAATAGCAGAATGTCAAAGTGACAATTTTCAGTGCAACATAGCTTAAATGTTTGGAATGTTGATAATGTTTTCTCAACATATGACTGGAGATAGGAATAAGTTCATATCCTTAAAGGAAAACAAGGATGGACCAATGTATTTTTGAAATGACGGGCCTTCAAACATCATAGGAGAAGGTACGGTCATACCTGGAAGCAAGAATGCATTAGGGAAGGATGTTTTGTTGGTTGAAAATATGAATCACAATCTGCGCTATGTTGGATAGATGTGTGATCAAGGATGCAGAATGCTATTTAACTCTAAGAAATGTGGAATGAGGAAAGGAATGTTCGGTAAAATTGTGGCTACATCAAGCAGAGATCAAAATGACATATATATTTTGGATGAGACACGCAAAGGTTCATTTTTGGTGAAAGAAGATGAAATTTTGTTATGGCATAAACGAATGGGACATATAAATTTCTACAATTTGGTCAGGATCAGCAAGAAGGAAGTAGTAAGAGAAATGCCTAAAATTTCAAAACCTACCAATCCGATATGTGAATCTTTTCGCCATGAAAAGCAGACAAAAGAACACTTTGCCTCATGTCCATTTTAATTAGTACATAATGATCTATGTGGTCCTATGAGAACAAAAGGTTTATACAAAGAATTATATTTTATGTTAATGATGGAGGATTACACCAAACTGATAGTCTTTGACTTCTTAAATAAAAATATTGATGCATTCGAGTGTTTTAAACCTACAAGAAATTGGTCGAAAATGAAATTGATTTGAATATAAAAATTTTGAGATCAGATAATGGCAGAGAATTCAATTCCAAGTTATTTCAGCAGTACTATGAAAAAAATGGAATAAGAAGGAAATTCTTAACAACCATAACACAATAGGAAAAAAGATTTGTTGAAAAAAAAAAAAAAAACATATAGGAAATGGTTATAACAATGTTAAATGACTCAAAATTAAAATATAAATTGTGTGTTCAAGAAATTGATAAAACTATATTCATTATAAACAGAGGTTTGCTAAGGAAAAATTGTAACATGACTCCATACAAACAATTGAAAGGAATACTGGCTAATGTTAAACACTTCAAAATATTTGGAAGAAAATGCTACATAAAAAGAGAAGATAAAAAATTGTTAAAGATAGATTCCTGTGTCGATGAAGGTATTTTCATTGGTTATTCACACAAAAGGAAGGCTTATAGATGCTACAATCTGAGGGGGAAACAAACAATGGAAAGCATTATTGTTACTTTTGATGATGATTGTGTTACAAATGATGTCAATGAGATTGTCCCTTCAAGAAAATCTAAGGGATCTGAGGGAGAATCTGTGAAGGATGAAGAAGAAGCTCTAAAACAAGAAAAATAAAATAAGGAAACAACAATCAACCAAGATGAAATAAGAAATGATCACCAATATCTACAAAAAAATCTCCAAAATATTTAAAAGAATGGTGTCAAAATAATCATCTCTCAAATCAAATTGTTGATAACATAAATGAAGGAATTGGAACTAGAAGAACTAGACAACTTTCTACATCACATCAAGCCCACCTTGATTTTTTAGTAACTTTTGAGTCTGACAATTTTGAGGAAGCATCAGAAACATGTGGCTAGCTGATTTTCCATGAATAATTGGGGTTGACGAAGTACTCTCCCAAATTATAGGTGTGAAAATAAGAAGGTCAACTTTTGAGTGGCATAAATTTCTCATACAGACTCTGATTGACTTACTTCTTGAATTGATGGAAATACATATGTGTGTAGAAAAAAATGAAATGGTGTTATGCTAAAGCAATTACAATTTTTTACACCTAAAAATCATCATTTTATTCCCAAAAAACTCACATAAGTTTCAAACCCCAATTTTTTCAAACTTGGTCCTGCCAGTAAAAATGGTCCTGTGAGATGATTCCTCCAAATTTTTCCACTCTGAATGGATCGAGATGGATGAAAAAAAATATAATCATCGAATCTGGATCACTTGTTTTACTTTATTTTTTTATAAAATTTCCATTTATTTCATTTCTCCTTTTCAATTTCCAATGGAAATTTCCATAGCCAATAAAAAACCATAAGTGATTCCTAATGTAATATTTTCCCCTCCATTCAACTTGGAATAGATGTCCCATGACCTTTGTTTTTTTTTTTATTTACATGGAATCTTAACCTAGGGCTATTATAGAGTGGGTACTTATTGGATGTGGAATTTAATTCTGCATCCAATGTGTGTCTATACTTGAAATTTCAATAAACGTACAAGTAGATAACCTGAAAATACAATAAAAAAGTAATTTCCTTTGTCTTTCTTTAAAAATCCATAACTTATTTTATTATTTTAACTATTATTTTACTATTTTCCTAAGGAGGCCCATTTCGGACATCAAAATTCCCTTAATGAAAGTACCAATAGTATGTAGAATTTTATGCAACTAAGGGAGAAATTTCCCTAGAAAAATACTCTATGAGTTAACCCCTTTCACCCTTATTTCTCAAGTGAAAAATATTTTTGTAAGTGAAAAAATTATTTCAAATTTTTTTTATAAAGGTATTTTGACATCTACAAAACAAAAATCATTTAAGTGATATAATTAGAATTGTGCAAAAGTGGATCACTCTAGGAGATTCCAAAAACCTAATTTGAGTTAGGGATTTTTCTCAAATATTCCTATATATCGAAGAGAAGCCTTGATTTGCAACACATAAAGCTCTCTCTCTCTTGCATTGGTGATCAAGCCCTCACATCAGTAATTTATCTCTCTTATTGTTAGCATATCTATTATAGATTGACATATATGACTATCAATGTAAAATATCTTATCATCGTTGGAAGATATCTGATTATCAATCACAGATTTGAGTATTAGTGGTAGATCTATTATCATCATTGGCATATCTATTATTATTAGTGGTATATATCTGATTATCATTGACATATATCTTACCATCATTGGCATATCTCTTATTATCAGTAATAAACCTATGATTATTAGTAGCATATCTCTTATCATCACTAGTTATCTCTTTCGGATTGGTGATAAAGCCCTTGCATCAATATTTTATCTCTCACTATTAGCTGATTTATTGGAAACTTGTTATTTTATTTCATCATTGGTAGATCTAGTGCATATTTCTCTCTCACATTTCTATATATTTCTTTCTTGCATTATTGTTTGGAAGATTTTTTGTTATTGGAAAGATCTTTATCTTATGTTATCATTGCTTGCAGAGCACCCTAGTATCATTTTTTTCATATCTCGTATTACAAGTCTCATCCTTTCACACCTGGAGGATATTTACTTATCATTTGTGATCATATCTCAAAATTGAAAAATTTAACAAACTCGGGGTACGAGGATAGGAGACAATTCATTCTAAAATGATGAAGGGTATCATTCTCAAGATGATAAGAATTAAATTATTTCACCAACAACAACAAATTTTGATGCCACACATTAGAAAAAAACTACTACATGATCCATAAAAATAAATGCAGGAGACACTTGTATATACGTCATAGTATATGCGAGGCCATGCATGAGTATACCACATGATCAAGCATCATGAGGAAAACAGGTGGAAACCTTGGACAAGATAATTAATTTACTTTTTCATTTTGTCAAGGTGTTAACCAATCTAATGGTAACTTAGTGACTCAATCAAATATTAACAAAATCTACAGAGATATAATTTTTAGAATATATGGTCACATTTAATGGGAAGGGACTCTTTTGCAATGGAAAAGGGTACACTATGAAATAATTCAAGAATATTATTGAGGTGGGAAACATTAAGATGGATGGTTTCATGTTAGACTTTGGGTATGATGTGAACATTCTTCCTAAGAATACATGGGATTTAATAGGAAATCTAAGCTAAAATTCCCACCACTTCAACTTAGATTATATAATCATGATTTGATATACCTTATGGTATGTTGGAGTATGTAGATATGAATGTCGAGGTTGTGAAAAAAAAATCAAACTTTTAGGTAACCAAGATAATGGATGAGTCTAACCCTACCTAAGCTACTAGGGATTGACTAGGTTTTTGATAACATTATTTTATGAACTTAAGAAACATAAATGTCATTCAAGATAGATGAATTGTGGGTTATTCCTTTGTTGGCTCTAGATGACGTTTAAAGGTGTATGGAGATAGTCCATGAAGATTCTTAGAGCTATGCCATTGAAGAAATTTACTGAGTCATTGGTTGCAAAGAGGATTATGTTAATGAAATGAATTATGGGGAGATTAGAGAATAATTTTCTAATATTATTGATTATGATGAAGTGCTAACCCAGTAGCAAAACAAGCTATATGAATTACCCACTAAACATTGTGTAAAAATTGCATGGAAAATGTGCTACATAGGAATGGAATTATGGACTATACCTCATTTTTATGGAGCAATATCAGTGGATATATTCCTTAGATAAATACAAGATACTATACAAGAGTTTCAGAGGGTTTCTACTATGGATGAGATGTTTAAAGAGACGTTTTCATGATGGTAGGCTATGCACAAGGCTTAGTTGGGTGACTGGGAAAAATTCATCCAACACGTTTGACTAATATTTCAAACTTTTGTTGATTTTTAATTGGTTAATAGGTAAAAAGGAATGGAAGATCCATAAGAACCCATTCAGTTTTGTGAACAAAAGTGGATAAAAAGGTAGATAAACATTTAGGTTCTTTGTGAGTAATGGGTTCAGAAGTTTTTCCATACATTGGATTTTTCCCAAGAATTTGGTATATTTAATGGTAGATGAGGTGGCAGAAAAGGGACTAAGATACTCCCATCCACCAATACCATTTTTAGCGTAAATTATTAATGAAATTGTACTAAAAAAGCCTACTTTAGCTATGTGTGACAAACAATCACTAGTACATTTGGTAAAAATTCCGACACTTTTAGTTTCGACACTTTTGTCGTATTGTCGGAAATTTCCCCAATTTTTATCAATTTTTCAAATCCCGCCAACAACCGTCGCTATACCAAAATTTAGGGAATTCATCGCAAAAGCGACTTTTATGAATGGCATCAGAAATGAAACATTTCTAAACTATGTGCCGGTATTGCGACATTTTTGGGACACAACGTCAGAAATGTGATGTTTCTAAAATATGCGTTGGTATTGTGACGGTTTGGAGAAAATGTCATTAATGCGACGTTTAAATATGCTTTGAGGACCACCATCAGTGTGGCGACGATTTGAGGACAACTGTTGGTACTACGATGGGTGGAGGGTAACTGTCGATGTTGTGACATGTGCACCAGACGTCGATATTGTGATAGGTGGAAGACAACTGCCGGTATTGTTCCAGTTAGAAGATAACCGTCGGTGTTGCGACGTGTTCATCAAACGTCGTAATCACACTATATAATATTAACATATAAATACCACACTATTTACCAAATAAAAAATATGAAATCATTATAATACACATTAAAATGTTCTTTGTGCCATTTCTAAGCCATAGTAAGGCTTTCCCTAAGATTTGTATATTTTTCGGTCAAATTTAACTCTTGGTTAATTTTGGAAGGATCACTAAGTAATCTAATATTAAATCACGTTGTAACTTTTCAATCATAATCTAATATTTAATTCCGTTATTACTTGTCAAACACTCCTTAAGTACCTGTTGTCCACATCAAAATGGCATAGGTAAGAAAAAGGTAAAAAATAAATTAGACTCGACATATTAAAAGCAATATGCAAAAACTATAGTTATAGCTTGCATACCCTTTCCCGGGCCAACATTATATAACTCTACTTCACTAGGATGAAAATTAACTAAAGCTTCACGTATGCATCCACCAAATATATCACATCAATGTATTCCCTAATACATGTACCTTCAAGAGTATTGTAATATGTTCCTTTAACCCACATTGATATGTTCCTTTCAGCCACTTTGGTAAAAGGAAGAAAGCAGCACTACAAAGTTTATAATAATCTATATGTTCACAATTGAGTTGATCTATTAAAGTTAAGAATTTTAATCATCCTCCAAAATTAATTCTAACGAGTTTAATGTCTAATTTAATCCAAACTAAGGAAAAATTAACTTTGTCGGTAGATATGTCTATTCTTTAATAAGTTGAATTTTAAAATTTAAATGTAGAGGAATACCTTGTTTCAAGGGGGTTTGATGCTAGAAATAGAGCAACTAAACCTCACATAGTAACGATTAAATTTTCATATATTTTCGGTTTAATAGGTTTTTAGTAATACATGTAAAGGAAACCTCACACCTAGAAATCAATATTACTAAAGGATTAAATGTTAGCAATGATATAATATACAATATGATTTAAAGAGTGTTGATGGAAGCGTGAGTACAAATTTAGCTCTATTACTCTCGTTATAATATAGATTCTGGTCTCAGAGGTCCATTTCTCAATTATTTTACTTTGTTATTTATTTTGATATTTTCAAAGTAATAAAAAATAGAGGAATTATCTCTCAAGTTTATTTTTAACAGCAAGTCTAGTTTGGAGGATTAAGGTCTAAAAAATTTTAGGGTCATTTTGAAGCATTAAAAGATGTTTTTTGAGATCAAAGTTTTTTTTGCTTAATTGCAATGCCTTGTGGAATTGTTATACACTCAAATATCTTTACAACAATGCAAGAAAGAAGTTTATCGAATTTTACATTGATCTTGGATGAATGAATATTCTCTACCTTCAATAGCTCTCCCTCTATAGCTTTCTGCTCAAACTTTCTACTACCCTCTCCTATGCTCATGCATGTCATCCCTTTAGCCTTTTTGCAAGCTTCACATCCCAATTTCATTTTTCTGGGTGGGTTAGCTAGTCGATTCAGGTGGGGTCGTGTTATGTCGCGGTGTCAGGTCATTCGGGTGAGGTCGCGGGGTCGAGTCAGGTCATCATGTGAGGTCAGGTCGGGTCGGGTCAGGTCGTGTGAGTTCGCATCGGGTCTGGTCGGGTTGGGTCGTGTGAGGGCGCCAAAGGAATGCATCTGAGTTGGGTCGTGTTGGGTCATGTGAGGGCACCCAAGGAAACATGGTCGGGCGGGTCAGGTAGGGTTCGATCGAGTCGTGTCATGTGAGGCCGCATAAGGAAATGCGTTTAGGCGGGTCGGGTTGGGTCATGTCTTGTGAGGGCGCCCAAGGAAATGCGTTCGAGTGGGTCAGGTTGGGTCGGGTCGAGTTGTGTGAGGGTGCTCAGGAAAATGTATTTGGGCTGGTTTGCTCGAGTCTTTTCGTGTGAGGGTACCCGTGAAAACGCATTTGGGTGGGTCGGGAAGGGTCAGGTCATGTGAGGGCACCCAAGGAAATGCGTTCGATCGGGCTGAGTCGGTTCAGGTCAGGTCGTGTGAGGGTGCACAAGGAAACACATTTACCGCGAGTCAGGGAGGGTCGAGTCAGGTTTTGTGAGGGAGCCCATGGAAATGCATTTGGGCGGGTTGGGTCACGTCGAGTCATTTGAGGGCACTTAGGGAAACACATTCAGGTGGGTCGGGTCATGTGAGGGTGGTTGTATCAAAAATTCTAAGTTTTGATCGCCTGTGTTCATTGTACTACATGTTTGTACGATCTGTTTTCTATTTTGATCTCCGTCATGCCTTCGTTCGGGCGGGTTGGGCGTGCCGTGTGAGGGCGCGATAGGAAACACATTCGGGTCAGATCATGTGAGGGAGTCTGTATCAAAAATGGAAATCTATTACAACAAAAATAGAAATATGACAGAATCAAGGGTTTCCTTGGGCACCCTCACATGACCCGACCCGCCTGAATGTGTTTCCTAGGGTGCCCTCACACATTCACAAAGACCGTTCACAAAACATCGAAATAATGACATGGATAGAAAATGTCAGAAGTGCGACATAGGCTATTGAGATCATTAGAATAGCCACAGTATCAAAATACCATTTACAAAATGTCTAAATGGTGAGATATGAGGCTTGTTATAGATTTAATATATTATTTCATATATTAGTGTAGTGATTTTGTTAATTAATATATATATATGAGCTTCCACCTTCACGTGATTTGCCCTGTTTAGTAGAGAATAAATTATTCTTGACACCAAGAGAAGTTAATTTAACTTTATTTACATTATTGTAAATGTCATCATTATTGTCAGATTGTTGTAGCGCTAAAATTGATGAAACTGTTAGAAAACATTAAAAGTGCATTTCTTTGAGGAATTGTCCAATGAGGCCATAATTTTGTCCATATGGCCATTTTATTGCTAGAATATGACAATAAATTCTTCAAAAAATCCCACTATGGTAGTGTTTAAATTTTTCTTTTAATGACGAAAATTGATTCAACACCATCAAGGACCCTTGGGGCACCCAAAATATTGAATATTGACAACTATAACTTAGATTTTCAATAACTTCCACCAGATTTTCGCAAAATCATTCTAGAATTTCTATTATTTTATGGATGAAATTCTGGCTTCATTAGAATATGCATTTCTTTTATCTGAGGTTTAAGAATCTTCCTATATCTTGTGTTGTTATGATGAGATGATCATAATGTTTAGCCATAATGTAAACAAATGATTTCATGGTTTTATTCCTAGTTGTCCTCCTACTTCTTTGCATTTTATGTTTATAATTTAGTGGAGATTATATGAGCTTGAGGTTGTGGCCTGTAATGCTTATCACAAGGATGCATGGGTTTAATTAAATGACCACCCATTCACATGTACCTATCATTCTATAAATTACACAAGGAGAGATTGACCGAGGAGTTTAAAAAACATGTCCTCCCATGGGTTCCTTGTGCAAGTTTGTGCAGCTCGTTTTCTGTTTGCTACCTTGTGCCTTCGTTCGGTCGGGCGCACCGTGTGAGGGTGCCCCCCCAAATACATTCGGGTCAGGTCGGGTCATTTCATTTGAGGATGGCCATATCAAATTTGCTATGTTGTGACCGCACGGGTGCCTTTTGCACGTCTATGCAACCCGTTTGCTATTTTCTCCCTTGTGCCTTCGTTCAGTCGTGCATGCCATGTCGCGCCATGTGAGGGCACCCACCCAGATGCGTTTGGGTCAAGTCGTTTCATTTGAGGGTGATCATATTAAATTTTCCAAGTTGTGACTGCACGTGTGCCTTATGCATGTTCATGCGACCCTTTTGCCATGTGCTCCCTTATGCCTTCATTCGGTCGAGCACGCCATGTCATTTTGTTTGAGGGAGCCCACCCAAAACCGTTCAGGTTGGGTCGTTTTAGTTGAGGGTACCCGCCCAAATGCGTTCTGGTTAGGTCGTTTCAGTTGAGGGCACCCGCCCAAATGCGTTTGGGTCGGGTCATTTCAGTTGAGGGCACTCGTATCAAATTTGCTAAGTTGTGACCGCATGGGTGCCTTATGCACGTTTGTGTGGCCTATTTTCTGGTTTCTCCCTTGTGCCTTCATTCAGTCGGGCACGCCGTGTCGCGCCGTGTTAGGGCACCTGCCCAAACGCTTTCCGGTCGGGTCATTTCAGTTGAGGGCATCCGTATCAAATTTTCTAAGTTGTGACCACACGAGTGCCCTATGCATGATGTTCATGTGGCATGTTTGCCAGTTTCTCCCTTGTGCCTTCATTCGGTTGGGCACGCTGTGCCACGCTATGTGAGGGTGCCCACCCAAACATGTTCGGGTTGGGGCGAAGCCGCAGAAAGGAAACGGAGTTTGGTTCGAGTCAGGTAAAAATGCGTTCAACGTTCACCCACAGGTGGAGTCAGGTTCCTTCTGCAAGGCGCATGCAAAATAGTATTCAAGGAAGGTTTGAGTCAGGTTCCTTCCATAGGATGCGTGCAGAATAGTGTTCAAGGCGGGCGTGTATAGGTCAATTCGGGTTTGTATAGCGCATTCGTGTTTAGGATGTCACGCAGAACAATGTTTGAAGGCGTGAAGGTCGTTCATCAAGGTCAGGTCAGGTCAAATGCAACCCGAACGCATTCAGGAGACGTGTGCAGGCCGTGACCCCGGTGACCCACATGCAGACCGTGACCCCGGTGGTCCGCGTGCAGAAATGCGTTCAGGGTGCCAAGGGCATCTGTGACTCGAGTGACCCACTTGAACCAGAATTCGTGCAGACTTCAGAAACATGTTCTAAAAGGGAATTTTAGGTTTCTTTTGGATTGTTTGCACTATTGGGGATCTGTTAAGGATAGACCAAGGTACAATCACATTTGGAAAGAAGCATAAATGTTTTATGCAGGCTTGGTTGTATAATTATTGTAGATTGTACATATTTATTAAAACCCGTGACCCTTATAATAGTCCTTAAAACTTGTTGGGATTGGCCATTCAAAATGAGAGCAGGTCTATTTGGGACCTACGATCGGGTGATTAATTCCCCCTTGTTGGCAAGGTGGAATTTTTTCCCTGTCAACAACCCTATAGTCCTTAATCCATATAACATATACTTATAAAATTCTCTTGTTTTTTGTAAATGTGGCCCTTGAATATGCCATGAAAACCCTCCAAAAACTTCTTAAATGATGGGAATTCCTATTCATGCATGATGCTAGTGGAATGTGACAAGTCATCGAAGGTAAATCCAAATATTTGATTTGTGCCTTGGGGAATGTGAAATAACGAGTCAAGGGGACACAAGGGTTGCATGGATGGTTATAATTTATAGGTGTAAGCATGGTTTACTATGATCTATAATCCTAGCATTAGAGAATGAGAAAGGGGCTTAGGACCTAATTTCATATAAGGGGATAGGGGACCTAGAAGGAAGGTAGCGAGAATAATCGATAGGGGAAACCCCAATAGTGGTGATAACCACTAAATCCTCTGACCCTAAATCCCTTGGGACTTAACCCTTTACCCTTGAAGCCCTTAAGCACTAACTCTCTGAGGCTGAAAATAACACCCCAAACCAACATATTGACCTCCTAGGAGAATCCTTCACCTCTAATTGAGCATATTGGAAACATTTTATTTTTAGATAAATAGGTATTGGTTATGAGGGTATCATGTGTTTGTGGGTAATGCCATTATTACATGTATACCAAACATAGAAAAATTATATAATTTTCCAAGCCTTGATTTGAATCAGTCATAATATCAACACTTCATGTTCAGATGGATCTTGTAGTGCTGTCTCACAGAAGGAGTTGGAAATGAATAGATCACTAAAAAATACAAGGCTCTCTAGCGATTAAAGTTGTAACACAATTCATCAAGTCATTTCACTACCAATATAAATGACATCATTTTATGTTTGTGTCAAGTTGTTAGAAAGGTTATTTATAGACAATACATTCAATGTACTTGGACTTCATCTAATTTTTAGGGCCTCCACTATAATATGGATTTTGTATCAGGAACACTTAATGCAAATGAAAGGGGGCCTTTTTTTTAAACCACATATGCAAAAAAGAATTAGATACTTCCATTCAGACCCCCCTTGGTTGATGTCGAAATTCGAATTTTCCAATTTAATCAAGGGAAAATAAAATTAAGAATTTCTTGTTGCGTTTTTCAACAAAAAATCACAATGGTTTATCAGTAGTAGCAAGCACCATGGTTTATCAATCTAAACAAGAAATATGGGAAAAAAAAACTAATGAAGTTGGAGCCACTCTTTGGTGTAATCCCCCCGGTGTAATGTTCTTGCATAGGTTTACTTCTTGAGAATTCTCTTCAACACCAAAAATTTTGGACCCCCTGCTCTCCTCATCTCTTGTATTTAATGTTGTTTAGGGTTGCCTCCAAATGTGACTAAGAGGGCACTCTTACCCCTCCCTTGCATTTCATTACCCAACAAGTTACCATTTTAGGGAACAAAACATAGATGACACCGTCATGCATTAATGGCTAACTTGCTCAAACTCTAACATGTGTGCCTCTTCCTTGGGCTTTTAAGGGTCATTTAAATGTTTTATTACTTGTATGTTGATAAATATAACATAAAAAAAATTAAGTAATTAATCAATTAACATTGTAGTCTAATTAGTATTTTTTAATTAAATTTACTAATTCATAATTAATCAATTGACATTAATTATTTTAAAGCATTATTATTTAACTTAGAATTAATACATGATTAAACCATTGATGCACAATGAATAGTAACACATGTCCATGCCTCAATATCATTATCAGAACATGAGTGAACTTTTACTAGTAATAATTTTATTAGATTAACCACACCAAGTTTCCATGCAAGCAATCTAAAATTATGATGAGATGCTAAATTACACAAAAGTGTTTATAGAGATCATATTTAATGTAAGGGTGTTACATCGATCAAGTAGATCACCCAAGGAGGGGGATTGTCTAGACCCAAAATGGAAAAATACTACTGAGAAAAGGAGACTTGTCACACTCACATCGAATCAAAAGTGTGGATAGGTGTGTTCAATGTAAGCATTAAACTGAACCTTTTACCTGTGGAAGCTTTATGAAGTGAAGGATACATATGCAAATAAGTATTGATTTGAAATTTCATTTGGTGAAATGTAACTTACCTTGTGGAATTTGATACCCCTAGCTTAGCCTAAATACTGCCCCTTTTTTTATAAATTCCAACAAGGGATATGTGGTAATTAACTTACCACCTTTTTTCCAAAAATTATTACCTAGTTACCTAACCACATTTTTTCCAACAATGCTTAGCCTAATTATGTTTTTTTTTCCAACAATGCTCGACGACTACAATCACATTGCAGAATCTGAGACAATAGCTGACAATACCATGGGTTCAGGGGTTTAACAGGGGACACGTTGGTTCGACCACTAACCACTAAGAAAAGACAACTACTGGCCCAACCAGGAAATTAGGTGCAGTAGGCCTTTGTCAACCCACAAAATGGTAAGGATACACAAATAGCTCATAAAATCTGGAGTGCATGTGATAGTAGTTGGAATCCATTGATAAAATGTTTTTCCATAACTAGAAAATAATCTCTTATAAATTATGATCAGGTCTGGGATTTTGTGATGGAGCCTACCAGGGTTACCTAGGTTTTTGGGGCTGATGTTGTCTTTCTTCTTAATCAATCTCATTTTCCAATAAAAAACTAGCTGCTGGAAATGGTACATATCATAGGGCTAAGCTATTTTCCATGTGGCTCCTCTTTAAAGCAACTATAGCTAAAGGCTTAAAGAATTTGAAATTCTTCGGAGATTTGAAATAATGGAGAACTGGGAAAAAAATTATAGCTATTTCGATTTATGTTTTCTAAATAAACATGATACCTGATTTTTGTGATTGAATCTTCCCTTCCAGAATCCTTTTTGAAAATTTTCCTATGCATGTAATTTTTTGGGATATAAATTTAATTTTGGAATTTAGAGTGCAGAGTCCCTCCTACAGTAGTAGTCCTAGGGGAGAGCCCTAATTAATATTTTCAAGGAGAATTCTTATGTTTTTCTTGGAACAAATTTTGAAGATGACTAAAATGGTGTTAAAGAGCTTCCTCTTGCCTTTTAGTCGTCAAAGGTTTCCTACTGAAATCTGTTTAGGTTGTCCCATTTCAGATTTTTTTTACAACCTAGATTGGGAGGAGGCCTAAACACTATATTTTTTGCCACCAAGACGGGTGATGAGGATTTGGGAGAATTCTCTGGAAGGAGGATGCAAGAAGCACTTGTGCTTAGTCGCGGTGAGGGTTGTCTCCCAGGAGCTCTAGATTTTATTTTAAGAAATTTATGCAGAGGCTTAGATTGAATGTACCTTACTCTGGGAATGATGTTCATGCTGGGTTGGTACATCCAATTTTTGTCCAGGTTTAATTGACATTTCAAATCTGTTTCGTTTAAACAGGTGTTGCAAGCATCTCGATAACATCCCGATTTTATCTCGAAATCATGATTTTTTGGCCCAACCGATTTTTACTGATGTTTTGAAGGTATCTTGATTTCGTCGATGTTTTCCGATATTTATTATGCATGAGGGTAAAAATCCAAAGTAGGAGATGAGGGAATTTTCATAGGTATCAGTTTCTGAGAGAGTCTTGCATTGATGCAGGGCCTCTTTTCCAGTTGAAGTTCATTAAAAAAACTCTAGTTTTATTTATTGTTAATGTATTGGACCCTTTTTGAAAACAACAGGATGACTGAGTCCTTTTACTGAAGGCTACCTTCTATGAGAATAGGACACATGCATATCTTGTTACTTTTCTAATACCCAACTGCTAATTGAACAATGTTCTGAGATGCAAGAATTAGAAAAATGAACTGCGAAGTTAACTAATAAAATTTACTAAGTACTATAACTAATTTGTAGGAGAAAATAAATTCATAAAGACATAATCATGCAATTAAAAAAACACCAAAAAACACTAGATATAACTACCTCCTTGCGCAAGGTATCTCAACCTCCTTAAGTGATGCGCTCTCCGTGACCTGACACGCTGATATGGAAATATTTTCCTGACCTCAAAACAAAAATTATTTCTAGTGCATAATTATGTATTCACCAAGTCTACACTCTTCTCTTTATAGGATCGAACTTCCCTTCAACTCAAGAAAACTAGCTCCTTGAACTGAAGTCTAACTGCCTTGCCGAAATCAAGCCTAACTGACATCTAGAACTCAAGAGAACTGGCCTTTTAAACTCGAGTCAAACTATCTCACTGAAGTGAAGTCGTAGTGAGATAAAATATCCATGCATGCTCACTTACATTTTCTAGATTTTCTATTTTTACTATAAGAAAATTAGAGAATTTTCTTAAGTCAACACTATGGGAAAGTGAGATTGCCCCTTTGCTTCACATGTGGATTTTTTTGCCAAACTACTAAATTTAGCAGAACCCTTGCATCTCTAACTTCAATTAATTGATATTTATATGGTTAAGCCTTGGGAATGTTTATTTTTTGATCATCTATGGGTGGTTTGAAATCAGGCTACATGAAATCTCATGGATTGTGAGAGAGAGAATGAAGAGTACCTCCATAACTAAGAGGGGGTGTTGAAAAATGTAGCTTTGGTTGGTACTTCTGGTAGAATATTGGAGACAAAATTAGAGACAATTTTTTTTTTTGTGATGGTCAAGTCGACTTCAAAAGGTTTAGGTTGTCTCCATGGTCAAAAGGTGTCTTTTCAAGGGTCATGACCCTCCACATCGACCATTATAAATAGAGCCATGTTGGAGGTCATTTTAACACACAACAACACATCTAAAACTCATCTGATCTACTACAGTTTCCTCACATGTGCAAAGAAAGAAGAAGGAAGATATTTGTCCATCATTGACTATGTTTGACCTAGTGATAAATTGCATTAACCAAGTTTTTTTGACTGCTTGACCGAACTATGAAGGATGCCAGATCTTCTATTGAACCTCATCTTTGTTAACTTTACTTTGTGGAATTTCGGCCCTGTTGACTTCGACCTTTTTCTCCCGCATTGACCACAGTGGACTTATGTGGATCAAGCTACTACAGTTCTGCATTTTGACTGGAATTCAAATGAACTTTGACTGGTATTTCTTATAGTGACAAAATTAGTGATATTATCTCTCTGTTGACTGAATATTTTATATGGTCACAAGTTGACATTTGTCTGGTTATTATTGGAAAAATCTAGTTAAATTATTGGTGTATATTATCGTATTCTCTACTGTGATCTCTTTTTATCAATGTTAATGGTTTTTTTTTTCAAGTGTAATTTCTTGATAATTAGTACACTCTAAATGTTATATTGAATGCTCTAAAGAAGATCCTAATATCAATGGAAGTAGTTACCAGATTTTAAAGCTTTTCTCTAGTTCTACATTCACTAGAAAAACAACACTAGGAATTAGTGAGGGGTTATGAGAATGAAAATTTTCTTTAGTTTCCAAAAAACCACACCTAAGTTCTTGCGCTAAAAATATAAACTTGAAATGTTGTATTACCTTTCCCACAGACCCATAGTTCATTGAATGAAGAGTTGGTAACTGCAATGATCACCTGCCACAATTATGGGAGTTGGGTGGTGATTGAGAATCTCCCTTATAGTTCAATGGGAAATATGTGTAAGTATCCATCTCAAAATCTAGGGGTTGATCCATGAGTGGTATGGGGAAATGAGAAAAATCTTGTGGAACAATCATTCACAAATTGATTTAGCGTACATAATGAGAAAAGGGGCACACATGTGACAGAGAAGTAAATTAATACTACCATCTTGAGTAGAATTATCTTTTTAGTATTTTGGATGCTTAGAACCTGATTTGGATGGTCAAATAAAACTAAAAAGGTGCCAATTGGAAATTGTATCATTTTTGGTGTTTTATGGGCATACCAAGATTGAATCTGGCTTACTAAGTCATTGCAAAGAAGATTTGGAACCTAGTTGAGTTGATGAGGTTGTGATTTAGTGTGTATTGGGTGAACATAAAAAGAAAAATGAAATAAAATTACTAAGGGATTGTAAAGCAATGAAGGGTTTTCCTTATTTTCTTTTCTATCAAATTGGGAAGCTTATGGAGATCATGGAAGCCCCTAGCTTTGCAGGGAATATGATTTCCTTAGTTTTTTATGACTATAAAGGAGAATTATATTCACCCATCCACTTCTATAAGTGTTAATAGTTAGAATTATGGTATCATGGCCTAGTAAAGAGATGGCCAATTGTAGAGAGTGCATGTGAAACTGAGTCTATGGTTGGGTGGAAAAATCTCATTACTATATAAGTCGGAAACTTTATCCTTCAAATAGGTATCTTATCTCTTTTCATGAAATACCTGTTATAAAATTAATGCATGGTTTTTGTTATGAATTAAAATATTTCCATATTTAAGAAAATTATTATGTCGAAAATGATGCCTCTTGAATGAAGGTAACCATCTATGTTTCATGTTTGATCGATTGACATATAAGCACTATGGAAGTTATAGGATGAATTTCTGATGACCTATTTAGTTTTTTGAGAATGTAAGCTTGGTAATTATTGTACGTAATTTTCCTATCAGGGTTGAGCTAAATTCCCCTTTTCTTGGAACCTTGGTGGAGATGCTTGTTTAAGAGACAATGCCCACAAATTCTCACATTTTCCATAGAGTGTTGGCAGGCCATGGGACCTTATGATTTTCTACATATAGGAAGGGCATTCATATTTTATAGAATTTGGAATCAATTATCAATTATTGAATTTGTTATAACTTAGAAGGAATACTAATAGAACTTAGTTTATAAATTTGTAAGTTATCTATGGGATAAGAACCCTTAACTTCAATCTTAGGCTTTATCTTGGATAATGTTATTTATGGATAGTTTTATTTGATAAAGAATTATATATATATATATATATAATTTTAATCTCTAAAATAAAATCACCTTTACCACACATGCAAACAGATGAAATAAAGAAGAACAGAGTGCACCTTCCATACTATAGCCTGATGTATATTTCTGGGAAAGATGAAACCAAAACCCTCCCTCTGAATCTCCATGCATAATCCAGTTTTTTATTACAATGGGATCCTTTGAAAGATGATCTGCCTGAGAATTAAATTCTCTGTGAACATGCTGAATAGAAACTGAATGAAAAGCTTCCTAGAGTTCCTTAACTTACTGCTGCCAGTGAGAGAGAACCAAACTATCCAATGTCACATATACTTTAAAACTCTAATTACCACTTTTGAGTCTCCAAAAACCTGAAGATTCTAAACACCTTTAACCATAGAAAATTTTAATAGGGCCCAAAGGGCTACTTACCTTGCATGAATATTAGTACCACTACTAGTTCCAATGTTGAGTTAGAATTAATGATCATAACTGTAATGAAGGACAATACCAACAACATAATCAACCAACATTTGACATGCACTATAGAAATAACTCCAAGTAATATTAGGATTGAAAGAGGGAACATGCCTAAGGTTGAACCTTGAAGCCCTTGCTTTACGCACTTAGTTACACTTTTTATCATCATCTTATTTTCGTAAGTCTTCTCATATTTGTTTGTAATAACATATAAGATATTGGGAAAAATCTTGCCATCCTCTAGCAACATTCTAATCTATTGTCAAGTGATTAGCACAAGATAATGTGCTTTTATGACCAATCCAAGCCAATTGGAGTTGGGATGAGTTGAATTTGGTAACTTTTCTTCCTTTTCCAATTGAAGCAAGGGAAGGTTATTTTAGTTTCCATTATCAATGACAATATATGCTAATTTGTGCTTGATTTGACAATTCTATTTACAAAAATATTCCTTGTTGCTGGAAAGGCTATCGTTGGGCATTAGCATCAAGTGTGGATCAATGTAGCTCAGATTGTTGTTGGGTTTGTTTTATATTCTTTCCACAACTAGTCACGAGTGTGGGGGGGGTAACAGGGGAAGCGATAGTAATAGGGGGGGCGATAGGCCCCCTTTTATGTTGCGCTGGGTGCAACATACAGAGGGGTCATAGGGGGGGAAATAGCCCCCCTGTTAGGGTCCAGGGCAGCACCCCGGGAAAAAAAATTGGTCCTTATTTTCTATGGGCGGACGTGCCCATGGTTTTGTGCATGGGTTTGCACATGGTTTTGGGGCATGATGGTTTTCGGCCCCTGGAATGTTTTAGATCTGGTCAAGGTAACTACGGTTATGTTCTAATCCAGGGTTAGTGGATTGGGGTTTATGTATGCTTCGACATGTATATATATGTGTTGTAACACTAAAAGAAATATAATGAAAAATCAAGCTGGTCGTTCGGATTTGGGATCCAGGGGAAAATATCTGTGTTTATCTGTTTTATGTTTTATGCTCTTGCTATTGTTATTTTTTTGTTTTAAAGATTCATTTGCAGATAATTTTTGTGCAGGGTTAAAACCTAAATTTGGTATTAGAGTAGTTTTGGCTTCAAGGGGACACCTTTGCTACTGAGGGGTTTTTTTCTCGGGCCTGAGGTAGACCCTATTCAGTGGGAGATCAGCGAGAGCGATTGTTTAGGTGAAAGAAGATGGTGAGCGACAGGAAGATAGAGATCGAGAAATTTAATAGTCAGAGTTTTGAGTTGTGGAAGCTCAAGATGGAGGATCTGTTGGTGGATAAAGATCAGTGGATTGCGGTAGATCTAGGTACTAAACCAACGGCAATATCAGATGAAGAGTAGAAGAATCTGGATCAGAAGGCAAAGAGTGCAATACGCTTATGTGTCTCAGATTTAGTATTGTTGAATGTATTTGGGGAAGCTATGACGAAGACCTTGTGGCACAAACTTATGAATTTGTACCAATCTAAGTCTCTAGTGAATAAATTTTTCCTGTAGAAAAAGCTGTATAACCTGAGGATGAAGGATGGAGACTTGGTGACAGAGCATCTGAACACCTTTAGTACTATGGTACGTCAGTTGTCATATGTTGATATTAAAATCTCAAATGAAGATAAGTGCATCAGTTTGTTGTGTTCTCTACCAAAATCGTGGGACAGTATGGTTATTTCAATAGGTAGCAATACCACTACCTTGAATTTTGATGACATTGTCTAAGCCTTACTATCGGAGGAAATGAGACGGAGAAATATGGAGGGAAAAAATGGAGATACTTTATCAGTAGGAGGAAGGTCCGAAAACAGAAACGAGAATAATGTTTTGAGTGGGAGATCTAAATCTAGAGGGAGATCTAAATCTCTTGGAAAGTTTGTAAAGGTGTGTTGGAAATGCGAAAAGTAAGGGCACTACAAAAATGACTACAGATCTAAAGCTCCTAAGAAAGAAAATGGATCTGACGATGCTCCTTCTACAGAGGAAAAAACCACCTTGGATGAGGGTGGGGATGTGTATTTGGCTTCTTATTCAAATACACATGTAGATCATGAGTCATGGATGATTGATTCGGGTGCATCCTTTCACTTCACTCCCCATAGGGAGTGGTTCTGCGAGTATGAGAAATATGATGGTGGTGATGTATTCTTAGGGGATGATAGAAAGGCTAGAATATTCGGATGTGGAAAAGTCAAGTTAAAGCTGCAAGTGGGAAGGATTAGAACATTTTCTGGTGTTCTTCACGTTCCTGCATTGGCCAGAAATCTTATTTCTGTAAGTAAGATGGATGATGCAGGTGTAAAAAAAATGTTCGAGAAAGATACCTATAAGATGGTTTAGGGAGCACTGGTATTAATGCTGGGAGTTTGGATTGGAACTCTGTACAAGCTTCAGGGTAGCACTATTATTGATGGGTGTAATAGTTCTGTGGTTCCCGAAAGTGGAGCAGAAAGCCTAGCGGTCTGTGGAGAAAAGACCATGCTATGGCATCAAAGGCTTGGACATATTGGAGAGAAGGGCCTTCGGATATTGATGGAAATGGTATGGTAGAAGGTATGTCTAATAGCTATTTGGATTTATATTCCTGTGAACATTGTGTATATGGGAAGCAGAATCGGGTGAGTTTTCCTTTTGGTGCTAAGAGTGCGAACAAGATATTAGATCTTGTGCACAGTGGTGTGTTTGGACCTGTGTCGGTTCTGTCACTGGGTAAGTATGCGTACTACGTTTCATTCATAGATGACTTCTCAAGGAATACATGGATATATTTCTTGATTAGGAAATCTGAAGTCTTCGACAGATTTAAAGAATTTAAGGCTCTAGTGGAAAACCAGACAGAGAAGAGGATAAAGGTGCTGAGGACAGATAATGGTGGGGAGTTCTGCAAGAAGGAATTTGAAGAGTTCTATAAGAAGTGTGGTATAGCATGGAAGAATAATACTCCACACACACCTCATCAAAATTGAATTCCAGAAAGAATGAACAGAACACTGATGGAAAATGCAAGAAGCATGCTCAGTAGTACTAGGTTAGGACAAGAATTATGGGCAGAGGCAGTGGAGACTGCATGTTAGTTGGTTAACAGATCACCTTCATCAGTGCTGGAGGATAAGACTCCAAATGAGGTATTAACTGGTAATAAACCCTCTCTTTCACATTTGAGGGTATCTGGATGTGATGCATATGTACATGTTCCAAAGGAGAAAAGTAGCAAGTTGGATAATAAATATGAAAGGTGCATCTTTATTGGGTATAAGGATGGTTTAAAGGGTTACAAACTTTGGAACCCGGAAACAAGGAAGGTTGTGTACAGTCGAGATGTGGTGTTTAGAGGGGTGAAATATATTGTTAAACATGAAGTCCTACCAAAGGAACCTGAGAAGATAGAGTTTGAGCTAAAGGAGGATGAATCAGACTCTACAACAGAAGAAGACTCAGAAGAGGAAGAGCCACAAAATCTAGCTGTGAGAAGATTAGTTCGGTAAAGAAGACAACCAGAAAGGTATAGTCCATCTGCTTTCTGTTCAAATTTTTCTTTAACTATAATTTATGATGATCCAAGAACCGTCAGGGAGGCAATAGATTCAGAGGATGGAAAACACTAGAAGGAGACCATGGTTGATGAAATGGCATCCTTGCGTAAAAATGAGGCATGGGATCTGGTGGAGTTTCTGGCTGGAAGGAAGCCCATCGGGAGAAAATGGGTGTTTAAGAAGAAAATTAATGTATAAGGTAAGGTGGAGAAATACAAAGCTCAATTGGTAGCAAAAGGTTATTCCCAAGTGCCGGGAATTGATTTTGGTGATATTTTTTCTCATGTTCCCAAATTTACTTCTATTAGATTACATTATCTGTTGCTGCTGCATTTGATTTTGAGGTAGAATAGATGGATGTGAAGACAACATTTCTTCACGGGGATCTGGAAGAGGAGATTTACATGAAACAACCTGAAGGCTTTATGGTGAAGGGGAAGAAAGAGCTGGTATGAAGGTTAAAGAAGTCTCTATATGGGTTAAAATAGTCACCAAGGATGTGGTATCTGAAATTTGATACCTATATAGGGGCACTTGGCTTCACCAGAAGCAAGGAGGATCACTGTGTTTATTTTAAATTAATTGGTGATTGTGTTATTTATTTGGTCTTGTATGTGGATGATATGTTGTTGATTGGAAATGACAAAGAAATTATCCAATATTTGAAGACCCAACTGTTCTCCAAATTAGACATGAAGGATGTTGGTGTTGCAAACTATATTTTGGGCATGGAAATTAAGAGAGATCGGGCAAAGAGGAATCTCTGGTTAAAACAAAGGAAGTATGTTGAGACTATATTGGAGAGATTTAATATGCATGATAGTAAACCGGTGAATGTTCCGATTCCTACAGGTACAAAGCTGTCTGTTGAACAATGTCCCAAGACACAAGAAGAAGAGGAGGATATGTCTTGTGTTCCATATGCAAGTGAAGTGGGTAGCCTGATGTATGCAATGGTCTATACTAGACCAGACATTACACATGCAATGGGAGTATTGAGTAGGTTTATGTTAAACCCAGGGAAGGAGCATTGGACAGCAGTGAATCAGGTTTTCAGATATTTGCGTGGCAGTAGTGATTATGGCTTGTGCTACCAGGGAAGACCAGGATTGGAAAGAGTGTTGGACATTCATGGTTTTTTTGATGCAGATTGGGCTGGAGATCTGGACCAAAGAAGATATACAAGTGGGTATGTGTTTAGCCTATTTGGAGGTGCAGTCAGTTGGATGAGTAAAATACAGTCTGTAGTGGCTCTTTCAACTACAGAGGTAGAATACATGGTAGCTACTCATGCAAGCAATGAAAAATTTTGGCTGCATAGATTGTGTTCAAGTATGGGGTTGGTGCAACAAGCTATAAGGATAGATTGTGATAGCCAAAGTGCAATTTTCTTGGCTAAGAAACATGCTTATCATTCAAAGACAAAGCACATTGATGTTCAATATCACTTTGTGAGATATATGGTTGAAGCTAAAAGGGTGTTGCCGGTAAAGGTGGACACTTTGAAGAATGTTGCAGATGCATTAAAAAATTATATGAGCACTCAGAAGTTCTCTTAGTGTAGATAAAAAATGGGTGTTGCAAAGCTAGGCTAATGACTCATCTCTCCTGTGGCCCCTTGTGGAAAGAAAACAACAAGTCGAAGAATGTTGGGTTTGTGTTATATTCTTTCCATGACTAGTCACGTGTGGGGGGGTAAGAAGGGGGGTGATAGCCCCCCCTGTACGTTACGCTGGGTGCAACGTACAGGGGGGTCACAGGGGGGGAGATAGCCCCCCCCTGTATGTTGCACTGGGCACAACATACGGGGGGGTCACAGGGGGGGTGGTACCCCCCCTGTCAAGGTCCGAGGCAGCACCCCAGGAAATTTATTTTGGTCATTATTTTCCAGTGGGCGGACCTGGCCATGGATTTGTGCATGGGTTTGCACATGGTTTTTGGGCATGATGGTTTTCAGCCCCTGGTATTTTGTAGATCCAGTCAAGGGAACTATGGTTATGTTCTAATCCAGGGTTAATGGATTGGATTTTATATATGCTTCGACATGTATATATATGTGTTGTAACACTAAGAGGAATATAATGAAAAATAAAGCTGGTCTTCCCGATTTGGGATCCAGGGGAAAATCTGTCTGTTTATCTATTTTATGTTTTATGCTCTTGCTATTGTTTATTTTTTGTTTTTAAGATTCGTTTGCAGATAATTTCTGTATAGGGTTAAAAACTACAATTGTCGACATCAACCTCTAAGTGTCCAACCTCTCAATAATTCTTAGAATGGAAGTGAACATTGCATTTAGGGTTGAGTTCATTCTTATTCATTGTTGGTCAATTTATTCACAAGGAAGAAGAAGTTTAGTATTGTGAAAAAGGCTTAAATCCTTTGTTCCATGGGTCAAGTTCATTTTTTTCAAGGGGTTGAGTTATCCACTCAAGAGGTCCATATTCACTCTTACACTCAGCTGGTCGAATTCTATAACAAAGGAAGTACAATACCAAGTCACAAGGGAGCTCGAATTTTGTCTTTGTCTTGTGGGCATGTTTTTGGAAGAAAGGATTGATATTTTTCTCATTTGCTAAATTTTTTACCTCCTAAGAGCGACATTGTGTTTAAGGATGAGTTGATAGACAAATTTCCTTGCTAGATGTAGCATTATTGTGGGTTGATTTAACCTCTTCTGGATGCTATCAAAATATCTATGTGTGGGTTATGGAGATGCCTTAAATACATGTGTGCAAAGGGTGTCATTTAGGAGAAAAAGGGAACCATAAATGTTTTTGGGTTTGTACAATGAGTAAGAGTTGGTCGTACTCTAGAAATTAAGCTCATAATTCAAAGGTTCAACGTTGGTCCATTTCAGTCTTAAGAACTGATATTTTTCACTTATTCATAAGCCTCCAAACCAGGTTTAATTACCCTTATTCGCTCACTATATATGTTGATTTCAATCTAAGAAATTGACTATTTATGACTTGGAACTATCTTCATATTGCCTTAAATCAACAATGTATAAAACTTATGGGTTTAATATTAGTCTGTGTATTGAGAAATAAATGCCTATGGATGATTACTTTCCATGGCTCTCTTATCAGTCCATAAATTTTGTAACATGGTGCTATATAATTCTAAATTAATTTCATGAGTGGAAAGGAGTTAGTTTTGTATTGTATAGTGCATATCACTGGTGTATTCCTTGCTGAGTTTAATTTGAATGGTATAATGTTGTCAGGAAGTGTTTTTTGGTGTATTCCTTGCTGATTTTAATTTGAATGGTATAATGTTGTCTGAAAGTGTTTTTAGGCATTTTTTTAGCACTGTGTTGTTCATCTAAAACTAAACAAATGGAAAATTTTAGTTGATAGGTTGCCTTTAAAAAATGGCTTTGGCCTTCCTCATTGAACCTTGATCCACCTCTTATGATACTATGAAGATCCAAACCATCATGGATACTATAATTGGTTGTTATCCAAAATGTACAAGCATTGTAAACATACATGGATTTCAAGAATTATTTGTGGTTATAGGCTCATACACATAATTGGAATCTCCACTGTGCCAAATTCACCAACCAATATTAATAAAACAACATGATGTCCCAAATTTTAACATGATCTTTACCATAAGCACCATAAAAAAATACAAAAAACATAAAAAAGGAAGTGAGCACTACTAACATCAATCAGTTATCAAGATTATTATGATTTTTTTCTAATGACAGCTTCGGGTTGTTATAATTTGTGGTTGAACTAATCCCATGATGGATGAAACTAGCAAGGAGATACCTGTCACTAGCACCTGTGAGTTGATCTTAAATATCCTTATCTTCACCCTCAAAATCATAAACCAGCCTAATCAAGTTGAAAATTTTATTTGCAACACATAATCACTTGCATGCTAGTAGGTGATTATCGTTGCATTTGAAGTAGAACAACTTGCTTTGGTACTTCACTAATTCAACATGTTTAAATTTAATTTTATTTCTAATGCTTTCTCTCCTTGTTGGGTTAGTGGAAATGGAAGCTGTAAAAATAGGATATAAGGATTACTCAGTAGTGAACAAGAACCTCCAACTGAACTCACCAAATTTTTTCAGCTTTGCCCTAGTAACTCATAGAAAAGACACTAACACTTGCTATATTTTAAAGATTTCGTGGCACATGAAATTAATTCAATATCATCACAGAATCAGACCAGGAACAAAGTGACAATAAGAGGAATTAATAGACTACACAACAATGGTTTCTTCTCAGATGTCCAAATGCATGTTGTGCCACAATTCCTACACGACGCCTTTCAAATGTAGCACAATAAAATCATATCTTGAGGAAATCCTTCTTTATACTGTTTGAAGGAAATTCTAAAGTTTTTGAATACATATCTACCATCAAAGATTCAAATTACCTTTTTTGAATACAATACTTCCAGCCACGAGAAGTTAACTAGGTTGGTAAGAGCAAGGTATTGTCTTAACTCCTAGATGGACTCAAATATAACAAAGTGGCCAGCTTTCCCCTACTATTTCTCTTTTTTTCTTCATGTCAATTTCACACCCAAGGTGGATCAATGTAGTAACCAAGTCATATTCTCCTATCACTTCTTTTATATGCTTGTTATAATGTTTGAGACTAGGTTTGGTATGTTTATTGGTCCTAGTGATCGAGTTGAATTGGTCTATGCACACTTTTTCTTAGAAACATTGTATGAATTGACCTTGCAGATTTTAAACACTGTAGTAGTTAAGAGAATGATTATTGGTCTTTATGATAGTTGTTGCAGTTGGTTGGTATTGGCATGTGTAACTGTTGCATCTGTCCTTAGTGAGATTCAAGGGTGGAAAATAGAGTTGTAAAAACAAACCCTAATGTGTGAGGTAAGAAGAGTAACCAATGGTCAAAACACATCCTAATAAACATAAGTTATGAGGAATTCCAAGGAAAGAGCTAAAGATCAAGGAACTAGTGAGTACTTGCAATCGATTGTCAACAAATAGATAGGAATACCGATGCTTAGAAGAGAAACAAATCATGGCTGCCAACATAATACACTGTGGATCCATGTAATAATATGCAAGACCATGGCCATGAAAAAAGTACACAGCGGGTCCATGTCATGAAAATGATCATAGCCATGAGAAAATGCAATGTGGATATGTCATAATATACATCAAGAAGACAACTAATACCAATGGGAAGACATAGTAATCATAAGATAGTCATATACTCCATCAGAACTTAGGAGGGTAAGCATGAGTGACGTGCCTCCAAAGCCCAAGGTCTTTGTTCCAACCCCGATGGTATGATTCTACATCATGTGATTGGATAAAAGATTGGCATACAACAATGTATCAAGTATCAACACTTAGTGCTATTCTTGCCTCTCCAAAATGGGAAATAAACATTTTTTTTATCCACACTTAGAAGCTGAGAAAGCTTAGCTCAAGATCCTAAATATTGAATATAAAAAACATGAAATGAACCCCCATCAAAAACTGCACCAAGTGGAGACCATATTAGAGGGTTAATAATCATTGTAGAGCCTAGATGTACATATGATTATAATCCATGTAATGAATTTTTGTGGACACTTGGAGGACCATTAATCAAAACAAAATCCTTACCATGCAAATCTATTTAAGCTAATCTCTAGGAAAAATTTTCCTCCCTTGAAACATTTCAAGCCGTAAGAAGGCAAGCTGTTGAACCACTTTCTTAGCAGATATTTCATTTCCACTATCATTTCCTAGCTCATTCATTAATATTTTTATTTGATAATAAAAACGAGCAAGAACCAAATCATTCAAACATGCACTAAAATCATCTAAGGATAAAAATTCAATCAAAAAAAGTTCAACTGAATTCAAGCACTTCATTGTCACTCCTGAACCTTTGAACTTAACAATTGCATTACAAATTTGAGTAAGAAAACTAAAAAATTGTGTTTTATCACCATTGAATAATATAATTTCACTATTTCTTATGAGAATCCCATTCTCCTCATAGTTCAAATCAAGAGGTAAGTCCTTGTGAAGAAGTTTCCTAGTCTTCCAAAATGGCCCTCCGTCATGCACTTTAGTGGCTACTAGTTCATGCAAGTTTCCATGCCTCCACATTGATAGCTGATTCAGTGTAGTTTTATCCAACATAGATTTGATATATTATGATGTAATCAAATTTTTGAGGCCTAGGTGTAACCATAGTTTTAAAAACACACAACCCGAGATCACCTTGAGTCGACTACTGACTGGAAAAGTTAATCGTCCCACAAGTAATGTGACCACTTGTTATAAGGATCTAGAAAGGGCACTGTAGATAAGAAAGCATTGTCTTCATATATAGTTCATAGCCCTTGGTTTCCATTTGATCATGCAACTTCAAAGCCTCTAAGATATTGTTCTCTTTTATTAGTCCATAAATTATGGTACTGTATGTAATTATGTCAGGCATGCAGTCATTCTCAGTTATCCATGGACTTAAATTTTATGTATTAGAAAGGTAAATTTAGAAATTATTTCAGATTTCATTTTGAGTTTTCAAGTTAGATATTGTTTTCAAGTTTTCGCACTTCTAATTTTATTTCAATGTGGCAGACTGATCGTGGCAATACAGGAACAACCCCAGGACATGATGCTTGCGGAAAGTGGTCAACCGAAGAAAATGTAAAGTGCCGGCCTTGCTCTATCTTCAGGTATTTTAGTTATTTACATAATTGAAATAATGTTAATTTTGTTCAAATATGCAGATGCCTGGATATGGTGCGCCTGATGATTCCCTCAACAAGGAAGAGTTTTCTTCATCCCCATGTCCATTGTTGTTGCTGCAAAAAAAGGCGCGAAAAGAAAAGTTGGAACTTGAGCGTTTGGTAGACTTTACACCTCAAACACCTGAATTAGGAATAAGGATAAGACAACTTATGACCCAGCTAGAAACCTATACGGTAATAATAAAAAATCGAAAGGATATTTTTTTTGTTCTGCATGAGATCAATTGTGATAGTTTGATTTCTAATTTTTACATTAACTAAACTAACAAAAAAATTATTTTGTATGTAGCGTTATCTGACATTTACTGCCCCCGGTGTTGGTGGTAATGGGACACAAAGGAAAGAAATTGCTGAGGAACCCTCTCATACACCTTCTATGCCTTTAGGTGGAACCCAAGAAATGCAACCTATCCAAGAAGACACCCAACCAACCATTGAACGTGTTGGCAGTGATGAGGTTGGTATGGCCAACTATATTATTGCATTTTCTGGAGCTACACGTGTCACCTCCATGGGGACCATTGATGGCACATTTTTGGTGAACGATGAAGGTGTTCCTATAAATCACATACAACTCCCAGGTAAGTTTTAATATTTTAACTATTTCATGTACTCTATCTAAAACATATTTTATCATTATTTTTATTTTTAAATTAATGATAATATATTTTTTCTGTGTAGGAAACAATGAGTTCTACAAGTTTTTGGAGAGAAATGCATTGGTAGCTTTTGTCCCAACCATACACACAAGGTGGAATTCCTATAATTCCAACCTAAAAAAAGAACTTATAGATTATCTAGAATCCCTTTTTCCAGTGGACACATTTGATATAACAACGATCGCTTGGGTAGTTGGAAAATATATGAAATATACCAGGAAAACCTATAGGATGCAATTGAAATTTAACTCTAGATATGAGTGTCCTCTCACAGTTCCACAGAGGGAGTGGAGAGCACTCATCGATGATGGAAAAGAGAAAAAGGCCAAGAAAGAAGGAAAAATACTAACTAGACCCGCAAGGTAAATTACAACTTTAATTCAATAGGTTTAATTTTATCTATGTCTAAAATAAAAGTGGCTACATCATATCTGACTTCAAGCTTTTGATGGTAGGTTTCCTGACACCTCGAAGGCAACCAAAGCTAGGATTGAAAAAAAAGGCCATCACAAGCCAGGCCAGGGCGGCTACTTGAAATTAGTCGCAAGAATTGTAACTAGCTAAACATCTTATAATTAATTGTATCACCTTCCAACAATTTTTTAATCCAATCAAATATCATTAAAAATACACAATCATATGTAATGTAGGGTGATGATTTTGGAATGGAAACCATAGAGGAAGACAGAGAGATCACTTTCTGTTTCGGCTCTCAAGCAGTAGTTGAACATCGTAGAAGCTTGGGACAGGTTCCAATATCCAGAATGCCTGATAAGGTAAAACATTAACCTTTCAATATGTCTGTTTTCGTCTATAAATTTAATGTCTAACAATTTTTTTTAAATCAGGGGAGCAACACTTTTAACGAGCCAAATAACCCAGTTGTAGATGTTGGGCCAGAATTGTGAATTACGGATAAATCAAGCTTCCCTAAACATGTGCTAGTTTAGAACAACAGGTGAAAGACTACATGACTATTTCTCATAACTAAGAACAGATACATAGAGAGGATTAGAAGGTTACTTGTGATCCAAGCGCTTCTAAATGGCTCCTTCTATCGCTTCTGTTGCAGCTTCAAATTCAAGCGGTTTGTACGAAATGCTTTCTACAAGAAAGAACATTGAAATAGCAGAAGATGCAATAACATAGATATATATTCAAGTTAGTTTTCTAAATCAGTAAAGCATAAACCATATACATCAACCAAGATCTTACAATATGGAAAATCAAAGTCAATACAGATGCATATAGGGAAAAATAAGCAGTATTCTTTATTGATGATAAAAGGAGAGGTTACAACCAAATGACTGATTTGAAGTGACCTTTCCAGCAATGTTCCCAAGCATCATCATAGTATAAATCTCTCCAGCAGCAGCTACACAAATCTAGCTCTCAATTGAAAATTCTCCAGCATTTCTCTACTCAAATTCTTCCTTCCAAGCACTTAGATCTCTGCTTAATTTATAGATGAACTGTTGGTTGTTTTTCAACCAATGACTTTCCAACAATAGGCAAGACATGTTTTCAATCATGTAGATGTCAAGTGGACACTTGGATATGAAGCTTGACACATGTGAACTCTTATAGAAAGCACTGGCCAAGTGGATATTCCAGAACAATGAGAATTTCGCTCCCAATGTGACCAACGCACTTGTGAATGTTAGGAAGTGCTTTTCAGAGCAGCCTTGCATGGGGCTACCTGCATAAGCAATGCACTTAGGCACCTTAGAGCCTATGTTGGTGAGCTCTCATATGCTATATAATAAGCTTCAAACCCTGGAAACCTTTTCTTGATGAAAGTCTTGCTTGATTTGTCTTGTTTCTTGTCCTAGGGCATGTAGCAACTAAAATGATAGTGAATGATAAACCCTTGATCATTGGTCCTGGAGATGATTTCTAGTTAACCAGGTCATTGGGAATGGTGCCCAAATAGACTTATAACCATTTCCCCCTAAAGCATGAGATCCAAATAATAAAAACATTTGATTGAGATGCTTTACATTGTGATGGGCTGGAAATGAAGCAGAATGGTCATATACATCAATATTACAATACATTACATCATGATATATCCTCTTTGATAATAATTGTTGAGGGTAGGTATTACCATGTTTAGCACATAAAACAATCTAATAACATGTACATCATTTAGAAAGTCATCTTCATTGGAATGTTGCCCAGATGCAGACATGCCTACAGATATAGGCCCATGTTTGGATGAAAATCAGTATGTAAGGTCACCATATAGATGATGTGTACAAAAATCCTGAAATCGTAGCCCAGATGGATGAAACTAGATCTAGGGTCTTCTTATATCGTTCACTTGATCATTCATGTACAAGTCTAGCCATGAAAATATATGATTTGTAGTTGAACATGAAAAGACATCGTTTGATTACCAGCCAATGATGTGTGCTGTTAAAAAATGTGAGAGAACCACCATTAATGTTAATGGCCCTCAAGGTACTGTAGTACATTTCGTAAGGCATGAATAGATGATTTGATGTCGAACGCCAAACAAAATATTTTGGTCACAGGTCTGGAAGCGAGGATCTTTTCGATGCTGTAATAAGCCTCATGGTACTGGAATCTAATGTTTCCAATTAAACTTCCTAGATATTGATTTTTTATCGATAGGAAGTCACCTTATTGAAAAATAGGAGTTACTGATTTCAGAGACAAGGGTAAGACTTGATATAGCAATTTTCAGGGATGAAGGTCATGAAAATGAAGGTTTATGAGTATTGCATAATGATGAGTTTTAAATAATTGGATGAATTCTCTTGAACATATCAGCGACACTGTGATGAGTTGGCAGCATTGACCCAAAACCAAAGTGAAGGTATGATGAACCATAGGTGTGAATGTGTAATATCCCCAAAATGGGACTACTAGCAAGGCATGCCTGAAAAACACATTTTTCAGGAATGTATGCTACAAGATTGGAAACCAGCACTTGGATCCCTTAGATATGAAAATATCAGACCTGAATCCAAGAGGGATTCAAAAAAAAATCCTTCTAGGTGGGTTAAACAGGTCTCCCCACACCTAGTGCAGTTGGAAAATGCCGAAAGAAGGGGCTGCATCAATACAAAGTAACTCTACCCAGAAAATAACGCAGTTCAGCCCAATATATGCAAGAGATCAATATAATGGTTCATTAATCACTTATACGTCATAAAATCAGGTTTATAATAGGGCCCATACAATGTACAAGAGAAAAATGGAGAACTTTGATGAAGAAACGCTCAAGAATGAGGTGTTGCAACAATGTATTAGTTGTAAGAAGGCTTGACAGCATTATATTATGAGCTGAAGTAGTTGTACATTACATATCATATCTAGAACAAATCTATGTACAAAATATTAGATCCATATCAGATCTGTACACTAGAAGAGTTCCTCTACACATTCCCCTTGGGGTTTTGAGAAAAACATGAGATACAAAGAGTAGATCTGAGATCTAAAGTTGCAGTTCTATAGTAAGCTTCAGAATTTCTAAAGTAAATAAAATACACAGTAGATCAGATCTGAACATAACATGGATCAGAAATCTAATCCATGGATCAACACAGTGAAGGGAAGAATCCCAAACACCAGAGGTCTCTCCTCCAAAAGCATGCCAAAACTCCCTGCAACTTCCTTCTTGCAAATAATGCAGTTATGGGAGAGAAACTACACTTTTGACACTAGAAATGGTTTGGCCTGATGCCAATATCTAATTATTCATCTCCAATGATCCAATACTCTCTTATCAGGAGGATAGAAGGCTCTCCCACTGAAAAGAGGCAACAGAATGGCTTAGATCTAAATAGATCTAGCCTACACTTGTTGCAGCTTACAAGGACAACCAAACCCTCAACAAGATCTGCATTGTAGTTGGAAGATGTAGCTTGTCCAAATTCCTAATAGTGGACAAGATTAGCAAGACTCCTCCAAGAGCTACTCAATGGAAGAGGTGGGATTCCCGATCAGGAACACCCTAGTGCTAAACAACATTATTCTCAGCTAAATAGCAAGAGAACAAGAAATGTCTAAATAGAAAATATCTTCAGAAATATCATATCATGAACAACCTTCTCTTGATGTCCTCGTCTTCCTTTTATAAGTTATAAATACTACCAAACCCTAAACCATCTCAATGATTTAGCTCTGTTTACATGTGTAGCCTCCAACTAGAAATGCAATGTGCATCTAGGAGGTTCATTGCATCTAGATAGCACTGATGATTTGGTCCTGGTTGACTTGGTCAGTTGATCCAACCTCTTCCACACTTAAGTGTGCTTATGCAAATAGCTCAGATTTAGCCTTGTTTTGAGCATCGATTTTATTTAAGATTCACCCCTCAAATACAAAATCTTTTGACTTAGTCAACCTTGACTTTGTCTACATGCAAAAAGTATCTTTTCACAGATGAGGGTGTGAAATCCAGCTTCTAGAATGATCCCCTTTCATACCAAGAGGGTTTTTATGCTGATTTAAATTAATTTTGGGTCTTCTTCCCCATTTATTCATCTACTATGTGAAAAAATAAAAAATCAATATTCCCATTAGCTACATGCTAATGTAGGAATATTATAGTTCTCCCCTCCCAAATGTTGCTTGTACTTAAGCAACTGCAAGGATAGAACTGAAGAGTAGCCTCCCAAGGCATGGAGACTAAAATGTATTGGGAAAACATCTTTCCCAAGTGGACCCTCCATCCCCAAGAAATCATCCATACAAAATGAGTCACCTCCCAACATGGTAACTCCAGAAAATTCTCTTCCACCTTGAGCTCATGCAATGTAGGTGGGCTGAAAATATGAACATGGTAGACATAGGAGCCTACCCCACACTTTCCTCCTCTCCACTTATGATAAGTGTAGAGTGGCTACTAATCTTGGGCTGCTATAATATTTCCCTCAAGTGGCAAAATGAAGACTAGATCTCTAAAGATCTCCTCTCTAATGTTGTGAATCAAGCTACCCCAAACCATTCCATATGTGATGGATAGGAAATCATCATCATATGGAATCTCATCAAACTTATGGCCCACCTCATAATGAAACAAGTGTTTGGCTGTGGTGGCCATTTATCCTCTCATGCTCCCATTAGAACATGCAATGCAGAAAGTGTGGGAAACCTCTTCCCAAAAGAACACATCCAACCAATGTGTTTCCTCCCCAATCATGCTCCCCATAGTATTAAGAACAACAACAGTAATTGGAACCACGATTAGCATCAATATGAAGGAAATACTGAAGGTTTCATGTCATGCAGGAAAGTACCAACAGTTTCCCATGAAGTTACAATGCAGTTTTTCTAACTGCTGCTTTTGAAAACTACATGGCAAGTGGTTTCTTGATACATGGTTGATTATGTATGTTATTTCATCTACTACTAAATGGTAAATGGTTGTGTACATCAAATGAACATACATGAAGTAATACAATACTTAACCATGGCCACATAAGAGATGGTTGTCTCCATCATGCATTCTGACCCATTGTTGATCATGGAGCTTAATGAAAAGCTTGCCCTCTTGTGGAGCAATGCATTGCATAGAAATGGTAAGAGTATGCAGATCACTAAATGCAACAAAAATATCCTTACCATGTACTAGAAGTAAGATAATGGTAGGATCTGTGAAAAAATTCTCCATAATGGTATGAAATACTCTCATGAAGAGAAATGAATCATGTGTTGCATGAAGATCCTTCCTCATATACTTGGAAATCCAAGCCAAGAAGAACATATCACAGTAATAGATGTCTCCTCCCATTACTCCATATTTCTCACCTCCTCCTTGTCTATCAAGTGCATCAAGGGTGAAATGATCCTCGGGAAACTCCATCCATAAATCCATGCTCCAAATTGATAGCGATGTTGGCCTATGAAAATAGGCTCCTACCAATACATAGCTCCATTATTTGACATGTTCATTGTCAAAGATATCTTCCATAATGTTGCTACAAACAAGAATCTCTTCCCAAAGTCGAAGTACTTCCAGATCATCCAAGGCTAAGGAGTAGCCCCTTTGCACCATGATAGTGCCATCTCCTACTCCTGCAACATTATGCAAAGTGTGAGAGCAAATTTTCCCTTGCTCTCCCAAGAAATTCCAAAGCAACAAAGGATTTTGTTGCCTCCCCATACCTCCATCATACAAATCATGTGGTGAAAAAATGGTGATTGATATGAAGAATGGCATATCAACACAATGTGTCCATACTCCATACTGCCCAATGATGCAAGCATCCTACCACACATATTTCCCCCACATTCCCTTAGAAAGAGGATTTTGGCCAAACTCTTTCAAGAGTATCCAATGCAACCAAGCCTCCTACTGCCCAGTATCATAGATTTGTAAGTAGATTTCCAGCTTCTTTCTCATCATCCACATCCACTCAACCATTTGTGGATCATGGACCTCATTCTGCAAACACTTGGTATCCTTCCATTGTAGGACACCAACCTATTTGAAGAACTTTTCACTTCATGAAATTTTGAAGTGCACCTCCAATGTGATCTCTTAATGAGACCTCCTCCTCATGCATGGCATTCCAAAACTAGTGGGGTCTTGGATATGCTACAAGTAGAAGTCTCTCTTTGAGCTGTGGCATGCTCATTGAGAAAGTGTCATCTAGAGAGGAGAAAATTCTTCTCATCTCAAGATTTCTACCCCTTGTTCCTTCTTCCTCCATGGCTTCCCGAATGAAGCTGACATTTGAATGGTTCCTTTTTTCTTCACTTCTTCTCTTGGATAGTGCAATGCACCCTTGTTGCTCTAGATTAGTAGTAAGTGATGACCTTGGGTTATGCAACAGTAGGTTTCCATAATCTTCCAAAATATTTGCAGCAATATTAGAAAGTGGAAATTCAATCATACCTTGTTGGGCTTTCGGAACACCTTATATGGCTACAAGAGTTCCTTCTTCTACTATGTGGGCTCCCTCAACTGTTGATGTTGAAGGTTGCTCCTCCAAGGTTGTGACAACACTGATACAAGTTTCCTCAAGAGGTGGTGAGGACTTCTCTTCCTCTAATTTCCCTTTATCAAATCTCTTGATCACCCTTTGAGTCAAATCTACAAAAGAATATACTCTTGCATGTTTCACATGGTCGAACCACCAATTTCTTGCTTCACACTTCAGGTGAAGAACTGCAATCTCCACTACTTCTCTCTCTACCACTGGATGTATTAGGAATAATTAACTAAGCCTTCTTTCCCAAGCCTTTGCTGCAGATGTCCCATCAAAATTGAACAGTAGAAACCTATTTCCCTTGATTTCTCCCTTGATGCAAGGTCTCCTCTCTTCCTTCAGTTGAATGAACTGTGGGAAGGCTAGAGTTTCCTTGAAGTCTCTAGGTTGAGACTTGTACTCAACAAGGTATTCACTTAGAATTTGATGATCCAAGTGTCCACCATGATTCTTGTCTTCTTCTTTATGAGAATAGGAAGTGTGTGGTCCTTCCTCTTCTCCTTCTTCTATCTGCTTAACCTCCTTGGAGAGGTTATTTCTAGATCTGAAAAGTGATGAGAGTAATATCATTATCCCCATAATTCTGATCTTTCTCCTTCTGATAGCTGGAACTCACAGGCTGAGCCAAAGATCATGCTCTGATACCACTGTAATATCCCCAAAATGGGACTGCTAGCAAGGCATGCCTGAAAAATGCATTTTTTAGGAATGTATGCTACAAGATTGTAAAAAAGCACTTGGATCCCTTAGATCTAACAATATAAGAGCTAAATACAAGAGGGATTAAAAAAAAAATCCTTCTAGGTGGGTTAAATAGGTCTCCCCACACCTAGTGCAGTTGGAAAATGCCCAAAGAAGGGGCTGCAGCAATACAAAGTATCTCTGCCTAGAAAATAACGCAATTCAGCCCAATATATGTAGGAGATCAATATAATGGTTCATTAATCACTTATACATCAGAAAATTGGGTTTATAATAGGGCCCATACAATGTACAAGAGAAGAATGGAGAACTTTGATGAAGAAACCCTCAAGAATGAGGTGCTGCAACAATGTATTAGTTGTAAGAAGGCTTGACAACATTATATTATGAGATGAAGTAGATGTACATTACATATCAGATCTAGAATAGATCTTTGTACAAAATATTAGATCCATATCAGATCTGTACACTAGAAGAGTTCCTCTACACATTCCCCTTGGGGTTTTGAGCATGAGATACAAAGAGTAGATATGAGATCTAAAGTTGCAAAACTACAATAAGCTTCAGAATTTCTGAAGTAAGTACAATACACAGTAGATCAGATCTGAATAGAACATGAATTGGAAATCTAATCCATGGATCACCAAAGTGAAGGGAAGAATCCAAAACACCAGATATCTCTCCTCCAAAAGCATGCCAAAACTCCCTGCAACTTCCTTCTTGCAAATAATGCAGTTATGGGAGAGAAACTACATTTTTTACTCTAGCAATGGTTTGTCTTGATACCAAGATCTGATTATGCAGCTCCAATGATCCAATACTCTCTTATCAGGAGGCCAGAAGGCTCTCCCACTGAAAAAAGGCACCAGAATGGCCTAGATCTGAATAGATCTAGCCTCCACTTACTACAGCTTACAAGGACAACCAAACCCTCAATAGGATCTGTGTTGTAGTTGGAAGATGTAGCTTGGCCAAATGCCTGATAGTGGACAAGATCAGCAAGAATCCTCCAAGAGCTACTCAATGGAAGAGGTGGGATTCCCAATTAGGAACACCCTAGTGCTAAAAAATACTAATCTCAACTAAATAGGAAGAGAACAAGAAATTTCTAAACAGAAAATATCTTCAGAAATATCATATCATGAACAACCTTCTCTTGATGTCCTCCTCTTCCTTTTATAAGTTATAAATCCTGCCAAACCCTAAACCATCTCAATGATTTAGCTCTGTTCACATGTGTTGCCTCCAACTAGAACTGGGTTGTGCATCTAGACAACACTGATGATTTGGTCCTGGTTGACTTGGTCAACTGATCCAACCTCTTTCACACTTAATTATGCTTATGCAGATAGCTAAAATTTATCCTTGTTCACATTGAGCATTGATTTTATTTAAGATTCACCCCTCAAATACAAAAGTTGTTGACTTAGTCAAACTTGACTTTGTCCACATGCAAAAAGTCTCTTTTCACAAATAAGGGTGTGAAATCTAGCTTCTAGAATGATCCCCTTTCATACCAAGGGGGTTTTTATTCTAATTTAAATTAAGTATGGGTATTCTTCCCCATTTATTCATCTACTAGGTGCAAAAATAAAAAATCAATATTCCCATTAGTTGCATGCTAATGTAGGAATATTATAGAATGAACCGTCAAGATGATTACCCAACCCAAACAATCACCGACATGGAGTGAAAGAAGTGTCATGTTCAAGAGCGACTTGCTACCAAAAAGAAATTTTGCTCACTTTTCCCAAAGTACCTCTTTATTTTTTAACAAGCTTGAGGAGGATAACATTTGCTTGACCTATAATTCAACCCTTCAGGTGAATAAAGTATCTCTATTTAATAATTTAATGAGTCTAACGATGAATGAAACTCGATTCTTGCAATGATCAACAAGACCATCTCTATTTTATGTTTTAACGAGCTTAACGACAGTGATATCTCGGTCCTTTTTCATATTTAGAGATTTTGAAAAAGAGGACGAAAGAAAACTCCATAAGTATTTTTTCATATATTTGTCTCTCAGACCCGAAAAAGTGTAAAATAATATTTGAGAAAACTTCTTTGGTCATTTTTAACCAAGGTATTCCTTTTTTGTAAATAATCTATCTCAGTCTGGAAAATGGTTAAACTTATACTGAGTAGATGTCAAATCATTTACTTTAACGAGCTCGAAAAGACAAGTACTCGGAAATATTTTCACATTATCGAAGTCTGAAAAGAGCTGAAAGAAGACTCCAGGGTTCCTTTTTCGCTGTTATCGAAGCTCGAAAAAGACAACAAAGTGCACTTCAAATCATTTTTCTTTTTTATCAAAGCTCAAAAAATAAGGAGGAAAAGTATGCTTTGTGGTCAAGTCATTCTTTGAATAAATCTACACAACTAATCTGTTCATCAGGTGTATGTCACGTTTCAGAGCAACATCAAATGGATTAAAAATACTCGTTTCATGATAAAAACATAATAAAAGCATAGTCAGAGCAATAATTTTAACATGCAAACAATTAAATGACTATAAAAAGTAGTTTTACTATTCAATTTTACCATTCCATAGTTACCATTTTCATTTTGGAGCTCTGAACCTGATTTTTCCGCCGAAATTTGAACTTCAGTGGTCGATTGTGGTAGTTTTTGTGGATGGATTTCATTTTTGTTTCATCTAGGTTAGTACCATGAACCTCCTCTTCCCTTTGGTATTCGTTTCATCTCCAATTTCTACAACTTTTTAAGGTTTTAAGGCCCCTAGGGTAAATTCTACCCAAAATGAGGGCAACGAACCCCTGAATGTCGAAACCTGCATTGCATAGTAGGTACAGTGAAGGGTACCTGCATATCAATGCATTGTCTCAGCCCAGGGAGTGCGTTGGGCGTAGTTCAAGTTTTTGGTTTTCATGTTGTGCCCAAAATTTGCTTAGTTTTTTGCAATGAATTGAATCTAATGGATCTCATGGTTGTATTTCAAGTTTCCATCAGATTATAATAACGATTACATGGAGGGAAACAGAACATGAAGAACAATATATGATTGCCTTGAATGATCCGGGCACTGTAAGAGCCTTAAGAGATTGTGTACTACTTAAGTACTTCAAATTGTCGGGAATGAGGCAACAAGTAGAGATCTTGGAGTTTTTAGTTCAAGCATGGGATCCAGCGATAGAGGAATTTCACATTATAAATCAAGTGGTTCCCATAACAGTTGAGGACGTATATTTTCTCACAAGTTTGTCAAGGTGAGGTTTGCCCATTTCTCTCACAGGGTTTACCGTTGGAGGAGAGACAATGAGGGCTTATGTTATGTAGTATTGCTATCCAGGGGCAGAACCTAGCAAATATGGAAAAATAAACATCTGGGATGTCAAGGATTTTCCTTTGAGAACCATCCTTTTCACAATCGCTAAACTTGCTGGCATCATTGCACTACATGTAGTGAACAGATCGTATATGCAATATGCGCTAGAGTTTTTAGAGCCAACAATATTCAACTGGTCTAAAGTTGTTCTATCTCATATAAAGGAACAAATGAACAAGGAAAAGGGAACGGATTCCACTGGTGTAGCCACAGCATGTAACACTGGATATATCTAGTCCTAGAGATCCTCAAATGAAGAGATGGGTAGAACTCATGGGTCAGCATGCAGGCCAATCGACCATTGTATTCTCTACTGTATTCTTTGCCTGGTTCTAACAGCAGATCATCACCATCAGTGAATATGCATACATAGGTGTTGAATTCAGAGGAGATCTAGATTTAGTATTACCAGAAGGCGCTCAGTGGGGTGCAATGGGTAAGAATGTTTTAACCATTTTTTTTTTATTTTTCTAAGGTTTATACAATGTTTTTGTGTTTTGATTTCTTTCCAAGACTAAACTAAATGTTTGATGTAATGCATATATCGGTCATGTTCAACCAGTAGAGGAACCAGAGCGCGAAGAAGATGCACCCGCAGAGAGGGCTGTTGGGAGAGCAGTCCTTCAGGACCTTGATATGGTTGAGAATCTGGCTGAGCTTCAGTAGCACATAGAGGGTTTACCTTCAGAATTCTAGATTTCCGGATTGAAGAGTTACCCATGCGACTGCAACGACACACTATTGGGATTCCTAACCATTGGATGCGATTGCTCCGTAGGATTGCTAGATCTATAACATGTTACCATGAGAACCACTAGTTTACTTGTGACATTTTGCATACATTTTGAGGTCAGATGACCAATGTGTCTTGGGCACAATTTTTTTAAAAACCTATAACTATGTATCTATATGATTTCATAGTTTTTCCTATGTTTATTGTGCAATCCTATTCAATGATGTGAATGTTTTATTTACATATGTTGCAAATGTCTGTCTAAAAATTGATTAGCTAATGAATCAGACAATGTGTTCAAATTTCTGGAAATATGTTGATATTGAATGAAATCAAAATGTCTTTCCAAAAGTTGAACTCTTAGGAACAATCTAAGAAGTGTTGGATTTCTAACAGTTTAAACACTAGTAAGTTGTAATACCACAAGTTGTGAGTCTAACCTTATGATTATGCGGTTAATACCTAATGAAATGGCATCAGAGAGAAGTTTGATCAATGCACTATACTCAGCGATATTGTTAATCGATCTACCAATACAAATCCCTTGAAAACTCACTAACTCATCATTCAGAGCGAAAATGGCCCATGCTGTAGAGGATAGATTCTGGGTACTATGACTAGCACCATCAGCATATCCAAAAAAAGGTTCCAAAGATTCATACATCTATGATGAAATTGTAAAGCAGAATACTAACGTCAAGAAAAATCTAAAAAAAAATTAAGATAGTGAATGCAAATCAACAACATATATACAATATAATATAAAAAATTATTACGCTCATGATTAAGCATAGTAACATTTAAGATACAACCCATTTCTAGGTTGTGCCAATGGAATCCCATCGTAATCAACTAAATCATAGGCACCCTTAGCAATAATTATTTTGACAACATAGGGGCCATGCCACAATGGCTTGAATTTCCCTGTACCTATTACATCAACTTCTTGATCATAAAGAAGGACCAAGTCGCCCTCTGAGTAGATGTGAGGCTGGACATTTTTGTCGTATTGTGCATTTATACATCTCTTATGCGCTTCGTTGGCCAATTGGGCTTCACGACGCGCTTCATCAAGATGGATGAGGTTAAGGAGACGGGCTTCTTCTTCTAAGGTGTCAGGTAACAAGTCTATCGCGAGTTTTAACGATGATATTTCGCATTGGATTGGTAAGATAGCTTCTAGATCATACACCAATTGAAAAGGAGTAAATCCGCTTGCGTTTCTCACTAGGGTTCGATATGCCCACAAATCGGAGTACAGGATCAAATGCGAGTTCCTTTTACAGACTCCTATCATATGCTGAAGCATTCATTTAAGAATTTTGTTAATCGCCTCAACTTGCCCATTTGATTGTGGATAATAAGGACTAGAATTATCATGCGACAATCCTAACTTGGTAGTCAATTTAGACATCATATGGTTGCGAAAATGCTTCCCATGATCCATAACTATAGCCTTTGGGACCCCAAACCATGCACTAATGTGGTTGAAGAAAAACAATGCAGCTGTTTGTCTCGTGTTATTGAATGTAGGCATCGCTTCGGCCCATTTGGTAAAATAGTCGACTGCAACAATAATATAACCATGCCCCCAAGACAAAGGAGGGTTATAGGTCATGAATTCAATACCCCATTTCGTAAATGGTCTAGCAGAGACAACAGGATGCATTGGCACTGGCTGTTTGCAGATTTTATGACAACTTCTAACCGCGAGGAAGCAGTCTCCAAAAATAGTAGGCCAAAAGTAACAATGTTACCGACGAAATAGGTAACCGCACTGTTACCTACTTTTTTTTGGTAGCGTAAAAAGCACCCGATTTTGAAAAGTGGTGATGCAGAATCACCTTTTTTTTTTGGAGCACATTTTCGACACACTAATATTTTTATTTATGAAGTATGAATATTTTTTTTAAAATGTTAGTGATTTTTATGCTAATTTTGAAACGTATTGATGCAGCATCAAATTTTTTTTTTAGAGCGGTGATTTTCATGCTAATTTTGAAACGTATTGATGCAGCATCAACCTTTTTTTTCTAGAGTGGTGATTTTCATGTTGGTAATAAAACACAAAACTTAGATAATATATATATATATATATATATATATATATATATATATATATATATAATAATAATAATAACCAAATAAAATGTAAAAAAAACAAAATTAACTCGTAAAAATAAAAATTTTAAACAAAAATAAATAAAAAAAAACAAAAAAAACAAAAATATTCAAAAATTATATCAAAAGAAATGACAAAATTTGAAAAAAAAAACACATAATTTAAAGAAAAAAAACAAAAATTAACCAAAAAAATAAAAAAATAAAAAACATCAAAAACATTTTTTTTAAGTTATTAAAAAAAACCATATAATTAAAAAAAAAATTAAAATAGAAAATTTAAAAATAATTTAAATTACAAAATTAAAATTTAGATATAAAAAATAAAATACAAAAAAGAAAAAATTAAATTTAAAAATTTAAATTAAAATAATAATAATAATACGAAGAAGAAAATACAAATTTGAAAATTAACAAAAAAACAAATTAAAAAAAAAAAAAAATTTAAAATTGAAAAAGAAAATTAAAATAAAAGAACTAAAAACAAAAAAACTATCATTAAAAAACAAAAGAAATAAAAAAACCACGCGTAAATAATTAAAAAACAAATATCCATAAATTTAATATTTTTTTTTTAATGAAACAATTTATAAATTTTAAAAAAATGAAAACTAAATAAAAACTAAAGATTAAAAAAAAATTAAATTTAAATAAATTTAAATTCTAATAAATAAATTTTAAATTTCAAAAAATAATTAATCTAAAATATTAAATTTAAAAAAAAATTAAAAAAAAAACAAAAAAAATTAAAGCAATTTTAAATTTAAAATAAAAAAATTGAATTAAAAAAAAATAAATTTAAACCTTTTTGAATTTAAAAAATCAAATTAAAAAAAATATTAAAAATTAAAAAAAAAAAAAAGAATTTTTTGATCATGGTGGCGCCGCCAATCGGCCTCCCGCCCAGGTGGCGGCGGAGGCCGGTCGTTGGGCGGGAGGCCAATTCCGAGAATCGCCCTCCCGTGGCGTGAGGCCGTTTTCGGGAATCGACCTCCCATGCCGCGGCAGGGAGATTCCGGGAATCGCCCTGAGGCCAATTCTGGGAATCGCCGTCCCACGGCGGGAGGCCGATTCCGGGAATCGCCCTCCCGAGGCGAGAGGCCGATTCCGGGAATCGCCCTCCCGAGGCGGGAGGCCGATTCCGGGGAATCGCCCCGAGGCCGATTCCGGAGTCAAGCCGGCGCCGCACGGAGGCCACTCCGGAATTGCCCTATCGCGCGGAGGCCGATTCCTGGGAATCACCCTGGGTGGCCGATTTCAGAACACTCGCCAGGCACGGAGGCCGATTCGGGATCGCCCTCCCGTCGTTGGGTGAGGCCACCCGGAATCGCCTCCCGCGCGCGGAGGCCGGCCCGAAATCGACCTCCTCGTATGAGGGCTATCTTTCGGATCGGCCTCCCATCGTGTGAGGGTGATTCACAATCCACTCACGCAAACAGCGGAAAGAGACGAAATCGCCTCCCGTGCCACTTTGCAGCGATTCCGTCGTGGAGGGCGATTCCTAGAATCATCCTCTCGTCGCTGGAGGGCAATTCCCGGAATCGGCCTCCCGCCCAGTGGCCAGCCTCTGTCACGACCTGGGCGAGAGGCCGATTGGCGACACCACCACGATCAAAATTTTTTTTCTTTTTTGTTTTTTTTTTTTTATATTTTTTTTATTCGATTTTTTTTTTTTTAATTCATAAAATTTAAAATTATTTTTTTAATTTAATTTTTATATTTTAAATTTAATTTGTTTTAATTTTTTGTTTTTTTTTAATTTTTTTTTTAATTTTATTCATTTTTTTTGTTTTTAATTTCTTTTTCTAAATTTTGTTAATAATTTTTATTAAATTTTATTGTATTTTTTTTTTATTTAATTGATTTTTTTTTTCATATTTTTTTTATTATTAAATTTTATGTTTAGTTTTTTCATTTAATTTTTTAAAATCTAGTAAATTTTTTATTTTTTTATTATTATTTTTTTAATTACACAAAATTTTTATATTTTTTTTATTTCAATTAAAATTGTGTATTTAAAATTATATATATATTTTTTAAATTAAACTTAATATTTTCAAATTAATTTGTTTTTTATTTTATTTTTTATTTAATTTATTTTTTTGAATTTTTGAATTTTAATTGATTTTTAAAGTTTTTTAACTTCTTATTTTAACAATGTTTTTTTTTGTCTTTATATTTAAAATTTATTTTTTATTTCAAAATTTATTTGTTTATTCATTTATTTATTAAAATTTAATATTTTTTCTTTTAAATTTAATTTGTTATTTTAATATTAACCTTTTTTTTTTAAATTTAATAAAATCTAATATATATATTTTTAGTTTAAGTTCATATATACATATATATATATATATATATATATATATATATATATACATATATATATATATAATTTAAATTGAATTTATTTTTTAAAATGTAATTTTTTTTTTAATATATATATATTTTAAATTTAATATTTTTATTGTATTTTATTTTTCATTTTTTTACTTTTAATTTCAATAATGTTTTTTTTTTTTTTTAAATTTTTAAATTTATTAAAATTTAATATATTTCTTTAAATTTAATTTTTTATTTTAAAATTAATTTTTTTTTCTAATTTAATAAACATTTTCTTTTTCTTTTTTAAATTTAATTTCTATATTTTATTTTTTATAATTTCTTTCCTTTTTTAACTTGTTTTTTTTTTTAATTTAATATTTTTATTTATTTTTATTTTTTTTATTTCTATATATTTTGAAATTTTAATGTTTAAATTTTTTTTTCCCCCTTAAATTTTAGGTTTTCTTTAATGTTTTAATTAAAAAATATATTTTGTTTTTATTTTTATTTTTTTATTCCTATATATTCTAAAATTTTAAGCTTTAAAATGTTTTTATTTTTTAAATTTATTTTTTTTCTTAAATTTTAGGTTTTTTTTAATGTTTGAATTTTAAAAATTAAAAAATGTTATTTCTATTTTTAAAAATGTCAAAAATATGACACAATTTTATTTTTTTTGTTATTCCAGCATCAACTGGTTTTGTTTTGAGGGTGTTTTTTCAATCCTTTTTCCAAGAAACAATTTTGTTTTTAGCATAATTTTATAAAATGTTGAAATTTGACCTTCAAAAAAAACCAAGTGCGTTTTGGAATACACTTTTTTTGTTTTTGGGGTGTTTTTTCATGTTTTTTGAGTCTTTTTGGGTTAGAGTTCCTGTTTTGTGGCCATGTTACCTATTTCATCGGTAACAGTGTCAAGTAACCAGCACGGAGTATCTTCTGCGCGGTAGCATATCCAGATAAGTGTCCACCACAAGCCCCAACATGACAATCATTTAATATTTTTTCGGCCTTCTCATGCATGAGGCAATTCCTTAAAATGGTGTTGACACAACGACGATAAAGTGTATCACTAACGATCAGATAATCTTTGGCTTGGTATTGAATATGTCACTGTTCAGAGTGAGAGATATTAGGTTGAAAATTTTGAGTTTGGAGATAAATGATGAAATCCCCATACCAAGGATCAGATGATCTGATCAGAAACAGAGACTCATCAAGAATTGATGGTTTCGACATAGTTGCAGTGCTATCAGAGGGAAGGTGACAGAGAAGCTCAGAAAAAACTAAAGACTTCTTTAACTTGGATTTGATGAATTCCAAATCAAATTCCTGCAAAATGACAATCCATTTTGAATATTTCCCCCCTAGTAATTGACGTGATAAGATATAAGTCATGGGGTTGCAATCTGAAATTATTGTTGTTTTTGGAGCAGGATATAATGGCAAAATCTTTGGATAGCTTGAATAGCTACCAAGGCAGTATTTTCCACATATGAGTACTTAATTTCCGTATCATTTAGATTACGACTCAAATAATATATCAGATGTTCAATTCCATCTTCTACTTGTACCAAAACGATAGCGATGGTCATTTCAGCCGTGACGATATATAAGGAATGATAATTTTGATAATTAGGAGGATACATTAATGACGCTCAGACAAGAGTGTCCTTGACAGCATCAAAAGAAGCTTGTGCAACTTGATCCCAATGGAAGGGAGCCCCTTTTTCAATAATCGAGTAAATCCTTCAGCCACTTCGGCGTAGTTTGGAATGAACCTTCATAGGAAGTTAGCCTTTCCTTGAAATTTCTGTATCTGAAGTAAATTTGATGGTGCAGGAAATTCAAGAATGGCTTGTACCTTCACTGGATCTATTCGAATTCCTTCTTTTGAGACTATGAATCCAAGCAATCGACCAAAACCAACACAAAACACACATTTATGTGGATTGAGGCATATTTTGTAGTGTCGACAGCGTAAGAAAATGGCTCTCAAATGCATCAAGTGATCAGTCTGATTTCGTGAATGCGCTAGTAAATCATATAGATATGGTTGAAAAATGTGCTTGATGTTGTTGAAAGCATAATCCATTGCTCTCTGAAAAGTTGCCCCAGTGTTCTTTAAACCAAACAGAAGTTTCCTATATGCAAATGTGCCACAGGGACAGATGAATGTTGTCTTATGTTGGTCATCTAGGCGGATATTATTTTGATTGTAACTGGAAAATCCATCCATGAATGAAACAATTTCGCATCCAGCACAATCGTCAATAATCTGGTCGATAAAGGGAGTAGGATAGTTGTCTTTTGGACAAGCCATATTGACATCCTGATAATCAACGCACACTCTAATGGTTCCTTGTTTTTTCATAACAATAACGATATTGGAAACCCACTCAGTTAGCGAAACAGGGTAAATAAAACTAGCATGCAAAAGTTTTTCAACTTCTGCTTTCATGGCAGTGGCTTTCTTTGGATGAACAGGATGAAGCCGTTGGAGGACCGGTTTGACATCAGGATACATATTAATAGTGTGTTCAACTATACTAGTATCTATGCCCGTCATTTCCTCATAAGACCAAGTGAATACGTCAAGAAATTCACAAAATAAAGAGCGATATGAATCAAGTTCTGATGGAGAAAAATATACACCGACATGAATGTTTTCTACAATGCCAGGTTTGGTTGAAATATTGATAGAAATGGTTTCTTCAATATTTGATAAATTTTGCTCGGAATCCATTGCATTAATCGGTAAAGAATTCGAAAAGAAAGTTTTGATGGATGGGTGATATAGTTCACTAAGATTTTTTTCTTCATAATCAAGAAGATGGGAATGATGATGATAATCTTCCCATGGTTCTCCTTCTGACATCATAACCTCCAAAATATTTTCATCTGTCAAAAACTTTGAGGAAAATGGATCAGAGGGAGTACCAAAATCTAAGGAACTATCAACCCAAACACTCGGTGATGCTGATTTCGGATTTGTCGCCTAAGCCAAGTATATTGATTGCTATGCCTGCTCAGTAGGGCTGGGCGATAAAAAATCATCCAACGTAGAAATATCAGAATCACGCGTACTCTCCCTTAAGCCAGATAGAGTGGAAGATATCATGCAGAAGGTCTCTATACTTGCAATTTCTACCGACGTCGCGGGAAACGGTAATGCAAAGGTTCCCATAAGAGTGGAATCCTTTAAGAGTCCTAGACCAATGTTCTGAATTTCTAGTTGGGGTAAGTGAACAAACGAAACGCTTCCACTTACCTGCGAAGCGGAGGCAAAAAAGGATAATTGATTAATGACTGTGATTGTAACTTTATGTGGAAATGAAATCATTCTAAAGTATGTAGAAACAATGGCTGTCATTGCATATACCCATGGTCTTCCAAGTAAAATATTTAGTCAAGGGGTCCGTCAACAACCTCGACATCAATATTCACTGTTTTTCCTCCTAGTTCAACATGCAGACTATTGATAATACCACAAGGTTTATATGTTCTTCCATCAAAAGCCTTCAACATCATTGATGATTGTGATAATCGCAGCGAGACAAGTGACTTCCAATAGTTTAGAGACATAATGCATGTAGATGTTCCCTCATCAATAATAGTGCAATGAACAAGGTGATTAAGAACATTTACTTGTATGGAGAATGCCAATTCTGCTAGTAGCTGCAGTACATAGGCCATATGATTAAAGACGACAAGATTAGAATCAGTCGGATCAATTCCACCAATGGCCGACAATAAAGCCTACTTCTAGGAGGGACAATTTTGTAATACCTCAAGAACAGACACAATTGAAGGGGATTGAGCCAAATCTTCAAATATATTATAATTTTGTGCAGCTCTTGTTCGAGGATTATATGTCGATTTATGAATTACTCCCTTTGGTGGCTTAATTTTCAATTGAGGAATAACAATAGGTGGTATTGATTCATTAGATGGATTCATTGTCGAGGTAGTAGGTTTATCAGTGGTCAAACTACCATAGTCTTTATTACGCGTTGACACCAAAATATCTTGTGAAGGTTTTGTGGTGGATAAAATTAACACTTGGGAACTAGGAGTTGGATTCGTAGCAATCAAATTAGTGTCTGGATTTGGAAATGGGTCTGTCAACATAGCTAATGCATGGGAAGTCTTGATGATTTTTGAGACTTTAGCACAATGAGGACAATCCCTAACAATGTGTTCCTTGTTACAGATTATGCATGGATAACGAGGTTTCTGTGGTCCAAACGGTTGATCAGATGATCTTTCACGTGGGTTAGAAGTTTGTTTTTTTTTATTTCCCCTTTTTCTTACTTCCTGGTTGAATTCCCCAGTGGAGTCACCAATTTGTTGGTCCAGAATTTTGAATTACAGATAAATCACGCTTCCCTAGATAGGGGCTAGTCTAGAACAACATGTGAAAGACTATATGACTATTTCTCCTAACTAAGAACAGATACACAGAGAGGATTAGAAGGTTACTTGTCACTTTTTCCTTTGTCAAATGACACAGTGTTAATTTTGGAAGTAGGAGCAGGATCAAATGCAGTAGCGTGGTGTGTGTTTGCAGTGCTTATCAAGCCATCTCCGACATGAGAGTCCTTTATTTGAGGAGGAACATTGAAATTAAATCATGACGCGTTAGGAATTTTTTCATAGAGTGTGCTGGACTAAGTGTAAATCAAGTCTAAATATTGGGCATGAGCGATAAATTTCTCTTCTGTGACGACGCCACCCTTAGCCACATCCTTAGTTATAGATGGTAACAGGGACTTAATGAACCATTCAACAAGGAGTTGACCCGGAACAAATTTCTTAACCATTCGTCGATGGTGACACCACTCATGAATATGATCAGAAATATGAGTAGCATTAGTCTGTTTGAAGTTTTCCAAGAGTTCCGTTCCAGTTTCGTATCTTATCGGTAACTGGAAATGGGTCAAAAAGACAATATCTAGGGCAGTGAGATTGTCAAAAGAAGCTCTAGGTAACTCAATGTACCATTTCGCATCTGGACCTATAAGGTTACGCTGGAAGAGACATAGTTGTATAGAATCATCATTCAGGGAATTTGATGAACACCCTAAATGATAAGTCATGACACGCGTCGACGGATCTTCTCCAAGGTTTCCATTGAATTTAGGAATATCATAGGGTAATTTATGAGGTATATCTGACCACCAAGGAGCATAATTTATAGGATCATTGGTTAACCAATTTAAATATGGTAATTCCAAGGTTGCAACAAAAGGAAACTGTTGATTAAGGTGAGGTTGAGCATAGCTAGGGTAAGATGGAATTTCTTGGGCAACAAGCCTTTGAGCACCAACATACGAAATCTGTTGCTGGTAACCCAAATAGGGGTTGTTTTGCATAGTAAACGCTTGAGGATTTTATTGACCAAAACATGGATATGTTACTTGTTGAAATGAAGTTTGAGACATTTGCACCTGTGGCTGCCAAGGGGCCTGTCCACCAATGTTATAACCCAAATTAGTATAACTTGAATTCGGTTGATATGTATAACCAGGTTGTGTTTGTGACATCCCATAAAATGGTAGACCAGCTTATGAATAAAACATTCCTGATACAGGTTCTTGTAAATTAACCAAAGGATTTTGAGTCTGTGGAACCAACATTTGATGATATTGAGTTGAAGGACCCACCTGATAAAGTTGATGTACAATATTTTGATTCTGTAACAGGGGTATAGATGTATTAACAAGTGGTAATGAAGTGGGTGTAATAGGTTGAACCGATTGATACGAGTGTACAACCATTTGTATTTGGATAGGAAGAGTGGGCTGCCATTGACAGACATTCAATTCAGTATTAGTTTGACCAAAAAATGACAGCGTACTGTCATATTGGGTGACCAAAGGTTTACCCCCAGCATGAGGAGAATAATAAGACGGAAAATCATTTTCTCCAAATGCTGAGAGTCCAGTTGATATGGTACTTAAAGGAATTGACCCAAAAGGACTGACTTGATATTTCCCTAATGATGTATGTAATGAATCAAGTCATTCAGTACTAATGATAGGAATACCAGTTAAAACACCGGATGATGACATTCACAAAGACCATGATCGTGAAGATGCACCAGAGAAAGTGCCAGATAATGATTTGTAACCTATTCGGACCGAAGGGCCACTGTGAAAATATGACTCTGGTAAGGTTTTGAACATCGACGCAGTAGCGAGGGAAGGAGCTGACGTAATTGGAATAGAAGACCCAACCGAAGATGTTGGTTCAGACATGGTTGTTTGACCAAATGTATACCCTTGAAAATAGATGGGAGATTGAATGGGAAAAGGATCAACAAAATCATATGGAAATGATTGAGGAAAAGACTCGTACAGGTAAAGGCCCCCCCCAAAATGGGTTGGAGTTAAAGGTGTATCATCTTGTGGGATTTTTTCAATCGTAATTAAACCAGGAGGAAGAACTTCACCATCAGGCCAAAATATATTTCAGATGGTTGACTGCGTGATATGGGAGATTCAATAGCTACAGAACTTTGTGGGATGACCAAGGTAGGAACAACTTCCGTTTGTTCGACTTCAGGATTCAAATGTTCTGGCAAAGAAGAGATAGGATCTAGATCAATTTGTGATTTAACAACATCGGGTCCAGGAGGTATGGTCTCATTTATTTAATTGATCGTGACCACGGGTAGCTGTGAAGACTCAGTTTTGACAACAATAGACGAACCAAGATATGTGGAAACAATTTGAGCTAACTTTGGTTTAAAAAATGATTTTTCACCAGAGGTACGGATTGTACTTGATTCAACAGATCATGATCGCTTTCACTTACCAAAAGTAACTTCTGGCGGTAAAGGTAGTTTTAAAGCTAATCTACGCAAACGATGAGGGATAGGATTTTGTTATTCCATGATTACTGATTTATTTTAACCAAAAAACAAATAAAAAAAAAGAGGGTAATTCTAGGCAAAATGGTTTACCAAGAAACTGTGAACTACAGAATACCTCTTGGCAAACCAAGAAGTACGAGCAAGTAATCTCCCCGAATATTGTGTTCGGTGTATCAAAATTTCAAGGCGGCTGACTCAGTTCACTATGGATGGATTGCCCCTAAAATTTTTCCTCCCAAATATACTCAAAGGTACGTGGAGGCCCAAGTCCGTATTAGTGCTGTCTGATGTGAAACCGCACAGTGAGAGCACCCCTTTATGCTTATCGTACTGTAACACTGCCCTATATACCCAAAAATACGTGGACGAGCTACGATATAATTATGTACATGGAGTGAGGTATCACACTCAGAATGTATCACAGACAAGTTAACGACAGCTACTATGTTTTACGACACCAGAACATTTCTCTACCCTAGACCTTATAAACGTTATCATTATGGTTCCAATGCTTTGTTAAGTAAATTGAGATTAATTTTATGTTGATCTTGCTTACCAATTTTCCTTTCAAAGGTTCACCATGATGATGTGTATGAAATTACTAAAATGCAAGCTAAGAATGATAAACAATATTTCACTTTCAACTTTTTCAATGAAGAACCTAGCTACTAAGGGAGGAGAGCAAATAATTTGTGAGCAAACAAATCAATGAGCACAAACTAAATGCAGATTTCCTAATGTTCCTTTTGCAAAACACACATTATTCTACATGAAAATGCAAGTTTTTCTTTTCGGTTTCTTTAATGTTATGAATGCAGAAAAGAAACTAGGTGCACTAAATCAAGAATTCAAATGTTTTTTACTTTCGAGAAATGAAGAATACAAACATCAATTTCTCTTTTGAAGGAAAAATGAGGACTTCAACAACAATTTCTCCTATCAAGGAAATGAATATTTTACGATAATTTCCTATTTCGAAAGAAAATGATTCTTAATGCGACAATACAAAGTACTTTGAAATAAACTTGTCAATGATAAAGAAATTTTTTTTTTAAACCAACATTAAACAAATTTTCAGTCAAAGGAGGAAGAAGTATATAGAGCCACTGCTCAATTGAGGATCAAACTTTTCAAAAAATAGCAACAAACAAAACTAAAGCAAATTGCAAAGGAAAATTCAAGGGAATTTGGGTGTTTTCAGGAGTCAACGCAATCTCTAAGGGGAGACAGTGCTCTGCAACGCAGGCTAGGAAGGGAGACAGTTCTCTGCAAAGCATTGTGTCTTGTCTAAGGGTGCGTTGGGCATAGTATACAAAGAAAAATATTACTGTTTAACTCACAGTATTTGCTAATTTGGATTTGAAAAAGTTTAATCTTGATGAGTAACAACTATTGGGTGGATAAACAAAGAAAATTAGAGGCATAAACACCTATAACTAAGAGAAATTCTCCACAACGGAGTCACCAATTTGTTGGGCCAGAATTGTGAATTATGGATAAATCACGCTTCCCTAGACAGGTGCTAGTCTAGACCAACAATTGAAAGACTATACGACTATTTCTCCTAACTAAGAACAGATATAGAGAGAGGATTAGAAGGTTACTTGTGATCCAAGCACTTCTAAATGGCTCCTTTTGTCGCTTCTGTTTCAGCTTCAAATTCAAGCGGTTTGTGAAAAATGCTTCGTGCAAGAAAGAACACTGAAATAGCAGAAGATGCAATAGTATAGATATCTATTCAATTTAGTTTTCTAAATTAGTAAATCATAAACCATATGCGTAAACCAAGATCTTACAATATGAAAAATCAAAGTCAATACATATGCATATAGGGAAAAATAAGCAGTATAATTTATTGATGATAGAAGGAGAGGTTACAACCAAATGACTGATTTGAAGTGACCCTTATAGCAATGTTCCCAAGCCTCATCACAGTATAAATCTTTCCAGCATCAGCTACACAAATCTAGCTCTCAATTGAAAATTCTCTAGTATTTTTGTACTCAAATTCTTCCTTCCAAGCACTTACATCTGTGCTCAATTTATAGATGAAATGTAGGTTTTTTTTGAAATAAATGACTTTCCAATAATAGGAAAGACATGTTTCCAATCATGTAGATGTCAAATGGACACTTGGATCTGAAGCTTGACACATGTGAACTCTTCTAGAAGGCACTAGCCAAGTGGAGATTCTGGAACAATGAGAATTTTGCTCCCAATGTGACCAACGCACCTGTGAATGTCGGGAAGTGCTTTGCAGAGTAGACTTGCATGGGGCTACTTGAATATGAAACACACTTAGGCCCCTTAGAGCCTGTGTTGGTGAGCTCTTACATGCTATATAATAGGCTTCAAGCCTTCGAAACTTTTTCTTGATGAAAGTCTTGCTTGATTTGTCTTGTTTCTTGTCTTAGGGCATGTAGCAACTGAAATGATAGGGAATGATAGACCCTTAATCATTGGTCCTGGAGATGATGTCCAGTTAAACAGGTCATTTTGAATGGTGTCCAAATTGACCTATAATGGTAGAGAAGTGCATTGAGAGTGAAATATTTCCAAAATTACATGGTCCTCATGTGCAACCTGATCATTGTAGTGGGGACCACGCTGGCAATGCTACTATCAGTGAGGTCCATGACAGTAATTAATTTCCACTTATAATTTTTTCTAATTATACCTTGATGGTTGTTTTCTTATAACGTTTTTTGTTTAAATGATAGAGAATTTTGTACTTGAGCATCCTACCACCAGAGAGGAACATAGGACAACACTTCCAACGGTGACAACTGGTGCACTAGGTAAATAATCTCATTGCAATTTTTTTTATTAATATTACCGAACTAGTTTAATGATATTTAAAAACTAACAATTAAAATTTAATATTATCTGTTTTGTAGGCAATGCCCCGTCACTGCTTCAAACCATACATCGTGAGTACGCAACTAGGTCTGCTATCCGGGAAAGGCATGAAACAAAAGAAAAGCACAATGATGTTGATGATGTAGTTAGGAGCTTTAGAAATAGGAATAAGAAAAAGAAAATTTGATAACGTAAAATATTGTATTACTATAAGACAAATGTTACCATACTTGGAACCTTTTTTGCATCATATAAAACTCATTTATCACACTATTTTTATGTCAAGCACTTTCAATTTTTTCTTGCATACTTTTTGTTGCATTTATTTTTTATTAGTTATTGAATATTTTTTTCTGCTCATGAAAGTAAAAAATGAAATATAGATTGGGTATTGGGGAATTGTGTTAGGTCCCTATATTACTAATATAGTCCCTTATTGTTGTTATTGTAACCCCCTTATTGTTATTATTGTACCCTTGTAACCCCCATATTGTTATTATTGTGCCCTTAAATTATTATTGTTAGGTCGGCTAGGATTACATTGTGGCCCCACTAGGATTACATTGTGGCCCCATGGACTCCTATATATAGAAAGCAGGTTTTGTAATTTGTATCATCCAAGAATTGTTCATTCATGTAATGTATTGGAGGTTTCCCCCTCAAAGTGGCTATTTCGAAGGCGTTGATATCTCTTTTCTTCTATTTTTGGAGTTGGTTTCACAACATTTGGTATCAGAGCTCAATATTGAAACCAAATTATCTCTGTGATTTCAGATCTTCAATATCTGAAATTTGGCCCTGAAGTAATCCTCTGAATCTTCTTTTGAATGCCATAAGTCTGACCTGATTTGGATTCTTCAAGGAAAATTTATGTCCAATCTCCCACAATGACCCAATTATGGACTGGTTCAGTATAGCGAACTTGTACAACTTGCAAGTCTAGCGTAGCTAAGACTGGTTCTAGGCACATTACCTCTTTAATATGTTCAAAGGCCTTAGTTGCTTTAGGATTCCATGACAATGCATCTTTCTTCAATAATGTTGTTAGAGGTGCTTCTATTCTCCCATAATTCTTAACAAACTTGTGATAATACCCTGTTAGCCCAAGAAATCCTCGCAACTGCTTTATGGTTGTGGAGAATTTCCATTCCTTAATGGCTTTAATTTTGTTAGGGTCTACCTTAACACCCTCGTGAGATACAATATGACCCAAATATTCCACCTCTTGTACTCCAAAGAAACATTTGGATGTTTTTTCATGTAATTATTTCTCCTGCAATAGTTTGAGCACCCTATCAACATGTTGAACACGATCCTTCCAAGACCTGCTATAGATTAGTATATCATTAAAAAATACTAGCAAAAATTTTCTAAGGAAGGGTTTGAAAATGGACTTCATCAACCCTTGAAATGTAGAAGGTGCATTGGTAAGGCCAAAAGGCATGACCAAAAATTCATAATTACCCTCAAGATTTCGAAATGTTGTTCTCATAATATCTTCAGTCTTCATTCTAATTTGATGATATCCTGAATGAAGATCCAACTTGGTAAAATAAATTGCTCCAGGTAATTCATCCAATAATTCATCAATCACAGGAATGGAATATTTATCTTTAATGGTGAGCTTATTGAGCTCCCTATAATCAGGACACATGCACCATGATCCATCCTTCTTGTGTACCAATACTACAGGAGCAAAGAAAGAACTTTGACTAGGTTGAATTATACTAGCCTCTAACATTTCTGAAATCATACATTCAATTTCACTCTTTTGGACATAAGGATATCTATAAGGTCGAATGTTTGGAGGAACACTTCCTGGAATCAAATGAATAGCATGATCATGATCACGAATAGGTGGGATTCCTTTGGGAGTATCAAACACATTGGAATGATTTTCCAAGACTCTTTGGAGATCTGGAGAAATAGATGATTTTGGTGTTGGAACTTCTAGTGAGCATAATTGTGCAATTACGCCTCATTGTTCTTTCTTAAGAAGCTTTGTCATGAAATTAAAGCTTATTATCTTTCTTGGCTTCCCTGTGATACCCCGTAATTCGATTTCCTTTCCTTCCGAAAAAAAATTCAAGAAAAGTTCTTAAAAATTAAAAGCTACCGTCCCCAAACATTGTAACCATTATACTCCAAGTACGACATAAGCACCTCCCATTGGGATGGAAAGCATTGGAATATTCAATACATATTCACCCATGGATAGCCTTATATTATGGTATTTTCCAGAGAAATTTATAGTTCCTCCATTTTCAACCATCACTTGACATTCTGGTGCTGGGTATAGGAAACAATTCAATTCCTTGGCTACCTTACAATGAATAAAATTATGGGTACTACCTGAATCAATCAACACTATTACCTTTTTCTTCTTGATATGTCCTTCTATCTTGAGATTTTGAGGCATGGTAATTCCTGCCAATGCATTACACAATATGGTTGGACTCATTTCTTCCTCTTCTAGGGTTGGTTCCTGGTGTATATCCTCTTCTTTTTCATTTTCTTCTTCCTCTTCACAATCTATGTAAAATAATTTCTTCTCAGCATACTTATGACCTTTAGTGTATTTGCTATCACAACTATAGCAAAGCCCTTTTGCTCTTTTTTCTTCCAATTTTTGTGGTGTCAACCTTGTAGGTTGTTGAAAAATAGGATTAGCAACACTTCCCTCTTTATAGAAGTGAGTGGTAGGCTTCCTTGTCGCCATAATTTTACATATAATTTTACATTCAAATTTTCTTGCCAACGTAAATGCCTTCTCAAATGAATCAGGTTCCAAAATGCGAACTTCATGTTGGATTTTATCCTTTAAAGTACCTATGAAGAGATCAATCCTGTGTTCCTATGTAATATCAATTACCCTTATATTCAATTTTTGGAAGTCCTCAATGTGCTCCCCCACTAAACCCTTTTGTTTGAGATTTATCAATTGGCTAAAGAAGGTGTTGTTCTTTGTATCCTCATAATGTGCCATCATTTCCTCCGTAAAAATTGACCAAGTGACAATTTTTTATGGGAGCAAAGCCATCGATACCATACAAATGTATTTTTTTCTAGATGTAAAGTTGCAATGCATACCTTTTGTGTGTTTTGCACATTACTGAGATCAAAATATTGCTCCATCTGTAGTATCCATGTTACAGGATCCTTGCCATCAAACTTCCTCATATCCATATTTGGAATATGGTGGTTCTTCCCACCAACATTAGAGTTTATGAAATCATGATTAGCATTTATTTTGTTCTCATCATGAATTTCCTCTACTATCTTTTCACCATTAGGAAACTTTTGTTGTATCAACTTTGTCAAACCTTCCATGTCTGCTTTTAGATCATTCTTCATGTTTTCCATTTTTTCATCGATCTTAGCTTCCATGTCATCCATCTTAGCTTCCATGAAAACTTCCATGTCATCCATATTAGCTTCCAAACCATTCATCTTAGCTTCCACGCCTTTCTTCAAACCATCCATGTCATTTTTTGTTGCTCTTTGCAATAGCGAAATTTGGTACACTTTCTCATGGACTTTTGATATCTCATGTTGCATTTCTTCATCTTCATGAGTCATAGTAGAGCCTTATGAAGGCTTAATGGGTGTTGAATTATTTTTAGGAGGAATTTTAGAACCCAGTACTGATAGCTATGCTCAATAGGCCTTTGGAATCAACTAGAACTGATTTTTCAAAAAAGACTTATGCAATTTGAAAAAAAAAACACACCTTTTTCTTGACGTTGAGGACAACACTTTTTTGAAGGAGAAGGGCATGTTAGGTCCCTATATTACTAGTATAGTCCCTTATTGTTGTTAGTGTAACCCCCTTATTTTTATTATTGTACCCTTGTAACCCCATATTGTTATTATTGTGCCCTTAAATTATTATTGTTAGGTTGGCTAGGATTACATTGTGGCCCCACTAGGATTATATTGTGGCCCCATGGACTCCTATATATAGAAAGGAGGTTTTGTGATTTGTATCATCCAATAATTGTTCATTCATGTAATGTATTGGAGGTTTCCCCCTCGAAGTGGCTTATTTCTAAGGCGTTGATAACTCTTTTCTTCTATTTTTGGAGTTGGTTTCACAACAAATTGAGAGTGATGTGAGGCGGGGGGGGAGGAGCCATAAGACCTTCCACCTTCACGTGTTTCGCCCTATTTAGTAGAGAATAAATTATTGGAGTGACTTAATCTTAGATTAAACCTCCCTCGATCCAACGTAGCAACAAAAAAGTCATTGTTGACTTAGTTTCTACTCTTTCAGATCGTGGGAGGCTTGTTCCAAGTTCAGGTGACTCCAATAAATTGTTCTTGAAACGAAGAGGAGCTTATTCAGGTATGTTTTGATGTTTTCAACATATGTTCTAACATTATCATAAGAATGCATCTTAGAGTAAAAAATACTACATCAATTACTTTTATTTATTGTATAGATAATTATGGATTTTGAATGACTTGGTAGCGTAGGTACAAATCCTCTTGCATCATGAGCAATACAACTTGTCAACCAGGGTCATGTCCATGATATTTTTGCTTGTGCACTTGACCAGTTTCATAGCGTCACATTTTGTAAGTTCCTTTACAGTTCATAATTCAATATGAAGCTTGTTCATGATTATTATCTGGTTTTTTGTATGTGTTTTTTCCTCTATTTGATTGTAGGTTTGAACATACTTTTCTACATTGAATTTTTTTTTTATACTATTTTTATACTTACTTGTTATGGTTATGTTGATATAACAACCATTGTATCGTATCCATCTTATCGCATTCCTTGTGTTGTAGTTAGGTACAAAGGAACTCTAGGTGCAGGTTAGAAAGTTGGACCTAGATCTAACAAATTCCATTGATTACTTGATTTTTTTCTAAGGGTTACTCCATGTACGTAAAATTATTTCCACATAGGATTCAAATCTCCCCACTCAGCCTAGTCTTGCAAAGTTGAAGGGTTCACCCAACACAAGGTTTATCGTACTAAGTGAACACAATGAGAGCTATTTTTTATGTTTGTGTGTGTATGTGTGCTGGCTCACACATAGACACAACGGTGAGCCATCAAAGATGAATCTCAAAGGTGTTTTTAAAAATATAAGCGAACATGGGCATTATTGAGCCAACAATGCCTGCATATTTCCTTCTCATGAACAAGTATCATTGTGGAAAATCCATGAAATATAATTATGTCAACATTTTCATGTAATTCTTCTACATTTTTCCAAAAAAACACATTGCCACGTGCTCTTTTTTTCTCATTTTTCTAAGCAATGAAATGGGAGCATGTTATTCTATTGATGGTGAAGGTTTTTGTGTCTACCTGTAGGTGCCCTACGTTCCTTCGACGGTTAGAACTATTTTAAATGAAAGAAACTTGAAATAATTGACCTTGATTTATAAAAATTAGCAATCACACATGTTTAACTGAACTCTAACTCCTCTAACTCAAATTTACTAAGCTAACTGAGTGAAAAGAGCCATGTCACACAAGTTAACTACATCCAAGTTGTTTGTTGATGTGGAAATTCAAGTTTTCTCAATTTAATCAAGGTAAAATCAAATTGAGAATTTCTTGCTGCATTTTTCAACATCTATGTTGTCATATGTTGCACACTAGATCTTGTAGATTCATTTAGAAGTCACCACTAATTTATTTTCATAACAATCAAGATATACTTCAAACTTGATGATATGTCTCCTCCCTCTAAGCTCAGATCTCATTTAGTATAATATATCTCAACACAAATCATTGGTTATGGGAGAGTCCTCTTCTCACGAGATTTTATTTGTTCTTCCATTAGTTCCACCTCTTGTGAGAGCCTTCGCAACCTTTACTATGTACCTACAATTCTCACCAGGCAACCATGGAAGAATAATAATAACCAAACAAACAAAATAAAGACAACAAGCTAAATAACAATAACAATAAAAGTTAAAGAACAGAGATATAAGTTACTTATATCTTGATAATTAGAGGAAAATGTCAACTCCCTCTTGATATCAATCTTCTTGCATCCATATTGCAAATTTATCAACCTTTTCCTTATCATCAGCATGATGTCATTCCTTCCTTGCATAAGATAGGCTTTTTGTAGTAGATCTGACAAGAAAATGTATAAAAATGGAAAATATGCCCAAGAAATAACACCATTGAAGATAAAACTTCAGATCTTCATTAATATCAAAACCTTTGAGGTAGGGCAACACCATACATTCACTCCTTAAGGAAGGAGATCACTCCACAAGCCATATGCTTTCCCATACAATAATCCTTCACATCTCTCAATGGAGAGTCTCTAGCCTCTATATAGGTTTCATACATGCAATACCATGGGTAGTTACCATGGGTCTCTCAATACCATACATCCAATACAATGGTCTTATCACTTTATTCCTTAGCTACATGTGGTCCCTTACATAATGTGGGTTAACCACTTTATTTATTAACTATGGCCCAATTATTTATCATTCTTATATTATTACATCATATTATTCCCTTGGGTACCTCCCTTTGTACCCTATATTATCCCTCCATAGGTACACTACATTACACCCCCCTTAAACATGTTTCGTCCCCGAAACATGAGAAGAACACAAATAATAAGATCTACTCAAAAGAGTATTCCACTGGTACCATTCATGTGCATCTAGCCATCCAAGGGAAAGGTGAACACTTGATCTAGTCGGTGCCTCGCTCGCTTGAGATGGAAGCGGGTTCTGGTGGTTCTTCCTTGTTGATGTGTGGTTAGTGGATTGTCACACCTCTCTATGTGTCGTCCAGGGGTTGTTGTCCTTGTTGCTAATTTGTTTCCACCTTGCTAGTTGTTGTCTTGCTGGGTGATGCGGGTGGTGATATGTTGAAGCTTTAACTGATGTAATATCTTTCATTAATTCCTCCATTATTGGTGATGGAGTGGTGTCTGGTTCTTTTTTTGGTACTTGCTTTGATGTCTATGTTTGGCTGTCTACCATCAAAGGCTCATCATCTCATGTGTCTGTGTCGTTAGATATTTTTGCTTCTTCTTCCTCGATCTCTGCATGGTTCCTAATGCAAATATCATGCATTGTAATTTTCTTCTTTTTATACCAGAGCTTCATGAATTTCATTTGCACATTAAAATTGACAGTACCAACGGATGCCATCCAAGGATGTCCCAAAACAACATCCACAACAACCATATCTGAAGCATAAAAATTAGAATGCAACACATACTTATCCATAGAAATCTTCAAATCTTTATAAATTTGAACATCTTCATTATCAACCTGTGTGTTTTCAATATGCTTTGCTGGAACTTGCAATTTTTTAGCCAAATTCACATTGATACAATTATGCTTGCAATTAGGAATGATAGACACAACGATGTTCTCTTTCTGAATACTTCCATGAACCTGTAATATGGAAATATTAGTAGAAAATAAGTCTTTATGTCTCTTGCTGTCATTCTTTCCGGCTTGAGACCACTTGTCCAAAAGGAATTTTTCAAGTTTTTTCTCGGGAAGTTTCGTCACTGAGCTATCAAGTGAGATCCACCATTTATTTGCCTCATCTTTCATATGAAGCCCTATGGAGCATATCCAAAAATTTAGGTATTGAGCCTTGTGATATTGTAAAAAATATTCAATAGTAGGGTCATCATCTTTTCCTGTAAATTTCATCTTGCGAGAATCCATAAAATAAAGTAAGGGTTTTGAAGAAAATCACTTACTTTAGAAAAAAATTAAAATGGACATTACTTGGTCAATATAACTCAGAATCCTTAATATAGCCCATTTTCGAAAATGGAATAGCCATTTTGCATCTAAGAATATGACTGAAATCCTGATCTAGGCACTCTGGAAACACAGATTTGCGCTGCAACTGTCCCGCCGTCACAAAATTTCTGAAAAAATGGTTGATTTTAAATCAGTGATAACTCCCTCATCCGGACTCCGATTTGACCGATATTTTTTTTGAAATCAGGATATTTTACAAGGGGAGATCAGATATGTAATTGGTTGTTTGAAATTGTGCACCAAAATTTACTAAGAATTTCAGGAGAGCCACCGTACACAAATTTCCGTCAAAAACATTTCTGCAACACAACTAAATTTAAATCAGCGATATCACCCTCATTCAAACTCCGATTTGACTGATTTTTTTTTGAAATTGGGTATTTTTCCGCAAGGGATCTAGATATGATATTTATTTCTGAAAAATTTTCACCAAAATTTTCAAATCTACTCTACAAACTTTCAGCCCAAAAATTTCCTGCAAAAAAAATGAAAAAACAAATCTCCAAACTCTGCCCAAGAAAGTTCTCTGATACCACTTGTAGTAGATCTGACAAGAAAATGTATAAAAATGGAGAATACACCCAAGAAATAACACCATTGAATATAAAACTTCAGATCTTCATTAATATCAAAATCCTTGAGGTAGGGCAACACCGTACATTCACTCCTTAAGGAAGGAGATCACTCCACAAGCCATATGCTTGCCCATACAATAATCCTTCACATCTCTCAATGGAGAGTCTCTAGCCTCTATATAGGTTTCATACATGCAATACCATGGTAGTTACCATGGGTCTCTCAATACCATACATCCAATACAATGGGCTTATCACTTTATTCCTCAGCTACATGTGGTCCCGTATATAATGTGGGTTAACCACTTTATTTATTAACTATGGCCCATTTATTTATCATTATTATATTATTACATCATATTATTCCCTTGGGTACCTCCCTCTGTACCCTATATTATCCCCTCTAGGTACACTACATTTTTCTTCTTTCAGCAGAAACATGGATTTAGGTCTAGCTCCAGGGTTTTATCCACAACCCTATGGAATTCTTATCAAGTCTTCTAGATTGCTAGGATTTACAAACCCTAGACTTCCAATATTGTCTAAACATTTTTCATATGCAAGTTTTATTTCCAAAATTCAATTGCCAAAAATCATAAGACCTCTTTACATATGTGATGAACTCCATTATAGCTTTTTTAAGGTAGCATATCTCAACTAGTGACATGTGCAGGGAATATTTCAAGGTTCATGGCATCAAGACAACATCCTGCATTCTAAAATGCAATGAAACATTTCCAAGGGAAACATAGGTCCCCAAAAATTCAATTCAATATATATCACCAAATATTCTTGGCACAGGTATAAGAATTTCATCCCTTATATTAGTGAAATACTTGAATGTTTTCTTTTGCAGTTACCCAAGATATATTTTTGGAGATGCTTCCTTTAGCTATGGATTAGCCATAATTCTAGAGACTTCAAATAATCATTTTCCATCATATCTCATTCAATAAAATCATACTCACAACAGTGAAATGCAAAACATATCACTGCAGTATAGGGTATATGGAATTACAAACTTTGCAACTTCAGGGCAACATTTCATATCAGAGGAAATTTCCTACATAGGTTACCCATTCTTTAGTAAATTGAATAAACTTGATCCATTTCATTGCTTATTCCAATACCAATATGGATTGTGTGCTTCAAATCTGTATATGCATCTAACGCTGCTCAAGAATTGTTGAAGATAATATATCACTTAAGGATTTCATCAGTGAAATTGTTGTGTATAAGTAGGTGAAGGGACTCTTTATAAATGATGTCCTTAATGTTTTCTTTAAGGAACCCTTCATAACTTCATATAATTCATGTATTTCCAGAACATTAGTATAGCCCTTTGATGATACATTTTTTTAAAAATGAATTTTTTCCATCAAGGCATACTAAGATCATCCTTAACAACATCAAAGAAAATTTAATACAATCCTTAATACATACTTTTTAAATCAGTCCTACGTTTGATTCTCATATACTCTATGATATTATTGCTAAAAGAAATTTAATTTCAAACAAAAATTTCTGAGAAAAACAATATATAGCCTTCAATCTAATGTAATCAATCTTCAGTAGACGTTTCAAACTGAAGATACCTTTGCTAACGTTGTCACTAATTGAGGCATTTCAGACTACTTTGGATTATGTTCTCAAATTCTTTGGTCTTTATATCTTTCATATGAGGTATTTTAGCCTTACTATAGTAGATCAAATACCATTGGCTTTTATCCTCCTTTCAGAGTTTTGGACTAGAGCTTCTAAAGGCGCATACTCAGATAGGGAATATAGAATTTTCTTAATAAATAGCGAGTCTTAACTTGAGAAGTAATATTTCTTTTGCAATGGCCATTAGAAATTTATATTTGGATTTATGAGGCCTCTTAGACATGATTGAAACATAATAACAAGAAGAACAATTTGGGATTTTTAGCTCTTAAATCCTCTTAAAAATATTTGGCATTATGTTCTTCGATCTCCAAATCATAACATATCGAAAACCCTTCACCCTAGAAATATTTCCACTGGGCATAACATAGTGATAACAACAATTATCTCAAAACCATAAAAAGGAACCAATGTCCATTTTTGTTTCAACAGGGGACTTCAATGATCTCCTTCAGATTCAAATTGATATTATAGACAACTTCAACCTTCTCTAAAGCTAACTTCAAAATTTTCCTCAAGGTTGTTAAGGCCTCAAGTCATACTACTGTATTGAATAAATTAGGGTCTGATTTTCTAGGCTTCTAGGCTTCTCAGTTTCCTCTTAATCACTCTTAGAATTTCACTTTATTAAGCTCCTTTTTTGGGTCTCTTGTGGTTTTGACTAAGGCTTTTATACACTCTTAGGTTCAGACTGAGCCTTTACCTCAAATATATTCAGCCTTGTCTGATAATGTCTTGAGATCTCTTGGTTTTCTATCTAGGACTTTCGATCCTTCTTCAAGAAGCAATGGAGGCTTGGATTTACTTTGTCTAGCAAACATGTAACTGGATTATTTCTAGGGAAAAAATCCTTAGATGATTGTGGATTCTCATCAAGGATACTAGTACATTTGGTCAAAATTCCAACACTTTTGTCGTATTGTCGGAAATTTCCCCAATTTTTCTCAATTTTTTAGTTCCAACACTTGGGGTCTTTGAGCTAGAACAGATCCTCTGAGCTCCTACTTTTCATCAATGTTGTAGAACCATTAAATCTATGACATGGCTCCCTTCCCATTAATCCCTACCTATATAAATTCTAGGATAAGTGCGGAAGGGATAGCCAAAAGAATGGATAGGTTCTTAATGGCAAAGAAGTTGGAAGAAAGAGAAGAAATAGTAAGGAGGCTCAAATCCTAGACAACTCAAGATAAGTTCTAAGGTCACATGCCCATTTTTTTCTAGAGATGTACTTTGATCCTATTATCCTTTTAAATTCAACCATTCATGGTTGGAAGAAGGATCTTTCATATTGTTGGTAAAGGAAATTTGATAGAAAAACCTGGTCTCAAAATGCTCATCAACAATGGTTATCTTGGTTAGAAATCTCATGGAGCTAAAGAAGGTAGTTTTTCTCTCCAAGAGAAAAAGGAAAACAAAACAACAAAAATAGCTCACAGAAATATAATCTAGATATGAACACCTTTCTCATATATTTTCCTCATCTTTCTCGGTAGAAATAACCTAGAAATTGAGCTTTATGGAAGTTAGGAAAACTTAGATCCTAAATATGGAAGAAGAAACACGAAGACTAAAAAGCATGGCAACTTGGATAAAAATGGGAGATGTCAAAACTAAATTTTTCCATAGCTATGCAAATAATAGGAGAAAAATAAATACCATATGGGAGATTGAGGTAGAATATTGAAAAATGGTCTCTTCCACTAAGGATTTAAAAATTGCAGCATCATCCTACTTCTCATCTCTCTTCAAAGATCTAGGGTCCTCAAACATTAGCTCATAGCTACAATTAATCAAACATTATCCATGATTATTCACTCAAGAGGAATTGAATATGATCGGTATCCCGGTCTCCCTAGAGGAAATTGAAGGAGTTCTGAAAAATTTCTCTAAAGAAAAAAGTCCAGGAATGGAACTATTCCTCACCTTTTTTGATATCATAGGATCAATTTTCTGCATGATGGTAGACGAATATAGAATATCATGGAAATTTTTGGTAGACATCAATGATACCTACATAACCTTGATTCCAAAATTCTCAAAGCCCAAGAAATTTTTTGACTTCAAGACCATTTCCCTATGCAACCTAGTATATAAAATAAACTCCAAGATAATCTCAAACAAGATCAAGAGGACGATAGAAGAAAAGATGCCAATAAATAAATTCAGTTTCCTTGCTGATAGGAAGATTAATGATTCCATTTCCATTTCCCAAGAAGCCATCCATTTTATTAAGTCCAAAAAAATGAAAGCTCTTGTAATTCAAATAGGTCTTCATAAAGATTTGATAAATTCAACTGGACTTTCCTCATACTTTTTCTCCTTCAAATCGAGTTGAGATTGGAGGTTACAAACTGGAGCATGGGTTGTGTATCCTTAGCCAACTTCTCCATCCTTATCAATGGTTCTCCTTCCAAAAAATTCATCGACTCTCGGGGTATCAGGAAGAGATTCCACTTGTCATTGTTGTTGTTTTCAATTGTGATGGAAGGTCTAAGTCGCCTTCTACTGAAAGAAAAATAGGATGGAAATATAAAGGGCATTAAAATTTCCAAAAAAAAATTCATTACTCATATTCTCTTTGTGGACAATGTACTTCTTCTGGGTTTAGTAATCATAGTTGAATATCATGCATTCCACAGAATAATAAAGCTCTTTTGCAATGCCACTAGAATGGATATCAATCTTAATAAATCCTCCTTTCATCAATCGATAGTCAACCCAAACACACTTTTGGAGGTTCATTATATCTTTCCATTGCATATTTAGACCTCACTCGAAAATGGTATCAAGCATCTCAACTTATTTCTCAAACCAAACAACTATGATAAAGAGGACTAGAAGTAGATGATAAGAAAAGTGGAGCATAAAATTAATTTATGGTGTAACAATTGGATGTCACTTGGGGGAAAAATGATCCTATTCCTGTAGCCCCACAGTCCCATTTTGTAGGTGTTTTGTCTCTTCCTTTAGCTGCACATTTTTTTTCTCTGGCTCTACAGGTCCTTTCTATAGCTTAATGGATTTTCCTGAAATATTGGTTTCCTTGACACATATCCTTATTTGTTAGATATGTAGTTTTTTTCACTTGATTTTATTGGAGGTTATTTGCAATTATTGTCTATTTTGTTTCTTATATTCCTCCTTTTGACAACTAACTAATTCCTCAATAGTGATGGGTGTTGGAGAAGAAGGTTGAGGCTTCCCTTATCTGATCTTGTTACTCTTTATGGTCTTAAAGTATGTGAGGGCTTTCTTTTATTTCCTTCCTTGAGGTTTGGTTGGGGTACTTAAGCCTACTAGTGTAGAAACAATTTCCTCCTCTATGTTCCCCACTATAGTGATTTCTTTCTTCGCCATTGTCCTTTTCTTTGGTGGCCTGGATGATGTTCATGTGGCCTCCTGGATATTTTGTCCTATTTTTGTTACTCAAGATTGGCTAGCTCCTCTTTAGGAACTTTTGTCATTGTTTCTACCTCAGTTTGTGTCTTTGTATTTTCTTCTTCCTTCTCCACTTCTTCTGATTTTCCTTTTGATTCTTCTTCTTCAATTTTAGCTTCCTCTTCTTTAGACTCCCCTTTTGTTGCTGCTCCTTCTAGTTCTAGCTGAGCTTAGGCTTGAATCTCTAGGAAGGCCCCTCTATCCATATCTATAAAATCAACCCAAGGAGTAAGGTTTTGGATAAACTCTAAAGCATCCATGACTATTAGTTTTATTAGCCCATGGTGTGCTAGGTACTGGTCCTTTCCTCATTTTACCCTTAGGCTAATTTCCTTTATCTACTGAAGAAGGAAATGAGGGATGCTTATCCTTTCTTGCATAAGAAATTCCATTTAGAATTTTAGTTTATAGAGAAACCTCAATTGGTATCCATACACAATACTAAGTCTCCCTTCACATGAGATATATTTTTAGGATACTTCATCCCAAGGATAATTCACTCTCCCTTCTTTATTTTTATCTTCTATGGGTTCATATTCAAGAAATAAGTTTTTATTTGTTGTAACGGCCTTAGTTATTTCCTCTTTTCTCAATCTTATGCCCATGGGAAGTGTGGGGATCCTACTGATAACTTCTTTATTTGAGTAAATGATGTGACCACTAACTATAGTGATGTATTCATGTCCCTCTGGTTGTTGGAGTTTCAAGGTAAATTTCTGGTTAATTTCATATTCAATGCCCCTATGTTTTTTGAAAAAAAAATAACCCATGATGATTTGTAAAAATATTCTTGACATCAAGTTGCTAATGGACAACTCTCTATTTTTTCACTTTGAAGAGGTGTTTTTTTCTTTCTTGTTCATATCTGAAGAAGATTAGGATTTAATATTTTGCTCATTTCCTTATTTTATAGGATTCCAAGCACTGTTGCACTGTATCTAAATCCTTGGTCTCTAAACTTCAATCCAATGGAGGAATTCTCCTCATTTTTTTATGGGTTTGCATCCCCTTTTTTTGTTGATCTTTTGGGACAAGGCTATTCTAAAGGATATCAATGGTGACTTTGGGAAGTTACTTGAAGTGGCAGAACACAAGGGATGCCAATTTTTGTGCCTTTTAATTGTGTTGAAGTCAAGTTGGATAAAGGTCTCATGGAGGCCATTCCTCTATAGCTGGATGAGAGGATCTTCCTCCAATAATTGTATTACTATCTTCCTCCAATAATTGTATTACTATGTTGGAAACAATGAGAAGGGGTGAATCAATATTTCACTTACAGTTAGTTAATTATAAATTTTCTCAGAATTGTAGCACAAGCATATGATTTAGAATTAAACCCTTGATATCTTTTCATTGATATCTTTAATGTTCTACTCCACATACACTAGTACCTTCTTATTTGTGAAGATGTAAACCCTTCTCTATTCGTGACAACTGATAGTGATGAAAATACAAATACACTGAATTTAGTGGGATCATAATTTTGTGCTTTAGCAATCTTCAAACCTTCAATTTCAATATTGTATTCTTCAGATAAAGGTTGCTAGAAATTATCAGAGTTTTTCTCAGAATTGTAACACAAGCATAAGCTTCAGAAATTTACAAGGAAACTATTTAGGCCACCACTATACAAAAAATATGTCCTATAGGAGGGCTATAGACATACCCTTCAGATCCATTGTCAAATTTCAAACTTGCACAAGGTATACCAGATCTTAATTCTGCAACATGATTTACCTCATTTTGTAGACAAGATTCTCAAGGATAGGCTTCAATCACAATGCAGATTCACCATTAGTTTCTCTATCAGAAAAATTATTTGCTCTGTTGTAATACTCAGTTATCTGTTATGTTATTAGTAAGACGAACAATTTGATCAATAATACATATTTTTCATACCCATCAAACATTTCTAATTCTGGTATACAAGGATAGCATTATGGATATTAAAATGTTTAAAGATGGGTTAAACAGATATTTAGACAGTGAATAATGAGGGAAGATCCACTTATATCTATATCTTTCCTATTTATGGGACCTACCCAATATATGTATCTTGATCTGGAAAATGTAAAGATAGGAACAATAATCAAGAAAAACATGTTTGTCCTTGCATTTCATCAGGATATTTTTCAATTTAATAGATCAAATTTATTCTAATCCAATATAATAAAGTACTGAAACATTGCATTTTTCCATTCAATGCCATTATGAAAAACTAGACAAATAAGGTAAAATAGTTGGCATTTGCAGGATTGTGATAGAACTGAAAATTATTTTATTAAAATTATCCTCACTGATGATTTTCCTTTGATTTCTCGTGTAGCAATTTCTCTTGTAAAGAACACCAATAAAACTTGTTCCAATTTAGAGGTACTGAGACAAATTTATGGTAACTTGTCAATCCAAAAAGTATGTTGACATAATTTTTTCAATTCCTTATGCTTCTTCTATGATGTTTTGAGATGTCTCCAACATATTCTCAATCATGTGATTGACTTGATGGCTAGAATATTTTTTTCTTTCCATATTGTTCTTTGCTAGGAAAGCTTGTACATATTTTTCAATATAGTATTGATCATGTGATTGAATTGATGGCTAAGAATCGTTTTTGTTTTTCCTTATTGTTCATTTCTGGAAAATTTTACCATTAAAGGAAAGAAGATTGATCTCTCTTGTTTTTCTTATTCAAGGATACCTCCCTAAGCTAAATCTTCCCTTCTAAATTAGACACTTCAACTATGTGACTACATGATTTTATTTGTGATGTGGATGTGGCCTTTAAGGGATGCTTTAGAATAATAGTTTTATAAATTAGTGGAAACTCTGCACTGGACATTAATCTCAATGCTCAGGAGTCATGTTCCCCTCTAGGATCCAATCTATTTTTCACATTTTCAAATATTTGTTTTTCAAAATCGAAGTGTCTGACAATTTTGGGATCACTGTGTGTGTAATATAGACATAATTTTCTTAAAAATAAATGTGGCATAAATTTTTCCTTACCTTGGCATGTAGGAACATCAAGATGCAGGAAATCCAGTCCTAGAAGTTGAATGCAATGGTTTGACCTTCAAAATACCCAAGGATAGTAGATACCATAGATGATACCCCATTATGTTACTCACCATCAGTTGTGAAACCTCTCCATCATGAAGGAAACCAAATAAAGTCAAGAATTTTATTCTATGAAAGAGCCTCTTCAGAGAGGATTAATGTTCAGAAATATAAGATTCATCTATTTAATGTCAACCTAGGTAAGACAAGGAATTGTCAAACTTTTACTATATGATAAAGAACCTCTTCCATGTAAGTATTATGGCATCCCCTTATTCTTGGGCCAAGCAATAGAATCCAAAGATAGAAAATGCTATCTTCTGGGATGGCTTTAGGAAAAATTTTGTCTATAATACAGTATATACAGTGATCTCAAAGGTGGTGGAAAATTCACTGAAAACAATTCTCCTAGTATAATCTAGAAACCCAAGGACCTTTTAAAGGGAAGCATACTTTGGATGGCATCACAATAACACATAAATTTATGCACACATTAGTTTACAGGAAAAAGGAAGGCATGTTAATCAAATTAGATATGGCCAAATCTTAGGATAGGCTTAACTGAAACTTATTAAATAGAGTTTTCCAAAAGTTTGGATTCTCAATGGATTGGAGGCATTAGGTGAAAGCGAGTCCCCCCTCGTCTAAATTTTTAAATCTCATCGATGGTTCTCCAACAAAATTCTTTGAAGCTCACATGGGCCTTCTTCATGGAGACCATTTATCTCTATCACTTTACTATCATGGACAAATATTTGGGCAATAGCCTTGGATATTCTAAAAATGTGTGGAAATATCAAGGGCTAACAGTGTCCCAACATTCTCTTCCCATCTCCCACCTGAAACTCATAGATGATACCCCATTATGTTACTCACCATTGGTTGGGAAACCTCTCCATCATGAATGCAATCAAATAAAGTCAAGTGTTTTATTCTATGAAAGAGCCTCTTCAGAGAGGATTAATGTTTAGAAATCTAAGATTAATTTCTTTAATGCCAACCTAGGTAAGACAAGGAAGTGTCAAACTTTTAGTATATGATAAAGAACCTCTTCCATGTAAGTATTTTGGAATCCCCTTATTCTTGGGTCAGGCAAGATAACTTTACAAAAACATAAATAAGTAGTCACAATGGAAAGGGTAATGGATCTCTATTGGAAGAAAACTAACTTTTAAAATCAGTCCTCCAAGCTCTGACAAATAATCCCTTCTCAATCCTGAAAGTTCATATGGGTATCCTAGTCTCAGTGAATTAATTCTCTTTGGCAAGGCACAAAAGTGGTCGAGAAAATTTCTTGCTTTCTTAGAGAACTGTTTTCTTACCCATGTTTTATGGTAGAGCTGGATTTAGATTGGTCAGTGGGGCCAACTCTTCTCTTGGAGGTTTAGAGGATTTTTTCTGTGCACTCTAAAATGTGGGGCATTCTGAGATAAATTATGGATACTAAGTACAATATCACAACTCCAAACCTAATAAAAAGGCTATGCAATTTGGTATCTGAAAAAAATCAAATGTAGAGGTGGTCCAATGGAACTTATTTTGGAATATTAGAGGTGGATCAAAGAATTTTTTTCTGAATGAAACCTAGAGAAGGAGTGCACTCCTTTCAGAGGTGGTTGGTTGGAAAACTCTTCAAGAAGCATTCCAACAGTGTTGGGAAAGAAAAATTTGCAACAACGAGATAGATCTAGGAGAAGGGGTACTACAACAAAGAATTTGGAAGGAAGTCAAGGAAGTTGGTGCTAAGATACATCCAAATTAATTAAATGAACTTGTAGACCTACTGGCTAGAGTTAGTATCACCGATGGAGGAGGAATTGATTCCTTGAAGTGGAAAAACTATGTTTAAGAGGCACACTCAGAAAAAGCAGGATAAGAATCCATAATAAGATGAGGGGAAAAGGAAATATAGTAAGGTTTTCTAACAAGATCTGGATCAAAGAAGGTTGAATGAAGACTACATATTTTCTCTTCTTGGTGGCTAGGGATAACATTTTCACTGGGGATAAGTGATGAAAAGATGCACTCGAGGCCCCTCTAGGTGTTTGTTGTGTAAAGAGGAGGAACGGGCTAACCATGTCCTTTTGAATTGTACCAATTCTTGGAGGTCTGTGGTGGAATTCTCCAGTGTTTAAATTTGTAGTTCGTGGCTAGGAATTTTCATAGGGGATCAGTGATGAAAAGAGGGGCATTCAAGGCCACCATAGGTGTGTGTTGTGTAAAGAGGAGGAATGGCACAACCATGTGCTTTTGAATTTCCACAACACTTGGAGATCTATGGTGGAATTATTTGTCTTTTGTATTTAGGATAGTCCTAGCAGGAATATTTTTTTTGAACTAGTGGAAAGTAGGTATCATTCCTTGAAAACAGAAGCATTGTCTTTCTTATGGAGGATATCACATTCAATGGCTTCTTGGAAAATCCCATATAATAGAATGGTCGAAAAATATCTTTTTTTTTAAATAATTTTTTGTTGCCATCGGTATTCCAATGACTGGTTTTTTAAGAAAATATTTTGTGTCATCGGTATTCCACCGACTATTGTTTCTAAAAAATAATTTGGAACGTTGCTCTTGCGACGCTTGATTTATTTTAAAAATTATTTAAACGTCACTCTAGCGACACTTGATTTTTTTAAAAATGTTTTGAAATGTCACTCTAGCGACACTTAGTTTCTTTTAAAATTGTTTTGAAACGTCGCTCTAGCGACACTTGATTCCTTTCAAAAAAAAAATTACGTCGGTCTTGCAACATTTACTATTTTATTATTAAAACTTATTTTCGTTGATATTCCAAAGTTCTAGCGACGTTTATGCTATTTTCAGAATAGTGATGGTGTAGGGTTTCATCGGAATAGCGACAGTGTAGGGTTTTGTTGGAATAGCGATGGTTTATGGTTTTTTTAGAATAACGATGGTTTAGGGTTTCGTCGGAATAGAGATGGTTTATGGTTTCATCGGAATAGTGATAGTTATGATATCGTTCAAATATAAACATTTTTCTACCGTCGGAATAGAGACGATTATGGTATCGTCAGAATAGTGACATTCTTCTACCGTCGTAATAACAACACTCTAGCTAACATCGGAATAGCAACGACCATCTGGAAATTTCGGAAATTGTGTCTCTCTTCCGAAACTTAACTAAGTGTCGAAATTGTGACTCTAAGGAAAACCATGTTTTGCCCCACCTCAAAGTGTCGCTCTTGGGATGCCTATGTGTTGCAAGAGTGACATTTTGGCCATCGGAAATTGGGCCAAATGTGCTAGTGAATCTTAAAAATAGAAATGGTTGCTTAAATCTCTATATCTGCAAGGAATAGTTAGACCAAATTCTGCAAAAAACCAGATCTATGTAGTAAAAGTAGTTAAACGTTGAAAAGAAATAGTAATTGCTACATGCATCAAACAGACAAGACAAGATTTAAAGAATTTTTTCATATATTATTACACCTGCTAAAGGGAACAATAGATGTTACCAAACCCCCTCAACGGGATGGGTTCTTGGTTGTTTTCAACACTTCAGTTCTAGAAGTTTCTCTCTCTCAATGGAACAAAAAAAAAATGTATGTTGAACTCGGGTGGGAGTTCAAAAGTAAAAGAAAAGAGTAGTGACAATGAGAATGATCAAAGCATGACAATGAAAGGATCAAAATGAAGAATGAATGGAAAAAATACCCTATTTATAACAAAATATTGAGTTATCCTCGATAATGGCGAATAATAAAATATTATTAACCAAGATCTAGATCTAACCACTTGGAATTCTTTATTATATTTTATTGGAGGGAAAAGGTATTTAAATTGGTTAAAAACCTTTACTTAGAAATAATAAACAAATAAATGATTTATTTATCATTTCAAGAATGTGGTTAAAGAATAATAAACAAATAATTATTTGTTTAATAAATCCTAGATGATTTAGTCAAATTTAACAAGGAATAAGAGCTAAATAATGATTTAATTAATTATTCCTAGAGAAAAATAAGAAAAATAATGATTTATCTAATTATTCCTCATAATTTGGTTAAATATGACTAGGAATATTATTTAAAAAATGGTTTAATTAATTATTCCTAGAGGAAAATCAAATAATAGGGATTTATTTATTTATTCGTCATGTGGTTTCTTGTTTTAACCAAAAATAAATTAATAAAATATCGTTTATTAAATTATTTCTTATAGTGAAAGCAATTTTACTATGGTAAAATTGGTCCTACATGGTGTACCTCGATCCATTTAATTAGAAATGGTTAGATGACCAATTTTTGGTGATAAAAGATTTCCCCCCAATGTGGGAGCGTTAGGAGCTAATCATATCAGTGAAGTACGTTGTAAGAACACAATCACTAGACACCAAAGGGGAGTCAGAGAGAGAGAGAGATAGAGATAGAGATAGAGATAGAGAGAGAGAGAGAGAGAGAGAGAGAGAGAGATAAAGACGAAGTGAAGCGCGAGAGGAAAATAATTGAGGGGGACAGACATAGAAAGTGATATAAGTATCCTTTGATGTTGGGGTACCTTTTCTCAATGATGTGGGGGAGGCATACCTATTGAACCTCAGAATTACCCTCTCTTTAAGAGTTTTTCTCACCTCTTTCCATCACTTTCTCATAAGATAACAGACCCCAATCAATGATAAATGCTAGGTTTTGTCTTAAGGATGCATTAAAATTATTGCCATATTATATTTTCATGTTCTTGCTATTTGGATATATTTTTTCAATTTAGCTATAGAATGCAACCTATTCTAAAGCTAACCATGGATTCCGTAGCTACTCTCATGGTTTGGCAGGTTCCAGGTGTCAAATGAAGAAATGGGCCACATGGGCATTTCTAGAATCATCTCTACATGGATTCTATCCTATTCACTTGGTCCAAATCGACAGAAAATTAGGCCTAAGATCATGGTCAAACATATGGTCAAAGTATGTTATCCGAAAGCAGAAGGACTCTTGATTTTCTCTATCGTAGAAAATCAAGAGTCCAAAAATCCTATTGCAAGTCTAATTCAAATTAAGCCACCTATAGCAAGTTTATCTCACAAAATGTTATTTATTTTCCTTTAAATATCAGTTGTAAAAGATCGAGAAGACAGATCATAATTTAAGTGTTAAGTTTAAACTTTTTGCTGACACTCTGTATTCAGACTTCATTTTATCATAATAAAAAGTTTGTGTTTCCAATGATTGTTTAAGCGCACCTTTAACCAGCTAGTAGTCCAGTCGAATCAATTGCAGAGGGCCCTTGCACTGGAGGAGGTTTGTCCTTTGTTGTTTTTAGTTCAATTCCCATTACCCTGTTTTCAGCAAATCAGTTTTCTAATTAGATTCATGTTTCATTCTAGTTTTTGATCAATCACATAACATTAAATCACAATTGTTCAACCTTGTTCTTCTAAGATATTTCATAAAGATAGATAACTCCGTTTTCAAAATTGAATTAAGATTGGAGTAATAAGATTACACAATTGCCTAGTTTCCTTACTGTTTGTCATTTATTTCCTTATAATAGAGTTGTTAATTAACTATGTCAACAGATGTTTTCAAAAGCCATTTCAATATGATGATCCTAAACTAAATGGTTAAATGTCTAGTTCATACAGTGGTTGAATTTACTTTGCACATTGTAATTTTCTTTCTAGGAACTTAGAGGCTAAGGTATAATTGACTTCTCACATAGCATCTCAAGAGGTTAACACTTCACATCGAACGTTGCAGAAAATTCTAATATACATTAGTTGTTTTTAGTTAGTCTTACATGCTTTCATATTTTTCTTTCGGATCCTCACTTAATTTCATCACTGATATTCCTAAAGATAATTCTAAAAGAGATTTATTTAATCATATTTCAATATTTAATGGTTGAATGTTTAATGAGTCCAATTATTGAGTTACCTTTTGCAGAGTTTATTTAGTTTTCTAGTTCATTAAGTATAATTGGATACTTAACACTATCTCAAGAAGATCACACTTCATAATTGAATATTGGAAGTAACTAAATATACATTAGATGTTTTCATTACATTCTTTGGTTACTTTTCTAGGGCATTAGAAGATTAAACTAAAGACAGTTATTTAACATCATCTCAATAAGGTCATACCTCATAATTGAATGCTGAAGTAACCAGAAGTACATTAGTTGTTTCATTTTTCTTTTTTACTAAAGAGACGCATTGTAGTTTCAATATTAGTTTTATAATTAGATCCATGGAATAGAACTAATGATAAGATAAAAAAACATGCTCTGTTTTCCAAATTAAGTGTTAACTAGCTAAAAAATTTTGGTTTGTTTTTATGGAAATCAGACTAACTTAGGAACACTTCGTTTTCTTCCTTCTAAAATTAATTAGATTCATTTAAATATTTTCATAGTTTTAGACTAACCATCCTTAGACATCAAAGAACCCCCCCCAAAACAACATAAAATACAAAACAATGAAGTAAGAAATAGGTAAACTAAGTGACATATAGTGCACCACACTTCATCAGTTTACAAAACTCGGTTGATAATTAATGAAAGAAATTTAAGACATTAAATTGACTAAACATATTGGTGCCATTGTCGGGGAATTGTAAATAGGTAACGTGATTTCCTACATCTAAAAAAATGATATGCATAGAGAAAGAGACTCTAGGGGAATATTCAAAGCTAGAGGCATGAGTTTAATCCCTACAACACCACTCACTCCACCAAGACTAAGAAGTGATACACCTCCATCTCAAAATCATATTTCATATTTCACTAGAAATAGACTCTTTGAAGTTCTAAGGTCAGAAATCCAAATAGGAGGATCCCCTACTTCATCTACTGAGGCAGTCTTAGAAGAAGAAGATCCTAGGTCTCCAACAGAACGAGTAACCTTTTTCACCTCCACATGAGAACACATTTTAGCTAAAGAGTTAGAAATTCCTAGTGGAGAGGAAGAAGAAGAACCTTTCTTCAATATACCATTGATAGAAGAACCAGAGGAAGAATAGTTAACCTTACAATTTTACTCTCATACCAGATCTAAATAATCTATAATGGCAGGAAGAGGAGAAGAAGAAGGAGAAGGAGAAATTCTAAATGGATAAAATGTAATATTTGGAGGAGGAGATAGAGGTAGAGGTAGAGTAGGAGATAGAGGAAGAGGTAGAGGAAATGTAGAAGGAGGCAGAAGAAATAGGGTAATTGAGAGTTCTTTTGGCTTCCCTATAGTTGATGAAGATACAAATGCCACCATGAAAAATATCTCACTTTTTGTCCTCCCAAACTTTCATGGATTGAAAAGTGAAGACCCTCAAACATTTTTATTTGAATTTGAAGTCTTGTGCAGAACTTATAATTATTTACAGGACTCTCAAAAACTAAAATTATTTCCTTCAACATTGAAAGGAGTAGCTCTAAAATGGTTCATGATTCTAATCACTAGGTCTATTAGGAAAAAGAATGATATGAAGGGAGAATTTCTAGAAATTTATTTGGATTATTGCATATATATTAATCACAAGGAAGAAGTGTTTAAAATGATGCAAAGAGAGGATGAAAATTTGGAGGATTTACTTGAAAGATTCAACTATAACATAAAAAGAGAAAAAATGGAAAACTTAGATCAAGACACTTTAAAATCTCTTTTGTTGAAAACCATTAGAGATGAGTGGATAGTTATCCTTAACATTATGGGGAAGGGGGACATATCTCATCTCCCATTACCTGACATTGGGGAATTATGTATTCATCTCTCAAGAGGAAAATCAAAAACTGGGAAAGGTCCAAGAGATCCTGCTCTTGCTAGGGTAAATAAATCTGCAACTGGAATAGTGAGTAGGGAAGAAATTGGAAACATGCTTGATGAATTTAAAACAAACATTTTTGGGAGTCTTAGTGAACAGATAGACACCCTTCAGTTACAAAACAAGAAGAAAGCCGAGACTGATGATTTAGATATTTTTTGTCCCAAATTCAAAAAGAAGCATGATTTAAGAGAATGTCCTCTTGATGCAAAATTCATAGAGACATGTATGATTTTTTCAGAAAGTCATGAGATTAAGAGTTGTCCCTCAATTCCTGGTCTTAAGGCTATTTTTCAAGAAGAAAAAACTTCAAATCCAACAAAATCTATTTTCTTTGTCTATAGAAGGCCATGGCAGGGACCACAAACTCAAGGTTTTAATAACCAAATGTATACTCAGCCCCCACCAAACTAGAATTCTTGGCAGCAACCATAGCCTCAATCTCAATCTCAATCTCAACCTTGGGCTCAAGGAATGTAAAATCCCTTTGGAATATTCTCTCAATACTATCAATATCCTTCATCATATCCAAACTACACTCCTCAACAAAATCCTCAACAAAGTCAAAAGCCCCAACTCCAAAAACAAAACCAAAATCCACAACTCTCTCTACCATTCCCTCAGAGACCAAATCAGTTACCTACCCAAACATTACCAAAACCTAGCAATAAAAATTCTCAGAATACCTACATGATAGAAGGACAACAATTTCCAACCTACATCATTACTCCTCTAGATCTTAATGATGTCCAACTTATATCTGGTAGGATATTAGAAAAGAAAAAGCCTTTCGTAGTCATTCAAGAAAAGGATAATTTTGAGGAAGATTCTCTACAACCCAATAAACGTTTTGAAGAAATAACATCTCTTCAAAACCAAAATTCTAAAAATGAAAAATAAAGATAACCAATAAACTCAACTCCTATCATAGAGAAACCATCAGTATCTACTTCTACACCTCCTTTTCCTAAAATATTACAAGTTGATAGAGGGGTGGAAAAGCATATTATGTTGCCTAATTATGATTTTCTAGATGAATTGAAAATGTTTGTATCAAAATCCCTTTGTTACAAGCCATCAAGTAAATTCCAATTTTAGCTAAAACAATAAAGGAGTTGAGCATGAAGAATATGGGAAGAAAAACAAAAGAAATAAAAATAAATCAGCTTATAGGAAAAATAGCAGACGTAATGATGGGAAAATTTTCCATACAAAAATATTTAGATCCAAGAAGTCCAGTTGTAAAAACAAATATCAATGTAGTTGAAATTCCAAATACATTGATTGATTTAGGAATGGAAATAAACATCATGATAAAACAAACCATTGAACAACTCAAGCTTTATAATCTTCTTTATACACCTACATAACTGCAATTAGTAGATATATGTGTAATCAAGCCAAATGGTGTGTTAGAAGATATCTTAGTGTCCCTAGATTCTTGGGAGTACCCTATTGATTTTATGATCTTAACCCCTAAGAATAATCTAGGAGGACACCCACTCATATTAGGAAGACCTTGGTTGGCCACAGTTGATGCTTTCATTAGCTATAGATCTAGTGATATGTATATTTCTGATGGTAATACAACTAAGAAATTCACTCTATATCCTCCAGCAAGAACAATCATAGAGATAGATGACAATGAATGGATTGATGATGAAGATGATATACAACCTCTCTTTACTATTTCAACCATTAGTGAAGATAGTCAAATATTAAACACAATAGAAAATTATGAATCATCTCCAGAATATGAACATGATCAATTTCAAGAAAAATCCAATATTGAATATTTTTCATCTAGGCAGATGTATCTTTATTCTATGGAAGAATTTTGTAGCTCTACAGTTGAAATATTTCCAGGGAAAACCTTGAACATAATAATAACTTGGAAAAATTACAACAAGAAAATCTAATCAAAGCATTAGAACAACATTCTTTTGCATATGCATGGGAATACACTAACATGAAAGGAATTAGTCCTAAAACTTGTATACATCACATTTACATTGAGGAAATTTGTAAACCTATCAGACAACCTCAAACAAGGATGAATCCAAATCTTAGTGAAATTGTGGAAGAGGAGTTGCGAAAATTGCTGAATGTAAACTTCATTTACCCAATTTCAGATAGTTAGTGGGTTTCTCATCTAGTTATTGTGCCTAAAAAGAATGATAAATTGATGGTATGCATTGATTATCGAGAATTGAATAAAGCTACCCTAAAAGATCATTTTCCTTTACCCTTTATAGATCAAGTGTTGGATACATTAGCAGGTAAAAATTATTTCTCATTCCTGGATGGTTTTAGTGGTTACAGTCAAATTTAGGTAGCACCTGAAGATCAAGATAAAACCACATTCACTTGTCCATGGGGTACTTATGCCTACTCAGTACTTCCTTTTGGATTGTGCAATGCACCTGCAATATTCCAAAGGGCAGTACTAGGAATTGTTTCTGATCTAATACATGATTGTGTAGAGGTGTATATGGATGACTTTAAATTTTATGGTAATACATTTGAAGAAGCTTTAGAAAAATTGAAAAAGGTTCTTAAAAGATGTAAGGAAGCAAACCTTTCACTGAGCCAGATATTTTTTTCATGATGTTTACATAAGGGATTGTTTTAGGACATCGTATTTCAGGGGATGGAATTAAAGTTGATAAATCTAAAGTTGAAGTCATCTCCAAACTATCAATTCCAAATTGTCAAAATGATGTTATAACTTTTCTAGGATTCACAGGATATTATAGAATATTGATATAAAATTTCACCAAAATAGCATTCCCACACTTCAAACTACTCACCAAAGATTGTAAATTCAGTTGGAATCGTGATTTCCAGTTAGAATTTGAGACGTTAAAAGCAAAAAATTCTAAAGCACCCATCTTAAGAGGTCCAAACTGGAAACTACCTTTTCAAATTTCAACAGATGCTTCAGATAAAACTCTAGCAGCTGTATTAGGACAAAAATATTTGATCCCCTATGCCATTTATTACATAAGCAAGAATTTTACTCCCATAGAGTTAAATTACACTGTTACTGAAAATGAATTCTTAGCTATTGTTCATGCTATAAACAAATTCATACATTATATAACAGGCTATGAAACCTTTGTTGATAGAGATTACTCTAAAATTAGATACTTAATGAACAAATCTACTACTAATGGTAGAGTTACAATATGGTTATTACTCCTACAAGAATTCAACATTGTTGTTCTAGACCAACCTGGAAAGCAAAACACAGTTGTTGATTTCTTGTCTAGAATTCAAAATATCAAATATGACACTCCAATTGAAGATAAATTTCTTGATGAATATATTTTTGCAATAACTACTCAGACTCCTTGGTTTGCAGATATTGCCAATTAATTAGTTACAGAAAAATTACCTTCACATTTTCTTTCTAGAGAGAAAAGAAAAATCATTCAATTAAGTGCAACATACTCATGGATTACTAATTAATTGTATAAGACATGTCCAAATCTCATTATCAAAATATGTGTTCGAGAAGATGAAATGCCTGAAATTATTAAAGCATGTCATGATGAACCTTGTGGTGGAAATTTTGCTGACAAAAGGAAAAACTATAAAATCCTTCATTTAGGATATTATTGGCCATCCATCTTCATATATGCCAAATAATATTTCAAAAGGTGTGACAGCTGCCAAAGGGTAGGGAAACCTGCTCCATCAAATGAAATGCCACTACAACCTCAGGTACTCATAGAAACTTTTGAAAAATGGGCCTTGGATTTTTTTGGACCTATTAATCCTCCATCTAAACAAGAGAAGTATATTTTGGTATGCACTGATTATGTCACTAAATGGGTAGAGGCTAAAGCATTACCTTTTGCTAATGAAGGATCTGTAGTTAATTTTCTTTTTGAGGATATATTCACTCATTTCGGTGTTCCAAGAGAAATTGTAACACATCAGGGAACTCATTTCACATCAAAGGCGATGAAAAGTCTCGCTGAAGATTACAATATTAAGCATAGAAAGTCCACTCCTTATCATCCATAGGAAAATGATCAAGTTGAATCTACCAATAAGGTCATTGAAGGAAATCTCAGTAATACTGTTCATCTACACATAAGAGATTGGGCAGAAAGGCTTCCTGAAGCCTTATGGGCCTACAAAACTATATGGAGGAACACAACAGGACATACTCCCTATGAACTTGTTTATGGGAAGCAATTTTTGTTCCCTATAGTGTTTTAGATCCGAACTTCCAAGATGGCAGTCCAACTGGGACTTGATTTATCAGAAGCACAGAAACATAGATTGGAGCAGCTCAATGAGTTTGATGAAATCAGAGAAAATGTAGTTCAAAGAACTATTATAATCGAACAACAAAGAGATAAATGGAATGATAAGTATATCAAGGAAAAGAAGTTTCAAGCAGGGGATTGGGCACTTTTGTTCGATTCAAAATTCAAATATTTTCAAGGAAAGTTTCAGACTCATTGGCTTGGGCCATATGAGATTGAAAAATTCTTTGATAATGGACTACTGAAGATAAGGACAAAAGATGAAGAAAAGGTATCTCTTCTTGTAAATGGTCATCGGTTGAAAATATATCATTAACCACTTTCAAAAGAAGAGTTTGTCAAGATTTTCTAAGATAACATTGATATGAAGTTAGTGAAGAAGAATCCTTCTTCTTCACTAACTTGGCTTTTATCTTTTCCCACATTCATAAATATATATATATATATATATATATATGAAAACCAATCAATTATTGGCATACTTATACAGAACATTCAGGGTGACAATCAGAGATTTTTGACATCCTATATTTTCCATTTTCTTTTATGTAATAAGTATTGAGACAAAACTACATTCATTGCAGTTCATAATCTGAAAATTCATTTTCTTAGATAACACATTCAGAAGAAAAACATAAATGGCAAGGAGAGCAGAAACATAGGGTACCTAACAAGGGTAAATTCTATGCCAATGTTCTGATGCAAGCTAGTAGAAATGAAATGAAATGAATTAAAACACAGAGATAAGAAAACATCATCGCTGCCTTAGATCAGGATCCAAAGAAATGTGCTTGTCATATTAAATAGCAATACCAGTCAAGCACAACAATGCCAATAGCCGAATACTCAGTCTGAAATCATATTCCTCGGCCTATCTTACAACTTTACACAGAGATTGTGTCTCAAAAGAAACTAATTGAAATTCTCTGATAATTGATCAACAACCTTTACAATGAGTTTCTGTTTGAATCTTATAGCTGAAAGGGAGCAGAGGAGGTAGGTGGAAAACTATGCAGAATTAACACTCAGAAGAGGAAAAAGGCCTAGGCCCATTCTATTTAAATTCTACGCATTTATCTCTGGCACATTTAGGATGAAAGAGTAATCTCCTTCAGTCCACCAATTCCTCTAATATGACTCTGATGTACTCTGGCTGCAGTACTGTGTAGTACTCTGGTGAATAAAAAAAGAGTGAAGTGAATGACGGTAAGGTCCTCCATACTTGTGAAACAAATGTTCTGGTAGCTCCAGAATATGGTCAAGGCAGAAATCTTCTCTGGAACATGGCGTGGACTAAAAACAGCATGGGCACCCCGTCCTTCCACGGGGAAAAACCTTCTGCTGATGTAGAAAACCTACTATTCATTAAATTTTGTGCTCCGTATCCTCTGCGAGATCTATGATGCCTTCAAACAGGTACTCTGCCTCTAAAACACAGAGTTAAGGCTCAAATACCTTCATTTTCATGCCTTAGACTCTTTGCTGCTCCTTTCTGTCTCTGTTGGTGAGAAAATGCCAGTGTATTAAAAACTGTGTAATCATGGCGGCGTTTACCACTGACAACCCTGCAAAACACGCAACTCGGTTATGAAAACCATGCATGGGAGGGAGGATGGATACGGAGGGCAGAGGAAATGATAGCGCGGCGATGGTGGTTTTAAATGGAAAAATGGTGAACAATGCAGTGAAATACTGAAAACAACAAATAATAGGGTTTGGTGGAGAAATGCATCGTGAACCATTCGATCGTGGTCCAGTGGCGGGGATCGACGGTAGAGATTGAACAACGGGATGATTTATGAACATTGGCAGAATGCATATAAAACATTAAACTTTAGTGCAAAATATGAAAATTTGGACTTTGGTGGAAATGCAAAGGAATGCAATGAAATGCGATGGGAATGATCGTACGAGGCGGGACTTGATGTGGGTGGAGGGCGATTATTTCTGAACCGTTAGATCTAAGTGATAGATCAAAGGTGGAGATGTGGTTGCGGGAATCGCAATCGAAGGGAACAAAGGGGGGACACATTACAAAGTTGTGATTGCGATGGAGAAAGGCCTTTGTAAAAATGAAACGAATGAAATTTAAACCTTTTCAAAGGAAAAAGGGGTTTCTGTCATGAATGGCGGGGGAATCGTATGGTGTGACCCGAGGGGTACGAATCACAATCGAAGATCGGGAGGGGGGTTAATTGCAACGCACATTTCAAATGTTGCGATGCGATCGGAGGAGGGCTTGCGATTGGGAGTACGCAGGGAATGCTTGCGATCAGAGCGATCGGAGGGAAGGTTGCGATCGGAGAATCGGGGGATGGTGCGATCGGGAGAAGCAAAAGGGGCGACACATACAATGTTCCGATTTCGATTGGGACGGGGAGTGCGATGAGTGCTCAACCGTAGGATCGGAATCGCAGATTGACGGTATGGATTAGATCGGAGGTCACGATCAGGGGAAACGAAGGGATGGCATGGAGAGTTTTGCGATTGTGATCCAAGCGGGGGGTGCGATCAAGCGCTAGTCGTTCAATCTAAACGACGGATCAATGATGTAAAATGCGTCACAGGTCTTATAGACCCACGCCAATCGCATCGGAGTTTTTCTGTTGTAACAAAGGAAATGCGCTCGCCCGACACTACGATTGCGATTGGCGCTCAAGACTTAAGTGCTTGGTCTTAGCGCTAGGGCATATGGGGAAGTGGTTGAGGGGCTAGGCCCTTAATATAAGGTTGGAAAGTGGGTTTTTGCCCATTTTTAATGAAATTTAAGGTTGGGGATGGGAAACGATAGGGAGGAAAAGTGCTTATTAAACCAGACAAAGGGTGGACGTGGGATTTAAAGGGGATTTTTGGTATGATTTAGAGGGTGAAGGGGGACTTAGAAGGAAACAGGGGAACTTTGACAAAAGGGGAAAAAAAGGGGGTACAATGGGACACTCTGCAGGGGTGAAAAGGGGAAATAAAGGCCTGTTGGAGCTCAAATTTTATCATCGGTAAGGCTCATTGACTCAAGAACAGCAGAGGGAAACAATCAAAGGTAGGGAACATAAAAGGCTTCAAGGATGATGTGTTTTCAATGGAAATACATTCCATAAGACTCATAAAACAAATAGCCCCTTGCTTGCTTGTCAAGGAATTTATGGGGGGCTAACAGTGGCTCCACATGGGGATGGCTTCTTCTTGAAGGAGTCAAGAATTCAGAAAATGATCTTTGGTGTAGGCCAGATGCCTGCTGCTTAAGCCACCTTTATTTTTTGATTTTCAGCTGCCACAAATATGATAGATCAGCAGAAACATTCCCAAACAATCTACCTACCCATCCTACGGTCCTAGAATTTTTTCTTCTAGGGTGCATTTGAACTAGCAGACCCTTTACATCATTTATTTTTATAAGAAAAAATAAACCTATTCTAAATCTACCCTTATTACTTCATGAGGCCAGATTAGACTATTGGTCTCATATGTTTCTCTACCTAATCTAATATCTGCTGGGATTAAACTTTCCAACAGATTTCTTCTCTACATTCTACAACAGAAATTTAAAAACAATCAAACTAGGATTAGACAGTCTAGTTTGTTGTGGATCCAAGGCATAAAGACAGTTGCACATGGACAAAAATTTGCAGAAAACTGAAACATCACTTTCAAGGCTTGAAATCTGAAATCTCGAAGCATCCTTATTTCTTTTTGTGACTCAAGTTTTGAGTTTGTTAGAGTCACATTCTTTTCTTCATTTCAGCTCAGGTTTTGGGCATGTCAGAGCTGATTTTTCTTTCTTCTTTGCTGGTCCAGATTTTGAGCATGTTAGGACCAGCTTCTTTGCTTCCTTTGGCTCAGGTTTTGAATATATTAGAGCCAATATTTGTACTTCAGAGGTTCATGTTTTGAGCATGTCTAAACCTCTCCTTTCTCTCTATTTTTTGGAACATTTTATCTTTTTCTTGAAAAAAAAATACTGCAATGGTATGTACAATGGAAATGGAAATTGGAAATTGGAAATCAGCAGAAGTAGAGTTTGAGCATCCTGCCATTGACAGGACCCCCAAACAGCTCTATACCATCTGATTCTTGTATAAAAAAGGCATTTGGACCCACAGTGGCCTGGATGATGTATGGACCTTGCCACAAACTGTCAAACTTGCCGTGCTTTCCTTTATCCTCTCTCCTTGAGTCCCACTTCAGAACTTTATCTCCAATTTTAAAATCAGCAGCTTTGGTTCCTTTGTCAAACAACCTCTTTATGTTCTCTTGAACTTTCACTGCTCTGTTATAGACCTCTTCCCTTGTCTGCTGCAAATGAATTGTCTGGTTTATCCTTCTCACCATACTGTCTTCTTCTGTTTGGATTTCTTGGACAAGTTTGATCACTGGTACACCCAAATTGGTAGGAAAAACTGCTTTTGTCCCATAGACCAGTTGATATGGTGACATGCCAATGGACTTCTTTGTTGTAAGTCTGTCAGCCCACAGGGCATGCACTAACTTTTTATGCCATGAATTTTTGTTCTCTTCCAATAGCTTCTTGATGATGGTCACCAGGCTTTTGTTTGATGATTCAGCTAAGCCATTACCTTGAGGATAATAGGAAATTGAATGACCCAGTGTTATTTGATACCTGTGACAAAAATCAACCATTTTCTTGGACCCAAAAGCAGCAGCGTTATCAGTGATTATTTTTCTTGGACAGTGTTGGTATCCCGTGTTTTGACAGTTTGGCAAATCAAAAGACAAGGCAACATCAGAACCAATCTTTAGAGTTCCAGGATCTAGTCCCCCTGTTCTCAGAGAGGGATCTCTCAAATATTTGTTTGCAAAGGTTTATCTTGTTTGCTTTGGTTATGGATTTTAGACTAGTTATTAAGTGCAGATGTTTGTTTGGTTGGGTTGAGTTGATACAGCAGAATATGAAAGGTCTAGGAAAGATAGACAGAAAGAGGAAATATCTGGTTCATTGGGCAATGGAGTCAAAATAAGGTCATGACAAACTCTTCAAGGGATATGGGGTATCAAAGGGAAAATCTAACTTGGCCACGGGATCCTTTGTTTTGGAATGAGATGGACATTAATGTTTTGGAAAGAGAAACTTAATTCTCAACAAAGGGAACTTGAAAACATAACTTAACAATAAAGAGATATTTGATAGACAGGGCTAACCATAAATTCCACAAACATTCTTTAAGCAAATAATGACTTCAAGACAACTTTTAAAATGAAATCTAAGATTCGGGCAACTCCCTATTTCCTCAAAGATTTTATTTTAAAGGACTTAGAAAACATAAAAGATTCACTGATAGTTGCATTCATAGAAGAGGGAACACCTAAATAACATCTATGCTTACAGCTATAAAGACCTTCAAAACAACTGTTCAAGCAATGGCAAAGGGCAAGATCAAAACCGACCTCTTTGATTAACTTAAAACAATGGTACTTCAAAGGGAGACTTCAATAACAGCTTTCAAGTGATAGCAGACAAGCAGGGAGAACCATAAATCATGCTGAAACCAACTATTTGAGCTATTAAGGAAATAAACAAGCATGAAGACTAAAGAGAAGGTTTAAAGCCTCAAAAATACTTCAGCAGAAGAAAACATAAAATAGTGAAGGGTGAATAGGTCTAAGGTGCTTCCAGGAGTCATTTCTTAGCCTAAAAATTTCAGCCTACTGTAGTAAGAGATTATGAAACATAATGAAAACAGGAGAAAACATTAAACAGTTAGAATACTTCACCAACAACCAAGCTCATGAATCCAATGATAGAGCCTTCTTAGGAACGGGCATGCAACAACATCATCAAGACATCCAAGACTTCAATTTTTTTTCAACTTCAACAGACTTGTATATTTATTTCAGAGAGTTTCAATGTTACAACTTGTGATCAAACAGCAACCAACAACCAACAACTTATCATCTTTTACAGAAGTATTTATAGGAAGATGAGGAGGTGAGATCTAAAAAATATCTCAAGGGAAATTAATATAGAGTGAAGACTTCTCAGCCCTTTGAGGGGCTTGATGGAGAAGTTACAGGTGGATACGCTGTATTAATTGTTTTACATTTATGAATTAAGCTCGGTGGGAGCTTTATTTGAATTTGAGGCTTTGTGTAATGTTTGGAGTAAATCTACAAATATTTTTGCATTGATTTCCTTGCAAAAGTAACTCCCTGGCTGCGCTGGAGACGAGTATCTGATTTCCTTCAATAACTTCGGCCTCTGCTTTGAAAGGTTTGAGGCAACAGGTGGCTCTGTGGTAGCTGAGGAATCAATTTGCCTCAAGATGTGGCGGTGGAGGCTTTCTATCTGATAAAACACTTTAGGTTTTCTATAAATCGTGTTTTATTTGGGGATTAGGCGTTTGATAAGCATCTTAGATGTAATCCCCACAAATCTTTCCATTAATCCTCTGTTCTAGTGTGCTATGTCTTCAAAACTGATACTCTTTAACTATGTTCATAATAAAACAGTATCTTGTCGATGTGCAGGGCTGCGCAGGTTTTTTAAAGGCATCAATGCCCATGGATCATTGATAGAACGTTGAATAGAGCCCGCGAATGGTTCTTTTTAATAGCTCTAAGGTGCAGGAAACGTCTTTCCCAACCCTCGAATTTCTTTCTTTATACAATGGAAAACCATTAAAACACCTGCAAAACACAAAAACAATTAATAAATCCTGTGTTTTTAGGTTTAGACTGCTTCAGAAGGTGGGAAAGATCATGGTCGTTGGATGGCTGCATCCAACGGTGGAGATTTTATTCAGCTGTGGTTAAAGAGATCGCAAAATCGTATCGTAAATATTTGCGATGAGTGATCAGGGGTTTCACAAAAATGCGATTTGCGATTTGCAATGGAGGAGGGATTTGCGATGCGATGGAGATCTGTGATGGATCACATCGCAAGTATTTGCGATGGATCGCATCACAGATATTTGCGATGAGCGCTTTAGAAAAAACCACAACTCTGCGATTTGCGATTTGCGATGGATCGCATCGCAAAATTTTGCGATGAGCGCTTTAGAAAATCGCAGTTTGGAAGGGATGCGACATGATAAACGCTTTAGCAAGTGGTTTCAGCCCCAAAGCGCATGATGGGGAAGTGGTTTAGGACTTAGCCCAAAGGGGCTTAAGCCCATAGTAAAGACTTGTATTTTTTATGCATTTTTCATGGTTTTCAAAGGGATTTGAAGGTTTCGGTAAGGTTTTTAAAGTAGGTTTCAAACCTTATAAAGTGGTTTTTACGAATGGAAGAAGGTAATTCATAAAAACAAAGGGGATTTTGTGGAGAAAAGGGAAGCAAGTGAAGGTTAATTTTGGAGTGGGGAGGAAAGGGAAAATGATGGTTTTTCAGCAGTTTTTCTCTTGGATTTTTAGCAGAAATTTCAGAGTATGAAATGGGAACAGCAATGTAGGATCTGGACAGAGGCATGAGGCCTTCAAGAGTCTTCAAGAGCCAACAGCGTTTAGTAATGAAAATTTTTCCTTGAAGGCTCAAAACAGATTTAGCCACCTTTTGGTATAACAAATTTTATAGGTGGATAACAGTGGCTCCACTTGGGGATGGTGCCTTTTTTGAAGGCATCAAGAATTCAAACTTGCACTCTCTGGGAGGCTGATCAGTTGCCTCATCCATTTGGGCTTCCCTTCCTTTGCTGGGATGATCTTCTCTAAAAACGTATTTGGCAGCTATGAAAACAATGGACCTTCATCAACAAGCTTTCTACCTACCCAATCCTACAGATCTAACATTTTTTCTTCATCAGAATGCACTTGGATTGGCAAACTCTATTACAACATTTTATTATTTTTGAAAGCACAAAAGCTAATCTAACTCAAATCCTTATTTCTCCCTGAACTCAGATTGAATAGTTGAGCTCAGATATTTCTCTACCTAATCTATTGTCTGTTGGTATTAAACTGTCCAACAAACTTTCATTCTCTAAATTCTACAACAAAAATTTAAAAACAGTCAAGTCAAGATTAAGCTGTTTGACTTGCTGTGATCTATGGCATAAAAACAAGCTGCACATAGATTATTATTTGCAAAAAATAAAAACAAAATGGAAGGCTTAATATCTGAAAGTTTCTCATCATAGCCTTCTCTCTTCTCAGCTCTGTTTTAACTTCGTTTTGAGCTGCTTCTCCTTTGTTCTCTGGTTCAGATTTTGAGCTGATTAGAACCAGATTTACATCTTTTTTGACTCAGAAAATGAAACAGATTTGAGTCATCTCCCTTTGGAAAATTTGGTTCATATTTTGAACATGTTTGAACCTTCAATTTCTATCCTAATCTATCTACTGATAAGCCAAGATTAAACAGTTTGGCAGATCGAATTTACTATCCTATCAGCAGAGAATTTAAAGCTAATTAGTCAAGATTAAACAGTTTGACTAACTAGAAGTGTGTTTTTGAGGAGTGGCATTTGAGCTTGCACACTTTCATATTTATTTCTCTTTTTTGGCATGGGGCTTTGCCTTTCTTGTTTTCATTTCTATCCTCTTTTCTTTCTTTCCATTGTTTTTGTATTTTTATTTTTCTTACAAGACAAAAATCAACAACTAACTAAATGCTCAAAGGATTGAGATTTATTGCTTTCATATCTAACCTAATCTAACTTGGAACATTTACATGTTTTAGCTGATGAACTCTCTTTTCTAGTACAACCAATCTAGCAAATGATTCCACGATTGGTCCTTCTTCATCTCCTTGGGCAGGCTGGACAAACAGGGCCACTGCCATTCTTTTTGTTTTTTAGCAGCAATGCTAAATAATCCTCTTGCTTTTGGTAATATACTGCTCCTAATAACCTTTATCCCTTCTTCAAAGATTTTCAAGAAATGAGCATAGGGATATTGAAATAATACTTGGTTGTGAGTGTTTTGAAGATACGTTTCAACCAGGATCATCTCTTCTTTCTCCACTGGATTAAGGCAAAGATTCTTATGAGGCAGAAAAACTTCCTCATCTTCATTATATCTGAACTAGAGGATTCATCATATATTGTAGTGTTGTCCTCTTGTAGTCCTGGTATGCTCTGATTCAGTGGAATGTGCTCTGTGAAGAGATCATCATGTTCTTGAGTAGGGGTATCTTTTATTACCTCAACTCTTTTAGGAGGAGGCTCCTCATATGCATCTTGTTCAAGAAATTGCTCTTTCTTCTCAACCCCAACATTACAACTAATAGATAGTTGATTCCCAATTATGTGAAAATTATTCCTAATGAATTGGACTGGCTGATTGCTGCTTTCAAGCTGATGATAATGAATTTCATGACACCAATCCACTGTTGGTTGCCCTGCAGGATTAGTTTCTGTTTGGAGCTCATCATCATCATTAGATTTATCAGAAGTTGAAAAATCATTAGTATACACAATTTCACCAATCAAACATATTGGGTTATCATTTTGTTCCTTTAGTTGACCTACACGTTTATTTTCTATTTCAAGACAACAAGATTTAGTAGATAAACGAGCGAGAGTGTTTTGTTCTAATAAAGAATTTAGGGCTGACTGTTTATTAAATATTTGATCAATTTCTTCCTCTGTAAAAAGAGAAGGAGTGTTCTCTTTGCTTTGGACAGAAGAACAACAGTCCTCTCCCTCTTGTGTTAACTGGTTTTGAGGTTGGATGTCTTCTTTAGCCTCTTCTAGGGAATGATTACTTGTGCTCGTAGGGGAATTTTGAAGATTCTCTTCCTTTTCCTGATCTATCTCAATTTCAACCAACACCTCAAGATTTTCATGGCAGTCACTTCGACTATAAGGTTCATGAGTTGTTTCAAGCATATTATGAAGATGCCATTGTCTTTTAATAATATGAAATGATTCAAAACATAAAGGAAGAAACCCTAGTTGTATTGTCTCTTCTCCTATTTCAGATTTTGTCGGTTCAAAATGGCTTATGTTTTCCTCAAGGCACTGCTCACTATGAGCTTTTGCAATTTGGTTATGGAGTTCTCTTAATGGCATAATACAAGAAATAGGTAAGCAATCAGGAGTTTCCTGACAACCTTCTTCATTGCTCTCATTGTAATCTTGTGCATCATACCTATTTTGTAGTTTTTGGGTTTTCTCTTGATTCGAAAGGAGTATGGGCTGCTCTAGATCATCAATATTTAAATTGGCCTCATGCCTTTGAAATCTTTTCCCAAGTATGTACATCATTTTCTCCATCATGATCAATAATTTTTCTTTATTAATTTGTATATAATCTTGCTCATTGTCTAGGTCTTGTAATGGTTGAGTTTTGTATTTAAGGTCACTGTATCTTTTTAACCAGTTCAGAGTCTTCTGCCGATAGAGTTATTAGGTCTTTTGGGTTTGTGGAGTCGCCAGGTGGAAGATTTTGAAATTTGTTGTCCACCGACAGCATGATTGGGTTTTCTCAATGCATTCCCAAGGGAGTCTACACAAACTGGAAGGGTAATATGCCTACTGGAGGCCAGCGGAGTCACCAGGTGGAAAATTTTTAGCTTTTGTGAAGGCAAAATTTTTTATGGTTCCACCACCATGTTTATTATGAAGCCAAACTGAAATATTTTTGGGTTTTCTAAGTTTCTATGGTTGTTTTAAAGACTAATGAGTTTATAAGAGCTTTCCAAGCAATTATGAACTCAGTGGTTCCACTGTGATCGCCATTATGTTGGTATCCCGTGTTTTGACAGTTTGGCAAATCAAAAGACAAGGCAACATTAGAACCAATATTTAGAGTTCTAGGATCTAGTCCTCTTGTTCTCAGAGAGGGATCTCTCAAATATTTGTTTTCAAAGGTTTATCTTGTTTGCTTTGGTTATGGATTTTAGACTAGTTATTAAGTGCAGATGTTTGTTTGGTTGGGTTGAGTTGATACAGCAGAATATGAAAGGTCTAGGAAAGATAGACAGAAAGAGGAAATATCTGGTTCATTGGGAAATGGAGTCAAAATAAGGTCATGACAAACTCTTCAAGGGATATGGGATATCAAAGGGAAAATCTAACTTGGCCACAGGATCCTTTGTTTTGGAATGAGATGGACATTAATGTTTCGGAAAGAGAAGCTTAATTCTCAACAAAGGGAAATTGAAAACATAACTTAACAATAAAGAGATATTTGATAGACAGGGCTAACCATAAATTCCACAAACATTCTTTAAGCAAATAATGACTTCAAGACAACTTTTAAAATGAAATATAAGATTCGGGGAACTCCCTATTTCCTCAAAGATTTTATTTTAAAGGACTTAGAAAACATAAAAGATTCATTAATAGCTGCATTCGTAGAAGAGGGAACACCTAAATAACATCTATGCTTGCAACTATAAATACCTTCAAAACAACTATTCAAGCAGGGGCAAAGGGTAAGATCAAAACCGGCCTCTTTGATTAACTTAAGACAATGGTACTTCAAAGGGAGACTTCAATAACATCTTTCAAGTGATGACAGACAAGCAGGGAGAACCATAAATCATGCTGAAACCAACTATTTGAGCTGTCAAGGAAATAAACAAGCATGAAGACTAAAGAGAAGGTTTAAAGCCTCTAAAATACTTCAGCAGAAGAAAACATAAAACAATGAAGGGTGAACAGGTCTAAGGTGCTTCCAGGAGTCATTTCTTAGCCTAAAACTTTCAGCCTACTGTAGTAAGAGATTATGAAACATAATGAAAATAGGAGAAAACATTAAACAGTTAGAATACTTCACCAACAACCAAGCTCATGAATCCAATGATAGAGCCTTCTCAGGAACGGGCATGCAACAGCATCATCAAGACATCCAAGACTTCAATTTGTTTTCAACTTCAACAGACTTGTATATTTATTTCAGAGAGTTTCAATGTTACAACTTGTGATCAAACAACAACCAACAACCAACAACTTCTCATCTTTTACAGAAGTATTTATAGGAAGATGAGGAGGTGAGATCTAACAAAATATCTCAAGGGCAATTAATACAGAGTGAAGACTTCTCAACCCTTTGAGGGGCTCGATGGAGAAGTTACAGGTGGATACGTTGTATTAACTGTTTTACATTTATGAATTAAGCTCGGTGGGAGCTTTATTTGACTTTGAGGCTTTGTGTAATGTTTGGAGTAACTCTGCAGATATTTCTGCATTGATTTCCTTGCAGAAGTAACTCCCTGGCTACGCTGGAGATGAGTATCTGATTTCCTTCAATAACTTCGGCCTCTGCTTTGAAAGGTTTGAGGCAACAGGTGGCTCTGTGGTAGCTGAGGAATCAATTTGCCTCAAGATGTGGCGGTGGAGGCTTTCTTTCTGATAAAACACTTTAGGTTTTTTGTAAATCATGTTTTATTTGGGTATTAGGCATTTGATAAGCATCTTAGACGTAATCCCCACAAATCTGTCCATTAATCCTCTGTTCTGGTGTGCTATGTCTTCAAAACTGATACTCTTTAACTATGTTCATAATAAAACAGTGTCTTGTCGATGTGCTGGGCTGCGCAAGTTTTTTAAAGGCATCAATGCCCATGGAGCAATGATAGAACGTTGAATCGAGCCCGCGAAGGGTTCTTTTTAATAGCTCGAAGGCGCAGGAAACGTCTTTCCCAACCCTCGACTTTCTTTCATTATATAATGGAAAACCATTAAAACACCTGCAAAACACAAAAACAATTAAGAAATCCTGCGTTTTTAGGTTAAAACTGCTTTGGAAGGTCGTGAAAGATTGTGACTGTTGGATGTAGCCATCCAACGATGGAGATTTTATTCAGAGGAGGTTAAAGAGATCGCAAAATCGCATCGCAAATATTTTCGATGGGTGATCAGGGGTTTCACAAAAATGCGATTTGCGATTTGCGATGCGATGGAGATCTGCAATGAAGATCTTCGATGGATCGCATCGCAAGTATTTGCGATGGATCGCATCGGAGATATTTGCGATGAGCGCTTTAGAAAAAACCACAACTCTGCGATTTTCGATTTGCGATGAGCGCTTTAGAAAATCGCAGTTTGGAAGGGTTGCGACGCGATAAACGCTTTAGCAAGTGGTTTCAGCCCCAAAGTGCATGATGGGGAAGTGGTTTAGGACTTAGCCCAATGGGGCTTAAGCCCATAGTAAAGACTTGTATTTTTTATGCATTTTTCATGGTTTTCAAAGGGATTTGAAGGTTTCGGTAAGGTTTTTAAAGTAGGTTTCAAACCTTATAAAGTGGCTTTTACGAATGGAAGAAGGAAATTCATAAAAAAAAAGGGGATTTTATGGAGAAAAGGGAAGCAAGTGAAGGTTAATTTTGGAGTGGGGAGGAAAGGGAAAATGGTGGTTTTTCAACAGTTTTTCTCTTGGATTTTTAGCAGAAATTTCAGAGTATGAAATGGGAACAACAATGTAGGATCTGGACAGAGGCATGAGGCCTTCAAGAGTCTTCAAGAGTCAACAGTTTTTAGTAATGAAAATTGTTCCTTGAAGGCTCAAAACAGATTTAGCCACCTTTTGGTATAACAAATTTTATAGGTTGCTAACAGACAGCCAAACCGAGAGAGGATGCGGTCTTCTAGGAACCTAATGATGGCTGAATCTGTGGCATTCCTAGTAGGTATGGCCTCTATCCACTTAGTGAAGTAGTATGTGGCTGTTAGGATCCATTTTTGTTGTGCAGAAGAAACAGGATGAATTTCTCCTATGAAATCTAGGCCCCATTGCATAAAAGGACGTTCGACGGTGATGGGTTGTAGAGGTAAGGGGAGGAGCTTTCTTTTGCCTTGAAAAATCTGGCATTTGTGGCAAGCAATTATCATCTTATGGATGTCATTGAAGAGCGTAGGCTAGTAGTAACCAGCTTTGAGTATTTTTTTTGCAGTGGCCTTCCAGCTCAGGTGGCCTCCACATTCTCCTGCATGGAATTCTTGTTTAATCCTCTCAGCTTCAGTTTCTGGCAAACATTTAAGTAATAGGCCATTTGGATTTTTCCAGTACAAGCTTTCATTCATTATGCAATAGCTTCTGGATTTTAGCTTTAAGAATCTGGCCTTGGTCTTTGATAGTTCAGGAGGGACATTGAGGTGTGTAAGCACAAACAGAATGTCAAAATACCAAGGAGAGCTTTGAAAATTTTCTTCAACAGTGGGATCAGGAAATCCCTGCTGCTCATCCAAGGTACCTACCATGTTAATGTCAAGGGCTTGTAGATTCGATTCAGCCATTAACTTAGCTAAGCCCTGACCTTTGATCAGTTTTGTGGGTTTTATCTCAAGGTTGTATTCTAGGATCACATCAATCCATTTTCCCCTTTTCCCGTCTGGGTCTTGGGACAATATATCTTTGACTACTATGTTAGGCACATAAGCTATGGTGTGGGAATGAAATATGTACCCCCTAAAGTCCTTTAAGGCCTTGACTAAGGCATAGGCCTGTCTTTCCATTATGTTGTATTTCAAGGGTGCATCCCTCAGTGCTTTGCTGAAAAAGGAAATTGGCTATTCCATTCCCTCTGGGTTTTTCTATAGTAAGACTGCAACCACTGTATGCTCAGAGGAAAATGAAAAGATCAGGAAATCTTTTGAGAAATCAGGGCTAATCAGAACAGGAGCTTGGGTGAGTGCAAGTTTTACTGATTCAAAATATTTTTTAGCTCCAACAGTCCATTTAACTCCTACACCTTTCTTCAGCATGTTAGTCATATTCCTAAGGTGTTCAGCTAGATTGGGAATAAACCTCCTAAGGAAGTTAATCTTCCCAATGAAGGACTGTAATTCCTTGATGTTTCTCGGGTGTGTGATTTGTAGTATTCCCTCAACTCTTTGTGGGTCTATCCTAATTCCCTTTTTTGATATAATGTGGCCAAGAAGCTTTCCTTCTTGCAGCCCAATTACAGTATTTTTAGGATTCAATGATAGACCAAACCTTCTACATTTTTCAAACACTTTTCTTAGATGTCTTAGGTGTTCTTCTTCAGTCTTAGAATAGATTGTTATGTCATCCAAGTAAATAACAATGAAGTGTCCTATCTCATCTGAAAAAGCTATATCCATTGCTCTTTGGAAGGTTGCACCAGCGTTCATCAGTCCAAAGGGCATTTTTACATACATAAAGGTGCCCCATGGAGTGGTAAAGGTTGTCTTGAGTTGGTCTTCTGGGATTACTAAGACTTGGTTGTAACCTGAAAACCCATCTAGCAGGGAGATCCTTTTTGAGCCTACTACCCTCTGAAGGATGTGCTCCATTTTTGGCAAAGGGTAATTGTCTTTGAGTGAGGCTCTATTAAGATTCTTGAAATCAATGCACAGCTTGATCTCCCCTGTTTTATTTCTCACAGCCACTAGGTTGGATACCCAATCAGAGAACCTTACAGGTACAATTATGCCTACCTCATACAACTTTATAATTTCTTTTTCAACTGCAGGCAATTGCTTTGGGTTTATTCTGTGGAGTTTTTGTCTGAAGGGCTTCTTATTTTCTTTCAAAGGTATTTTGTGTTGTATGATGTTCGTGTCATAGGATTTTAAGTCTTCATAACTCCACGCAAACATGTCAATAAATTCTTTGAATAAGTCAATGTATTTCCTTTTCATTTCCATGGGTAAGGACCTAGCCAATTTAATCATTTTGGGATTATCTTTTGTGCTTATGCTGCATTCTTCAACGTCAGAGTCCGCGTGCTCTATGGTAGGCTTTTTAGCTACATCATTGAAATCAAAAAGGTCTTCTAAAGGCGCCAAGCCTCGAGGTATGTTCCTATCTTTGGCCTGCAACACCTATACTTCTTCATTGTCTGCATTTTCACACTCTGTGGTTGAATTTCCAGTTTCTTCATTTAAAGCGTTTATTTCTACGTCGTGGGGTGTAGTTTCATCCTCATCTAAGGGTTCCTCACTTAGGCAGCTATCACTAGACGTAGAGTCTGAATCGAAAAACACAAACTCGTTTCTGCCTACCAGGAAATCTTCAATCTGTTTGTCGCCCTCAAAGACCTGCCAATATTTTTAGTTATCCGACACTGCAGGTCTGAATCTGGTTTGTATTACGATTTTTTGGTCGCTTGGATTCTTAGGGTATGAACTGGCTAGGAAAGCTAATCCATTCGCAATGATGTTCTGATTTCTAGGAACAAACACTAATTCGTATTCAACAAATGTTTTCAATATGTCCACGGCATCGTTCCTATATGCTCTCAACCTAGGGTGTTTGGCTGTGTATTCACCGTTCACCTTTTTTATCACCAACTCAGAGTCTCCCTGCACGGTTATTCTACGGGCTCCTATTTTCTTCAACAGATTCAAACCCAAGATAAGAGCCTCGTACTCTGCAATATTATTTGTACATTTTAAATGCATATTGCAGGCATGGCTCTCCACGTAGTTGCTCTCTGTGTTACGTAGCCATACCCCAGCTCCGGTAGTTCTTCTTGTGCAGGACCCATCGAAACTCATCTCCCACAGGGGTTCACTCTCGGTTTTGTTATCATTTCTTTCCCTATGGCTAGGTTCGCCGTTACGTTGTGCTATAGGGTCTGCACTAGGCTGTGGGTTGTTTAGTTCTTCAGGTGATGTATGAGTTTGTGAGGGATGCCTAGTTAGCTATTTACCTTCTGTTTTTTTCTCACTCTAAATTTTTGTTTTAGTGCACTGTCTAGGGTTTCCTTCTTCGTTTCCCTCTAAATCCAAAGTGGCCATTATGTTAAAATCTATTGTCTCAACTCCTATGTTTGTATCTATGCTTTTTGGTGTTGGGTCCCCCAAAGATTCATCGTTGCATAAGATAAAGGAGTCCAAGTCTGTGCGTACAGAGTACAGAGGAGAATTTTCAGGCTTTTTAGGGCTACTAACCAGGAACTTCATTTGTACCTCCCTGTACAGTCTTCTAAGTTGGCTAAAAACAGGGATCGTGGCATATGCCCCATCCATTTGCATTGTACCCTCCAGCTTGGATCCCCATGACCTTAACAATAGCATGCCATACTTGGGTGGCACATCTGCCACGACAACATCCATGACCATGCACTTGGCTGGAATCTGGGTAAGGCTCACACATAAATCTTTGATCAGGCCGATATATTTTACCCTGCTAGAGTCAAATGAATATAAGTCTTTGTAGGGTCGGGTTATCTCTAGACCTAACCGTTCCATAACCACCTTAGGCATAAAATTGTGTGAGGCACCAGAGTCATGCATTGCATTATGAAGGATCTTATCATGAATATTGAGACTGATATAAAAATGAGGTATTACCTCTTCCTAAAATTTCCCCTCAATCTTCGGACCAAACAGAAGGGCTAGTTGATCATCACTCAAATTTATAGTGTCACTATTCTCACCGAGATTTAATGCTTTCAAAATTTGGCCTTTATATACATCTTGAGTGGCCAACTCAGAGAGTGGGACAAAGATTTTAATTCTTGCAATCTCACTTTCTAAATTGAAAGTGGACTGACTCTTTCGAATGCTCAACTCTGTTTGGTTAGCCACTACCTTAGTGGTTGAATCAATGTGCTGATTCTCGTTATGTACAGTGTTAGAAACTATTTTATCAGGAGTACTAACTGTAGTTTTAGTACTTCTAGTTGGTTTACCTTGTGTATCAGTGTTTAGGTTGTATTTTTCTTTGTTCTTTCCAGAAGCCTCAGCTGTTGATTTGTTACTTTCAGCAGTCACTTTAGAAGTTTTCTCAGGCCTTTTCTTGATGGTAATCTCAGAAGCTTTGGGTTTGAAATTGTCTAGGCTCTTTTTGCTCCTAAGTTCATATTGTCTGACCTGCATGATGTCATCTTCAAATCCAAGTCTGTAATCATCAGATTCTGATCTCTCCTCATCCCAATATGAGGGTGAGGGTTGATCTTCTTCTGTGTAACAATTATGGATTGAATCTTCTGTTTCAAACATGTTTATTGTGTTTCCCTCAGACTCTTCTATGATTCCCTCATCTTCATCGAGAAATTTCTCTTGGAATGGAGGGACAACATGCTGATCTGATTCTCTTTGTCTGTTGGGAGTGGCATTGTTTCTTCTAGAGTTCTGGTTCTGGTTGTGATTTTGGTTTCTGTTTTGATTGTTGACTGTGACAACCATTTTTTCCATCATTTTTTGTAGTATTTCCACATTTTTGGATAAACGGTCATACCTGGGATCAAATGTGGAAGATACAGTGTCATCTCTATTGGTTACCCTCTTCTCATCTTTCAATCTTGCTCTTTTCTCAATCAGATTAGCCTCTACACTCACTGCTCATTTTTGCATGTCTTCCAACATGTTGTAATCTCTCTCCATAAACTGGTAGGCCATGTCAGCATCAAAGCCTTCAGGGTATTTCACCAGAGCCATGCCCTGGGGAGGTTTCATGTGTGGAGGAAGGGCGCTATAAACACTGTTGAACCTTGTAGTGTAGTCATGGACACTCTCTCCTGCATTTCTTTTAAGGTTCATATATTCTGTTAGGATTTGGCGAGGGTTGGCCTTAACCTCCCATTTGTTTATGAAATTTTGATATAAAGCAGGAAGGTCTTGGATACTATTAGGAGGTAGGCCCTTGAACCACTTCTTCACATCACCTCCCAAACTCTGGGCAAAGATTCTCATTTTGACCGTATCATCATCTATCTCCATGTAGTCAAAATAATCTTCCATCTTATCTACATGTTGCTGGGATGCGATGGATTCTTTGGTAGTGAAATGTGGGATCCTTGATTGATAATAATTTGGTAAGGGCACTAAAGGCTGAGGTAACATCAAAGGCGCATACCAGGTTGTCATGATGATATTTTGATGAGGAAAAGGGTTAACTTGAGCAGCTGGTATATGGATGGTAGGGATACTATGACCAACAAAGGTTTGTTGAGGAGATTTAGGGTGGGAGAGCCCCAATTTTTGAATGAAGTGAATATCAAGAGGTGTAGATGGAGGGGTTTCTCTGTCCCTAATGTGTTTACCACTTTGAGGTGGTGAATTGGGAAGCTCAAGGTCTGGTTGATCTAGAACACTGAACGACCTAGTTCTTGGTGATCTATCAGGTAGATCTAGGTCAAGATGAAAGTGTGATAGAGTTGTAAGGTCTTGAGCTGCAGAGTTAGCTCTATAGATGTGGTTGGAAATAGTTTATATTCCAGGTGTAGGCGATTTCCTGAGGATGCTCTCAGGGTTATCAACTATTTCAGGTGGTTTTGGATCAGGATAAGCTCTTGTGTGAATGGTTCTGGAAGCCAGAATTCTTTTTTCCAACTAAGCAGCTTGACCTTAATTATTCCTTCTATTGTAGTTGATGTTGCTTCTAGAGGTTGGTCTTCCAGTGGAGTCTTTGGTGAAACCAAGATAATCAGCCGGCCTACTGATCACCAGTGGAGTCCTTTAATATTTTAGGAACTATGGAGTCACCAGGTGGAGGGTTTTAGGATGTCTCTGGAGGCTACACTGTCCACCACAGTGCTTATGAGATGTCTCTCTTCAAAGATATCTAGAAAACACAACAAAGTCAAACCAAAGATTGACTGGGAGGGCTTTTACCAGATATGTCACCTCTGAAAGAGTGTGAGATCTGGAGGCTACATGGCCCTTTCCAGACTCAGTCTAAGAGTGTGGGAAAAACACACAAATGGTGTAGAAGTTGGAATGCAAATGGAAGTGTTTCACTACCAACCTGACCAAAGTTTCTAGGTTTTCTGAGGCTCCTGTGATGTAGTACAATGGACAATACTCATAATTTCCCTAGTGGAGTCGCCATTATGTTGGTGATGATACTGGGAGATAGATTAATGTTTAGCAACTATAGGCTCTCAGATTTCCCCAGTGGAGTCACCATTATGTTGGGGTTCCCATGTTTTGGCCAGATTGGCAAGACCAAAAGATGAGACAACATCAAACCACTTTAGGACTTCAGGATCTAGCCCTCTTGGGTCCAGAGAGGGATATCTCTATGATTATCAAATATATGTGACTTTAAAGCTCAGTGTTAATATGTTAGGCTAGTTATAGGCACATGGTTTATTTGTTTGATTGTCTGTTTGGTTGCTGGTTATCAGGAAAGAAGGGTTCAATGTAAGACAAGATGAGAAAAGAGGATTAATGCAGAGGTGAAGAATTCCAGGGAGCATTCAAGACCATTGGGAAATGGAGGCAGGAAAGGGTTTTCTTGCTAACCAATAGGCAGGCTTTCAATTGGGCTAGTCATCTAAAACATTGGATCTTAAATATTATTGTGTGATATGCAATGGTAGGAGAGGAGGAGACAACACAGATTCAGGGCACAAATTTAAAGACCAGTTGGTCACACAAGGATCCTAGTGGATAGGGCTAACTCTAATCCCCAATGTTCACAAATATTCCAGCTAAATCCTTAACAAGAAACATCTAAGAACAGATTCATTTAATTCATACATCAGAGAGCAGGCAATGGCATCCACTACACTGGTTAAACCAACTGAAATCAATTCTTAGATAACACATTCAGAAGAAAAACATCAATGGCAAGGAGAGCAGAAACATAGGGTACCTAACAAGGGTAAATCCTATGCCAATATTCTAATGCAAGCCAGTAGAAACGAAATGAAATGAATTAAAACACAGAGATAAGAAAACATCACCACTGCTTTAGATCAAGATCCAAAGAAATGTGCTTGTCATATTAAATAGAAATACCAGTCAAGTACAACAATGCCAATAGCCGAATACTCAGTCTGAAATCATATTCCTCAACCTATCTTACAACTTTACACAGAGACTGTGTCTCAAAAGAAACTACTTGCAATTCTCTGATAACTAATAAACAACCTTTACAATGAGATTCTATTTGAATCTTATAGTTGAAAGGGATCAGAGGAGGTAGGTGGAAAACTAAATGCAGAATTAACACTCATAAGAGGAAAAAGGCCGAGGCCCATTCTATTTAAATTCTGCGCATTTATCTCTGGCACTTTTGGGACGAAAGAGTAATCTCCTTCAGTCCTCCAATTCCTCTAATATGACTCTAGTGTACTCTGGCTGTAGTACTGTGTAGTACTCTGGTGAATAAACAAAGATTGAAGTGAATGATGGTAAGGTCCGCCATACTTGTGAAACAAATGCTCTCGTAGCTCCGGACTATGGTCAAGGCGGAAATCTTCTCTGGAACATGGCGTGGACTAAACACAATATGGGCACCCCATCCTTCCATGGGGAAAAACCTTATGCTGATGTAGAAAACCTGATATTCATTAAATTCTATGCTCCGTATCCTCTGCGGGATCTATGATGCCTTCAAGCAGGTACTTTGCCTCTAAAACATAGAGTTAAGGATCAAAGACCTTCATTTTCATGCCTCAGACTCTCTGCTACTCCTTTCTATCTCTGTTGGTGAGAAAATTCCGTTGTATTAAAAACTGTGTAATCATGGCGGCATTTACCACTGACAACCCTACAAAACATGCAACTCGGTTATGAAATCCATGCATGGGAGGGAGGATGGATACAGAGGGTGAAGGAAATGATAGCGCGGTGGTGGTGGTTTTAAATGGAAAAACGGTGAACAATGTAGTGAAATAGTGAAAACAACAAATAATAGGGTTTGGTGTAGAAATGCATCGTGAATCATTCGATCGTGGTCCAGTGGCGAGGATCGATGGCGTAGATTGAAAAAAGGGATGATTTATGAACATTGGCAGAATGCATATAAAACATTAAACTTTAGTGCAAAATACGAAAATTTGGACTTTGGTGGAAATGAAAAGGAATGCGATGAAATGCAATGAAATGCGATGGGAATGATCGTACGAGGCGGGACCCGGCATGGGTGGAGGGCGATTAGTTCTGAGCCATTAGATATAAGTGATAGATCAACGGTGGAGATGTGGTTGGGGGAATCACAATCGGAGGGAACAAAGGGGGGACACATTACAAAGTTGCGATTGTGATGGAGAAAGTCCTTTGTAAAAATGAAACGAATGAAATTTAAACCTTTTCAAAGGAAAAATGGGTTTCTGTCATGAATGGCGGGGGAACCGTATGGTGGGACCCGAGGGGTACGAATCGCAATCAGAGATCGGGAGCGGGGGTAATCGCAACACGCATTTCAAATGTTGCGATGCGATCGGAGGAGGGCTTACGATCGGGAATCCGCAGGGAATGCTTGCGATCAGAGCGATCGGAGGGAAGGTTGCGATTGGAGAATTGGGGGATGGTGCGATCGGGAGAAACAAAAGGGGTGGCATGTACAATGTTCTAATTGCGATTGGGATGGGGAGTTCGATTAGCGCTCAACCGTCGGATCAGAATCGCATATCGACGGTATGGATTAGATCGGAGATCGCGATCAGGGGAAATGAAGGGATGGCACGAAGAATTTTGTGATTGCGATCCAAGCGGGGGTGCGATCAAGCACTAGCCGTCCGATCTAAATGGTGGATCAACGGTGTAAAATGTGTCGTGGGTCTTATAGACCCACGCCAATCGCATCGGAGTTTTTCTGTTGTAAAATATGAAATGTGCCCGCCTGACAATCCGATTGCGATTGGCGCTCAAGACTTAAGCGCTTGGTCTTAGTGTTAGGGCGTATGGGGAAGTGGTTGAGGGGCTAGGCCCTTAATATAAGGTCAGAAAGTGGGTTTTTGCCCATTTTTAATGAAATTTAAGGTTGGGGATGGGAAACGATAGGGAGCAAAAGTGTTTATTAAACCAGACAAAGGGTGGATGTGGGATTTAAAGGGGATTTTGGGTATGATTTAGAGGGTGAAGGGGGACTTAGAGGGAAATAGGGGAACTTTGACAAAAGGGGAAAAAAAGGGGGTGAAATGGGACACTCTACAGGGGTGCAAAGGGAAAATAAAGGCATGTTGGAGCTCAATTTTTATCATCAGTAACGCTCATTGACTCAAGAACAGCAGAGGGAAACAATCAAAGGTAGGGAACATAAAAGGCTTCAAAGATGATGTGTTTTCAAGGGAAATGCATTCCTTGAAGACTCATAAAACAAATAGCCCCTTGCTTGCCTGTCAAGGAATTTATAGGGGGCTAACAGTGGCTCCACATGGGGATGGCTTCTTCTTGAAGGAGTCAAGAATTCAGAAAATGATCTTTGGTGTAGGCCAGATGCCTACTGCTTAAGCCACCTTTATTTTTTGATTTTCAGCTGCCACAAATATGATAGATCAGCAGAAACATTCCCAAACAATCTATCTACCCATACTATAGTCCTAGAATTTTTTCTTCTAGGGTGCATTTGAACTAGCAGACCCTTTACATCATTTATTTTTATAACATAAAATAAACCTATTCTAAATCTACCCTTATTACTTCATGAGGCCAGATTAGACTGTTGGTCTCATATGTTTCTCTACCTATTCTAATATCTGCTAGGATTAAACTGTCCAGCAGATTTCTTCTCTACATTCTACAACAGAAATTTAAAAATAGTCAAACTAGGATTAGACAGTCTAATTTGCTGTGGATCCAAGGCATAAAGACAGTTACACATGGGCAAAAAATTTTAGAAAACTGAAACAACACTTTGAAGGCTTGAAATCTGAAATCTTGAAGCATCCTTCTTTCTTTTTGTGAATCAAGTTTTGAGTTTTTTAGAGTCACGTTCTTTTCTTCATTTCAGCTCAGGTTTTGGGCATGTCAGAGTTGATTTTTCTTTCTTCTTTGTTGGTCCAGATTTTGAGCATGTTAGGACTAGCTTCTTTGCTTCCTTTGGCTCAGGTTTTGATCATATTATAGCCAATCTTTGTACTTTAGAGGCTCATGTTTTGAGCATGTCTGAGCCTCTCCTTTCTCTCTATTTTTTGGAACATTTTATATTTTTCTTGAAAACAAAATACTGCAATGGTATGTACAATGGAAATGGAAACTGGAAATTGGAAATCAGCAGAAGTATATTTTGAGCATCCTCCCATTGACAGGACCCCCAAACAGCTCCGTACCATCTAATTCTTGTATAAAAAAGGCATTTGGACCCACAGTGGCCTGGATGATGTATGGACCTTGCCACAAACTATCAAACTTGTCGTGCTTTCCTTTATCCTCTCTCCTTGAGTCCCATTTCAGAACTTTATCTCCAATTTTAAAATTAGTAGCTTTGGTTCCTTTGTCAAACATCCTCTTTATGTTCTCTTGAACTTTCACTTCTCTGTTATATACCTCTTCCCTTGTCTGATGGAGATGAATTTTCTGGTTTATCTTTCTCACCATACTGTCTTCTTCTGTCTGGATTTCTTGGACAAGTTTGATCACTGGTACACCCAAACTGGTAGGAAAAACTGCTTCTGTCCCATAGACCAGCTGATATGGTGACATGCCAATGGAATTCTTTGTTGTAAGCCTATCAGCCCACAGGGCATGCACTAAATTGTTATGCCATGACTTTTTGTTCTCTTCCAACAGCTTCTTGATGATGGTCACTATTTTGTTTGATGATTCAGCTAAGCCATTACCTTGAGGATAATAGGTAGTTGAATGACCCAATGTTATTTGATACCTATGAAAAAAATCAACCATTTTCTTGGACCCAAAAGCAACAGTGTTATCAGTGATTATTTTTCTTGGACAGCCAAACCGAGAGAGGATGTGATCTTCTAGGAACCTAATGATGGTTGAATCTGTGGCATTCCTAGTAGGTATGGCCTCTATCCACTTAGTGAAGTAGTATGTGGCTGTTAGGATCCATTTGTGTTGTGCAGAAGAAACAGGATGAATTTCTCCTATGAAATCCAGGCCCCATTGCATAAAAGGATGTTCGACAGTGATGGGTTGTAGAGTTAACGGGAGGAGCTTTCTTTTGCCTTCAAAAATATGGCATTTGTAGCAGGCAATTATCATCTTATGGATGTCATTGAAGAGCATAGGCCAGTAGTAACTAGCTCTGAGTATTTTTTTTGCAGTGGCCTTCTAGCTCAGGTGGCCTCCACATTCTCCTGCATGGAATTCTTTTTTAATACTCTCAGCTTCAGTTTCTGGCAAACATTTAAGCAATAGGCCATTTGTATTTTTCTAGTACGAGCTTTCATTCATTATGCAATAGCTTCTGGCTTTTAGCTTTAAGAATCTGGCCTTGGTATTTGATAGTTCAGGAGGGGCATTGAGGTGTGTAAGCACAACAAAATGTCATAATACCTAGGAGAGCTCTGAAACGTTTCTTCAACAGTGGGATCAGGCAATCCCTGCTGCTAATCCAAGGTACCTACCATGTCAATGTCAAGGGCTTGTAGATTAGATTCAGCCATTAACTTAGCTAAGCCCTCACCTTTGATCAGTTTTGTGGGTTTTATCTCAAGGTCGTATTCTAGGATCACAGCAATCCATTTTCCCCTTTTCCCTTCTGGGTCTTGGGACAATATATCTTTGACTACTATGTTAGGCACATAAGCTATGGTGTGGGAGTGCAATATGTACACCATCAAGTCCTTTAAGGCCTTGACTAAGGCATAGGCCTGTTTTTCCATTATGTTGTATTTCAAGGGTGCATCCCTCAGTGCTTTGCTGAAAAAGGCAATTGGCTATTCCATTCCCTCTGGGTTGTTCTGCAGTAAGACTGCAGCCACTGTATGCTCAGAGGCAAATGAAAAGATCAGGAAATATTTTGAGAAGTCAGGGCTAATCATAACAGGAGCTTGGGTGAGTGCAAGTTTTATTGATTCAAAATATTTTTTAGCTCCAACAGTCCATTTAACTCCTACACCTTTCTTCAGCATGTTAGTCATATTCCTAAGGTGTTCAGCTAGATTGGGAAAAAACCTCCTAAGGAAGTTAATCTTCCCAATGAAGGACTGTAATTCCTTGATTTTTCTCGAGTGTGTTATTTGTAGTATTCCCTCAACTCTTTGTGGGTCTATTCTAATTCCCTTTTCTGATATAATGTGGCCAAGAAGCTTTCCTTCTTGCAGCCCAAATACAGTCTTTTTAGGATTTAATGACAGACCAAACCTTCTACATTTTTCAAACACTTTTCTCAGATGTTGTTACACCATTTTTTGGTCATCTAACCTATTATCATTAGATGGACCCAAGTACACCATGTAAGACCAATTTTACCCTAAGTAAAATTTCCTTCACTATGTTAAATAACTTAATAAACCACATTTATTAAGTTGTTTATGGTCTAAACAGGAAACCCCAAAAGGAAATATTAAACAAACCTATATTTGTTTGATTTTCCTCATGGAATAATTAATTAAACCATAATTTAATTATTATTCCCAGTCATGTTTAACCCAAAAACAAATAAATTAATTAGATAAACCTTTATTTATCTTATTATTTTTTAGGAATAATTATTTAAATCTTATTTAGATAATATTCCTTGTTAAATATGACCAAATCACCCACAAATAATTAAATAAATCATTATTTATTTGATTATCTTCTAACCTCTTCCTTAAAAAGATAAATACATCATTTATTTATTTATTTTTGACAAATCAAGGGATTTGACCCAAGTCAAATACCTTTTCCCTCCAACAAATATAATAAAATATTCCATAAAAGGTGGATCTAGATTTGGTTATTTTAATCATGCACCAAGATCTAGAATGACCCAATATTTTGTTATAAATAGGAGGGTTTTTCCTATCATTCTTCACCTTTTGTTGCCTATTAGATCACTCTGGATCTATACACTTGGTCACTTTTTTCCATTATTTGCTGTGTGAGCTCCCTTTGAGGTCTATTCTTTGCATTGGGTTTTCTACACCAACAAGAGAGAGAAATCTTAGATCTGAAGTGCTGAGGACTTCCAAGAACCCATCCCACTGAGGAGAATTGGATACGCCTTCTTGTTTTCCTCCCAGGTGCCCAATTAATACAAAAATTCTTTCAAAAATCGTTCTTGTCTTGTCTATTGGTATATGTAGCAAACCCTTCTTTTTACTGCTTAATGTCTTTCCATGCATAGATCTGGTTTTTTGCAGCTCTTTTCTTGTTCAACTAACCACAGATCTGAAGATATTGGCAGCCACTTTTGTTGTTAGGGCTATTAGTTATGCATAGCTAAAGTGGTCATTTTTCGTACACTTTGGCAAAGGATTCATACTAACAAATGGCGACTCCACACAGGTTTTAAATTACGACCGTTGTCGTTTTTCATATTCCTGCATATCCAGCTACTTCAGACCCCAGGGTTTCTTTTCAGCTATTTATTTTTCCTATTTTTATGTTGTTTTTCTCACATAAAACCCTAAAACATTAAAATTTTTAACTTCCGTGTGTTTCTGGCCCTATTGCGCAGATAAGCGACATCAACCGCAACTGAGACAGCAACTTTTACAAAAATCTGCCGCCGAGACAACCGAAACGGGAGGTCGCACTTTTCAGCCCAAAAACTGCGACTTGGACCTCTAGGTCGCACTTTTCAGCCTCTTTTCTGCGACCTGCACTGAAAACAGGTCAGAACCTGCGACCTGCCAATTTTTCAGTGGTTTTTCTGCAATTTTTCTTGGTTTTGTTGAAACTTCGGTCAGGGTTTTGCAGCCTCTGTCTCAGCCTGCTTTGACCTAGTTCTGATCTGTTTTTACTCATCTAAGTGGGAACCTAGCCCCTTAGGGCTTCAGTACCCTCCACTTTTTGTGGAAGAGTTTTAGTTGTTTCAGCCATCTGTTTTTCAGAGTTTCAGCCTCCCCTTTTTCAGATCTGAAACCTCCTCCTCAGATCCCTTTAAATCAGCCTTTCTTCCTTTCAAATCACCTCTTGTCATTTTGTTTGGACCTCTCTTTAGGACCTCCTCCCTGTCCTTTTCGCTTTTTGCTGATTTCCTCCCTTTTTCTAGCCACCTTGCCTCTGTCTCTTGGCTGTGATCTGCACCTCTTTTCAGCAGCTTTATCCTTTAGATCCCTGTCCCTCCCGACCTTAGATCTATTGGCCTCTTTTCAGTGTGTTTTGACTAGATTTTTTCCCCTTTTTTAGACTAGTTTTGAAGGACCCGCCTTCTTAGGTTAGATAGATGCAATAGTAGCTGTTAATTTTCTGTTATTTCAGCATTATATGCTGTTCTCTGCAGATTTATTTTCAGTTACGTAGCACACTTTTTTCTTGCTCTCAAAACAAAAAGGGTTTTAAAAATTAAAATTAACGCACACCACACACTGACCCTAAGTGAAGAATCGCTTCGTTAACACCGCCTGGCAAAGACTCTAAAATCAATTGTCACTGCACATTTTCTACCCTTGACCTCACTTGATTCTGTCCCTTTTTGCCCTTGTCGATTTCCTTCTTCCCGTCATCATTGCGCCCCCAAGGCGCCTTTCCCGGAGACTTCTTGGCCTTCACCCTCAGTTTCCGGTCGATCGACCTGCTCCGTCCCACCGTCGTCGAGCCAGTACTCCTCCAAGTCCGCACTCCGACTCCTCTTCTGATTCATTGGGTTCTCCTTCCCCTCCTGGTTCTCCCCCTGTCACCTTCACTATGTCTGGTCCAGGGCCTAACGTTAGGGGTGCTCCAGGCCCTAATGTAAGAACCAATACTATAGGAACTGCCACAGGAACTACCTCGGCCATACCCTTGCTGCCGTACATTGCAGGCCTCAGCCTCCCCGATTTCAATCAGTTGATCAATGACCCTATCCGCCACGATGTTGGTTGGCCCGCTATGCCAACCAAGCTCCCCTCCGACATCCCTAAGTTCGAAGGCCTTGCTGGAGAAGATCCAACCAATCATGTCCGATCTTTCCACATGTGGTGTTCCTCCAATTCCATTACCGATGACTCCATCCGTCTTCGTTTGTTCCAACGCACGCTTACCGGCGAAGCTTCTAAATGGTATGTCGACCAAGCCACCTCTTCCCATACCACCTTTGCGACCATTGCCCAAGCCTTTTTATCTTACTTCCAGCTCCCTCTCCGATACGATACCGGTACGGAGCTCTTGACTTCCTTTAAGCAAACGTCTTCGACCCGCCTTTCCACCCATGTTCAGGAATGGCGACGTAGACGCAGCTTATGTCGAGCTCCCCCATTCGAAGATCAGATCTATATGGAATGGTTCCTTCGCTCTCTCCTAGCTCCCATCGACAAAGATGTCGCCTCCCATTTCTCTCAAACCGAAAAAGCCGCCCTCCAAATAGCCTTGAAATATGACCTAATCTATGCTCAGTCTGGTTATGTTTATACCATCCTTCCTGACCTCCCCAGGCCCGGTGGCGCTAACGCCCCGGGGGCATCTCATTCCACCGACGGTATCATTGGAGCCCTTTACCATCCGTATGCTCAACCTCCTATGGGCTATGGTCTCCCTCACGGAGGGGCCAACACCTCTAGCACTCTTCCCCCTCCTGGTAGCATGTACCCAGGATACGGCATGCCTCCTCCTTTTGCCCAACCTCCTCCTTACCTCAATGTTGCCCAACCTAACCATTACCCTTATCTGCAGCTTGGTGTGCCAGCTCCTCCAACATATGCGCTTCCACCTCCCTTGCCTCCTCAACCCCAGCAACAGCACCTACAGCCCCCTTCAGGGCAAGTATTTGCACAGCAGGGTGCGACTACTCCCCCTTCATCTCAAAGAAGGTGGAGAGGCAATCCAAATCAATCTGCCCCTGGTACTCGTGGACCCAATCCTCCAGGTTTTGACCCTAACACTGCTAACCAGCAACAGGGCACTCAGCCCAAGTCGGACAGGCCTCTTCGTACCAACAAGCCTTATTCGTGTTGCGGTGTTTACGGTCACTACACACACGATTTTCCCCTTTTACCACAGATGTGGCAGATGTGGGAGTCTCAAGCCACATTGCGAGGGCAACATGCCTCCCCTCACGCTCCCCCTAATGTGGCCACTACTCAACCAGCTGTGTTTACTGATCCTTTCCCTCAGCAAGGATTCGTGGCTACCCAACCACCTGACGGGCGGGTCTCCACTCCACCCTCCATTTCTGGTTCCTCCGATTACCAGATCCTCATGATGACCTCTGATCCATCCCCAACCGTCGACCTCCACCTTCAAACTCGGTCTCGCCAGTACCCCAAGCCTCCTGCTCAGTCTGCCCCCGAGCCTCCTTCTTTAGGTTCTACAGAGCCTCTTTCGACATCCAGTGGCCCCTTACATATCCCTCAACCCAAATTTGAGGTTCATACCAAGATTCCTAAGGGAACATTACGTCGAAACGCTGCTTCCGGTCGAGTTGCTCATTCATATAGCATAGTAGATGATTTGGCGCAATCTCCTGCTGCCATTTCCACACTGGAACTCCTCCAGTCGTGCCCTTCCCAAAAGAAGGCTCTACTATCTGCCGTGGGCACTGTAGATCCTGCTGATGACCAAATGATTGTTTTCGACGCCACTCAATCGGACCATCCCCCTCTTCCTCCTTCCGTCGCTTTCCAAATCCCAGTCAAAATCTGGAACGCCAATGTATCCCGGTGTATAATTGATGAGGGGGCATCCACCTGCGTGATGTCCGCTTCGGTTTGGAAGCAACTCGGATCCCCTGAGCTGGCCCCTTCCACGATCACCCTTCGAGCGTGGGACGGTCATGCCTCCCAGCCTATTGGCCTGTTTCGTAATTGTCCCATCACCCTAGCCGGTAAGACTGTTTGCGTTGACGTCGAAGTCATTGACGCCCCTCTAGACTACAACAGTCTATTGGGGCGAAGTTACACCTATGCCATGTCTGCTGTCCCATCCGCGGTTTTCCGCAAGATGTCTTTTCCACATAATGGGAAGATAGTCACCATTGACCAGTTGACATATCATGAGCCAAAATCTCAGACCTCACCTGAGACGACCATCTCTTTTGTAGCGAACAAGAAAACCGTCGATTCCTTGACCAGTGTCTCCCCCGGCGTTTACAAATATTCCTCCCTGCTTGGAACTTTTCCTGGCCTCCCCCCTCCTCCTATCACTGATCCCAGCTTATCAAATGTTTGCATGATGCAATCATCTCAGGCTGCCCTTAAGCGGCCTGCTTCGGCTAGTCAGCAACCTCCCCCTCGCCCTCTGCAACCCGCTCCTAGCCATTCATCTCAGCCAGCCGGACTTCCTCCTTCTGGCCCTCCCCCTACAGCTAGTATCCTTGAACCCCTTTATCCTCCTGGATCAGTTCACCCAGGCCTTAACCATCTCCGTGCCATCCCTCCTGGTCATTACCCTGCTGGGCAGATACCTTTCCTGGCTCCCCCTCCCGGAGTATATTCTGTCCCCGTCATGGCCACCCTCTCTCTCCCTAACCTGACCTTGGGCATACCGGTCTGGTACCTTGATCCTCTAGCCGCTACCCCTCCTGGTCACCCCAAACCCTATATGGCTTTGACATGGGTTCAACTCGTCCCCCTCGCTTCCTCCGTTTCCACTGTGCCCCCAGCACCTCCACAATACCCTTCTCCTGTTGTGACGGTTCCCGGGAAGAAAGGAAAAGCTCACAAGGGGGCACCCAAAGACAAGACCACCATGACTGACCCGACCCCTCCTCCGCCCGCAAAGCCTTGTGCCTTGTGTGATGTCGCCGGTCATGCCACCCATGCTTGTCCCAAGTTACCCCGTATTCAGCCCATGGTTAAAGTCACGTTCCCCGAGTCTCTGGTCCCTGAAGCTTCCATTCCTTCTTCATCCGTAACCAAGAACCCCAAGACTCTCCGCACCAACAAACCCTGTGCTTTGTGCGGTGTTCATGGCCATTACTCCCACCATTGTCCTCACCTGACGCATTACCGTGCCTCTTTAGAGGTAGTCCGAGAGTATGAGGTTGAACAAAATCAATCCACCTCTCCCATACTCGCATAGTATGCTTCGGGCCAGCCTGAGGATCCCCCCGCTCCCATCGACATTCCCCCCCCTGATGTTCAGATGACGGAGTCTACTACGACCATTCTTTACCTCTCCTCCTTTGTGAGACCCTTGGAGCCTAGTCCCCCTACATCCTCCCCTGTTGTTTCGCCTGACCCCCTCTTTTCTACCCATACACGAGATCACTCCACCCAGATCTTGGTTGACCTCCGCAGCCCGAGTCCTCGCCATACTTCCGATAGCCCTCATATACCACCCTCTAGTTTGTATATGAGTCACAGTCATCCTGCTCCTTGCACTCCCTCCCGCAGTTGCCGCTCAATGTCTTCTGTACACTCACTCTGCCGTCATTGTATCTCCTCCCCTCATCTGTTGTCTTGTAACACCATTCTGCAGGACCCCCCGTCCACACCCTTTATCGGTTACGCCGATGGTGTAAGTCGTTACTCCCGGATTCTAGCCTTGGCAGGTTGGGCCATCTTCACCCCCTTGCATGCCCTTGTTCTCTCCAACAGGGTCTACATTGGTTCTGCCACCAACAATCAGGCCGAATATGATGCAGTGCGTGGTCTCTTAGCCGATGCCCTCTTCCATCGCATCCTCCATCTGCACGTTCGTTTGGATTCCCTACTTCTTGTCATGCAACTAAATGGTGTTTATTGTGTGCGTAACCCTGTGCTGTTTACACGCTATTTACTAGTGAAACTCTTGATACGTGCATTTAAAACCATAAATTTCAACCATGTACCTCAAGAACATAATCACTATGTCTATAGTATTGCAAACCATGTTCTAGATTGGCATTTATCACACGCATTTCATACAATACAATAACATTTATAATCATTAAAAAATGATGCATATCCATAATATGTGCTGCAAAACATGTGTTTAGAGTCCATCTACTCTGATACATACGACATGCCCATAGCATGTTATAAAAACCTCAAAACTGGGGGCAACAACTACCCCTACATACACACTAGGGGGCCCCACATGCCCCACACCTAATCACTATCTGGCAGATCCCAAGCCAATGGCTCTAACCCTGCAGCCTGTAGATCACACATCCCCTGACCGGCCATCGCCATGCACCGCATGACACCTCGCCATTCCGAGGGTAGACCAATACATGGCTCTATGTACTGGTCGTCTAAGTCCTGCCACCCGCGCTCTGATACTCCGATCAGTAACCTTTCGCATCTATGGCAGATGTCCTCCAGAAGGGCGGCCGTATCATCATTATGCACTGCTCTTGACCCACTCGGACCTGCAACTCCAGATGTTGCCGGTCGTCCCATGTTTCCGCCGGTTTTACCGGAGCTATATCTGCATACCAAAAGTCCATGAATCAGTACCCTAGCTACTATTCAAAAACTTTAACATGCACATAAAATAATAGCAATATGTCACTTCCCATCGGGCCCCCATACTCGACCAGGTGGAAGTGGCAGGTCTGGATCTCCACAATAACTCATCCCACTATAGGGATAGTTGTCTATGTATAACGGCATTTGATCCCAATTGGCAAAAAACTCAGGTCGAAACACTCGCCCAACCGCCCCTCCTCCTCCTCTGCATAGTAGCCGCCCCCACTGGCGCATCTTGTGCTCTCTCGAGCTCCCATCTGGAAGCTGTATACGAGGCCGCAAGGTTGGGATCTTCTCAAAGAAGAAGGCGCACAATAAAGTCCCATATGAGCAATCATGGTTCACTTGCTGCTTGGGAGCGGCCAAGCTGTCGTTTTAGCGACACCAGCATCATTTGGGCCCATCCATAGTAGGTCCCACTCAACACACTCTCCACAATCATCATCTGCCCCCCAGTGATGTGATGGAGCGCCTGGTTGCCCAGGATACGCAGCACTGCTGCGGCCACTGCACGGGTCTCTAATCTCTCTAGGTCCCCGATCAGTATCCGAGTCCCCTTGACTTGGAGACCCGGTCGACAATGTCACTCCACAAACTCCATGATGTTCCACCCCCGCGGTAACACTGGCTGCGTATTTCCCACCATCCCAAGTGGCGGGAGACTAGTCAAGAAATATAGATCCTGGACTGTCAATTCGATCCTGTGCCCTTGCACTACAAAGACCTTATCCTGGATCCATGTGATAATCCAATTGAGCAGAGCTCTCTGTCATCATAGGTTCTCCAAGAACTTTAGAGACCCCAAACCTGTGCTTCCAGTGGACACCTTGATCCTCCTGGATCTTTGCATGTGTAGAGTCTATCTCTCTCTCCGAGTTAACCCATAAATCTGCCATACCTGCACCAAAAACATCCTCTTTGTAGCAGCATACGGATCGGGAATACCATAACCAAACACAAAAACCCAACTCTCATCCATAACACAACACCAAAACCCCTCATCTCCCGGTCGCGATTTTCTACCCAATTTTAGGACGGAGTCACGATTTTGCCCTGAAACACCTTCCTAGGTCCTGCCACAGCCCAAAAAGTGCGACCCGGCCTTAGAGGTGAAAGAGGGTCTGTTCCAGAGATTTGGGGCCCTAATTTGAACTTTCAATCCATCAAACTGAAAGAGTAAGGTTAGGCCTCTTACCTGCAACTGACAGATCGCGATTCCAACGGTCGGTTTGTCCACTACGCTCGCCACAAGATTTAGGGCCTTCTCTCCTCTCTACATTCACCATAGCAACACAAGAAAATGAGTGAATTTGGAGGGGAAATTGCCTTATTAAAAGAGAACCCTTGATTTTTCGTTCGCCTGCTGCGACCACACCGTAGCTCCGTTTGACAAACCGTCTGCACCGTTGAAAATCTCTCACTGAGCGCTCAAATGGGTATCTGTTAGTTTTTTGTGATTTGATACTTCACCAGGACACATTTTTTCCAAGATAGGTCACTTCACCTCCCCCCAAAATCGAATTTCCTCACTTACAACACTTGTACTTGGGGCACCACTTTGCCTCCATACTTGTCTTTGTTTGTGTCGATTTTCGTCATGAGATACCATCTTGTACTCATTTTTTCATGATTTAGTGGGCATTTTGCGTGTGGTAGCACCATCGAGTCTCCCTTGTTTAGAGCATCCAAGTTGAGTCATCATCGCATTCATGGAGTCTATCCCGAGTCCCTATGTACCCCGCTATAGCCCTCCATCCTTCATTGCTTGGTCTCTCTCTTGTGTCACACATTATGACCTTCAGCCCCACTGTCCCCTATCCGTTATGATATTGTGTCAGTCGCTGCCATGTCATTCATGCCCTTTATGCTCTAACAAAGGAAGTCGTCCATTCACTACTCAGTCCTTTCCATTTCACTATCATCATTAGTGTCAGTCTGTCCATCGCTTTCTATTTTCTCTCGTGCCTTAGTTGAGGATCTCTCATTGCCTCACCTATGGCGGACCTCCTTATGTCGACATCAGTTTCTCCATTCCAGAAGACAGGTCTAGAGGGCGGTGTACCTTAGTTCCAGCTTCCACTCTTGTTCGGTGCCTCGGATCAGGCAAATGGATCTCTCATTACCCTTTGACTTGATTGTTTCTCCACTCCGGCTCCTTTCAGCATGATCGAGATCCGTATGCTTGATGGTTCAGTGATGCAGCAGTAGCTATTGGTGATTCCTGGGTGTGTGTGAGATGTCTCAGCCCTCATGAGGGGGTGGCCCTACAGGTAGCCCCCCACATGCCCGGATGACCTCTTCATTGCCGCCTTCGATGCAGCTCCAGATATTTGATGATGTTGGCCTTAGCCGTTTGCAGCGCCTCTTTGATTTGCATGTCTCAATCAGATTTTGTGAGCCCTTCCCCACTTATAGGGGGAATTTGGGTTGTATTTATATCTCATGTACTCAGATATTATTGTATAAGTCCTGGCTGTTATCCCAGGCACAACATGTATGTGGGATCCCTCATTGTATTTTATCTGGCTCATGATTATGCCGGTTGTACTTTATGGTTCAGTCCCTTGTTTATTGGACACACTATTCTTTTGTACTTTATCTCGGCGGGCATAGGTGCCTCTACACATGCTGTGCAGGCCCTAAATAGAATTGACACTGCAGTCTCATCTCCCTCGGGGTCTAGTTCTTCGACCTGCTATCTATATTTCGGGTCTCTCTACGCTTCCCTTTTTTTGTCACATTGATTGAGTTGCTGGCATGTACTTCGGTCATATGATTTTCTCCTGACACTCGCACGCTGGGGGACAATCTGTTACACCATTTTTTGGTCATCTAACCTATTATCATTAGATGGACCCAAATACACCATGTAAGACCAATTTTACCCTAAGTAAAATTGCCTTCACTATGTTAAATAACTTAATAAACCACATTTATTAGGTTGTTTATGGTCTAAACAGGAAACCCCAAAAGGAAATATTAAACAAACCTATATTTGTTTGATTTTCCTCATGGAATAATTAATTAAAACATAATTTAATTATTATTCCCAGTCATGTTTAACCCAAAATCAAAGAAATTAATTAGATAAACCTTTATTTATCTTATTAATTTCTAGGAATAATTATTTAAATCTTGTTTAGATAATATTCCTTGTTAAATATGACCAAATCACCCACAAATAATTAAATAAATCATTATTTAGTTGATTATCTTCCAACCACTTCCTTAAAAAGATAAATAAATCATTTATTTATTTATTTTTGACTAATCAAGGGATTTGACCCAAGTCAAATACCTTTTCCCTCTAACAAATATAATAAAATATTCCATAAAAGGTGGATCTAGATTTGGTTAACATTATTTTAATCATGCACCAAGATCTAGAATGACCCAATATTTTGTTATAAATAGGAGGGTTTTTCCTATCATTCTTCACCTTTTGTTGCCTATTAGATCACTCTGGATCTATACACTTGGTCGCTTTTTTCCATTATTTGCTATGTGAGCTCCCTTTGAGCTCTATTCTTTGCATTGGGTTTTCTACACCAACAAGAGAGAGAAATATTAGATCTGAAGTGCTGAGGACTTCCAAGAACCCATCCCACTAAGGAGAATTGGATATGCCTTCTTGTTTTCCTCCCAGGTGCCCAATTAATACAAAAATTCTTTCAAAAATCATTCTTGTCTTGTCTATTGGTATATGGAGCAAACCCTTGTTTTTATTGCTTAATGTCTTTCCATGCATAGATCTGGTTTTTTGCAGCTCTTTTCTTGTTCAACTAACCGCAGATCTGAAGATATTGGCAGCCACTTTTGTTGTTAGGGCTATTAGTTATGCGTAGCTAAAGTGGTCCTTTTTCGTACACTTCGACAAAGGATTCATACTAACAGATGGTTTAGGTGTTCTTCTTCAGTCTTAGAATAGATTGTTATGTCATCCAAGTAAATAAAAATGAAGTATCCTATATCATCTGAAAAAGCTATATCCATTGCTCTTTGGAAGGTTTCACTTGCTCTTTGGAAGTTTGTATTTCCTGTAGTAGTACTTCATCTTGGACTGTGCAGTTTTGATCCATAGACATTCTGCTATGTAGCAACATTTCACTATTCACATGTGTATTCATGGGAGGCTTGTTTGCCTTGATAATCTGATGTGTATTGTACTTATTTGCTGCTGATATATACAATAAAATGTCTTTATGGTTTTCATACATTTTGGTATGATGTTGTTCACTACTATTTCTAGTTTGTGTTTACATATTGTTGGATCTCCAATTTAGGAATACTATAACATATTCCTAACATTGTAGATTTTCCCTATTTTGGGATATTAAAGTGGTATCAGAGCACAATATTGGCTCAGCCTGTGGATCTCAGCCATGATGCTATCAAGAAAAGAGAAGATGGAGAATCCATTATGTGGAGAAAGAAAGGGAGATATTCTTACAAAGCCTCTTCCAAAATCTGTACAGAGCATTCATGAAGATTTCAAGAAAGTAAGGAGGGAGATGTGTACAGAATCTCCAAGAGGGTTTGAAACTGAGTCAAAATCTATATTTTCTTATGGGGAGTGTGAGCAGGCAGCCACATCCTATGATGCATAGCGCAGTCACATGTCCAGATTTTCCATGAGAGAGAGGGAGGAAGAAGGAATTCCTAAGAGGGGAACTCTTAGTAGTTTCTTGCATGAATATGAATCTCAAAATTAGAAGTTTAGAGATCATATCACTTTCCCAGATTTTTACAAGACCAAGGTGAGAAGGAGCAAGCAGCATAATCTGGATAGATTTCTTCTATCTACCTTTGATGGTTCCCCTACATGTTCAGCCAGGGCTTGGGTGGAAGAGCTAGACACCTTTTTGCAGCAACATCAAATTTTTGAAGATGAAGCCATCAGAGTAGCAGCACTACATTTTGGAGGTAAGGCCTATGCATGGTGGATATTTTAGCATTTTACTTTAAATAATGAAAATACTTCTTCTTATGTAAGGATTTTTAAGGCATTGATGGGGAGGTTTGATGGAAAACTTTCTGCAACACATGTGGAGAAGTTAAACAAACATAAACAAACAAAACCCTTGCATGTGATGGAGAAAACCATAAACTCAGATCCACTTCAGAAACCCATGGAGGAGATTTACATATTGCAACATACCTTGTTAGAGGCAAAGCCTCTATCTCATATTCCTGAGCAAGAGGGCATGGAGATCTATTTTTCAAGAGAGGATCCATTTCTTTAGAGGTTGCCCATACATGTTGATGAGGAGGAGGGCAACAATGTTGTCATGTCTAGAGTTGATATAGCACCTCATGTAGAGTAAGGAGGAGCTCTTGCTCCAACTAGAGGGATTCTCGTATCATTATAAGAAATTCCCCAGGATCTCACATGTGGAGATCAAGGCACAACTCATGATTCACATGTGCCATTGATGATAGGGTGTGAACCTATGGAGATACAAGGAGGAGATAGGGAGGATGATCAGCACCGTGTAATCAGGAGCACACACCCCTGTCTATTCATGAGGTTGATTCACCTAAGAGGGAGATCGGATTGCGCAGTGAGAGTAGGGACAAGTCTATCCATTCATATATGTATTCTACTCTTGATAGTGATGTCTCATTTCATGGAGGCATTGCACCAAGGAGACCATTGATCAGAAGAGGAGGATGGATGATTCACATTTTGAGGCATCACTCATTGATTCCAGAAGAGTGGAGACCTTGGGGGAGCTTGGTACAACACTGGGAGTCTTGGGTAGACTCAAGGAGAGAGGGAGCATTCTCTCAACATCATCATTACCCACTCCCATTTTAGATTTTGCGCTATGGCAGAAGCAGCAGGGGAAAGATAGTAGCCTTCCAACTTGCATCTCGGGCATGGGAGATTTCAAAGAGGAGGATGACCATATGACAGATGTTCTTCATGAGAGATCATCAATGCTGTCACTATGGAGGATAGATCCATATTGGAACTCCCAACTATTGGTGGAGTATTCCAAGGATCTTCTCACTTGTATGATATTGGATGACCAGTTGCATGAAGAGGGATATTCAGTCAAAGATGGGGTCATCTACTATAATGGTAGGATTTTCTTATCTAGAGCTTCCAAGCTCAAGGAGAAGTTTCTACAAGTAGCTCAGGAGGATTTCCTATTCATCCCCACTTGCTCTATGAGAGCATACCACACCATCATGGAGGGGTATCTTTGGAAGGGTTTTGAGGAGGAGATATATCAGAAAATGAGGAGATGCATGGATCATATGGAGATGGAGGAGTTAGCACAACCAAATATTTTCTCTTTGAGGATGAGAGGAGACTCATCTATGAGCCACTCCATTTGTATGAGAAAAACATATGGTAAGGGTATTTTGATTTTCATAGTAATTTATATATATGTATGCATCTCTTAACCATCTATGTGTAGGAATTTGCTCAGAGGAGGAATATTCTTCCTTCTAGATTTTGTGGTCTACTTAAGGCCATTATAGATGATCACCCCCTAGGAGGATGTGGGGAGGATATTTCTTGTGGGGAACATACTCACCTTGCATAATAAATCATTCACTTTCTCCAAACACATGAGGAGAATGGGGCAGCAAGCAGGTGGTTTAGAAACTGCACTCTTTGTCATTCTCTATTGCAGTTGAGGGTCAAGTTGTTCTAGTTGCATTTGAGGGACCATTTTCCTTCTCCATTACTTCATATTGCAGCAAGGATGATTCTCATTATGGTTACCTTTATTGCTATGGTTATTTCTTTTCTTCGGAGAAAAATTGGGGGAGAGTCACATTGGGTGGATGTGTCCTTTGAGGGAGAAATTCCCCACACTTTTTGCACTACATGTTCTAAGGGGAGCATGGGAGATGGTATGGTCACCATAGCAACACATTTGTTTCATTATGAGCTGAGCCATATGATGGATGTGATGCCATATGATGATGTTTTCCAACTCATCATATATGAGGATATTTGGGCCAGCATGATTCATAATGTTGGAGAGGAGATCTTTGAGGACCCCATTTCCTTATTGCCATTTGAGGGAAGCATTGTTGCAGCCCAGGATCAACAGAAAATCTATGCTTATCTTAAGTGGAGAGGAGGACACCATGGGGTAGACTATTTTGTCTACCAAGATCAGATTTTCAGCCCAGCTACATTGTCGGAGCTCAAGATGGAGGAGCATTTTCAGGAGTTGCCATGTTGGGAGGTAACTCACTTTGTATGGATGATTTCTTGGAGATGGTAGCTTCATATGGGGATGGTATATCCCAACTCAGATCAGACCTCATGCCTCAAGAAGGCCCCTCAGTTTTATCTTTGCAGTTGCTAGAGGACAAGCAACATTTAGGAGGGGAGGACTGTAATATTTCCACTTTAGCACACAACTAAATGGAATATTAAATTTTGTTGTTCACACATAGGAGGTAAATAAATGGGTAAGGAGGCCGATAAATTGCAGAAGAATGAATAAAATCCCTCATAATATGAAAAGGGATATTCATAAGAGCTTGATTTCATACCCTCAAGTATGAAAGAGGACATTTGCATGAGGACAAGGTCAATTTTGACCAAGTCAACAGTGTTGGGATAAGAGGTGGAGACCACTTGGAGAGACAGTGCAGTGTGAATGGGAGGAAGTTTCCTTGGTGGAGGAAACCCTAAGGAGTGGGACCCATGGGGAGAGAGTTATCACTTGTTTAAAAGGAGGGCAAGGCAGCCATTGTAACTCATGTTGTGAATTATTGATTTTATGGTCTATTTAGACTCTTGTGCAGTATCCTGTTGTTTAGCAGAGTTGCAGAGCTGTTTAGCACAAGGATATCCTGTTTAGGAATCATTCTCCTTCCAAGAGAGGCCTCTTGAAGGATCTTTTACTTCATTCTCCACATTCAGGCTCAAGGCCAAGCCACCTCCCTCAGCTACATCATTATTTCTGCTCAAGCATAGCATTGTGTTGCAGGGTGTTGCAGTGGAGGTCCCACAACACCATTTCCGGAGATGTTTTTCACAGGATGGAGCTTCCATTTCTATGGAAGGTTAGTGAGGAAGGTTTCAGAGCTTATTGCGGATCTTGGCATTGGGCCAACTCATTCCCTTTCTCCTACAATGCAGTATCCATCAGAGACTGTGTTATTTCCAATGATCATTTGCAGTAGGGGTTTTGCATATTGTTTGGAGGGTGAGATCTTCAGTGACAGGATCAACCTTTCACTTGAGAGATCCATTTGAGCATGCTTATTCATTTGATGTAGCATCTTCATTCATCTCCATCTAGTTCCAGTTCTTGAGTTGATACTAAGGCATAACTGACTTCTCACTTATCATCTCAAGAGGTTAACACTTCACATTGAATGTTGTAGAAAAGTCAAATATACATTAGTTGTTTTTTGTTAGTCTTACATACTTTCTCATTTTTATTTCAGATCCTCACTTAATTTCATCATTCATATTCATAAATATCATTCTAAAAGAGATTGATTTAATCATGTTTCAAGATTGAATGGTTGAATGTTTAATGAGTGCAATTATTGAGTTACCTTTTGTAGACTTTACTTAGTTTTCTAGTTCATTAAGTATAATTGGTTACTTAACAATATCTCAAGAAGATCACACTTTATAATCTAATATTGGAAGTAAATAAATATACATTAGATGTTTTCATTACATTCTTTGCTTATTGTTCTAGGACATTAGAAGATTAAACTATAGAAAGTTACTTAACATCATCTCAATAAGGTCATACCTCATAATTGAATGCTGAAGCAACCAGAAGTACATTAGTTGTTTCATTTTCTAATTTTACTTAAGACAGACATTGCAGTTTCAATCTTAGTTTTAGAATTAGATCCATGGAATATAACTAATGATAAGATAAAATAGATGCTCTATTTTCCAAATTAGGTCTTAACTAGCAAACATTTTTTGGTTTGTTTTTATGAAGATTAGACTAACTTCAAAACACTTCCTTTTCTTCCTTCTAAAATTCATTAGATTCATTTAAATCTTTTCATATTTTTAGACTAAATATCCTTAGACATCAAAGAAAAAAACCCCCCCAAAACAACATAAAATACAAAAAAACAAAGTAAGAAATAGGTTAACTAAGCACATACAGTGCACCACACTTCATCAATTTACAAACCTCTATTGATAATTAATGAAAGAAATTTAAGACATTAAATTGACTAAAAAATACCTATGCCCGCCAATATGACAAAGTACAAATAATGATAATGGGCTCAACAATATGAGACTCGGAAATAAATTGCATGATAAATGGTACATGACATGTTGGCATAAATTTTCTATACAAAAAAATATATTGGATCCCACATACATACTGCGCCCAAAGAAACATGATCCAAGAATAAATTCAATAATATCTGAGTGCATGAGACATAATAACAACCAAAGAATCCCTGCTAAATAGGAAAGGGATCTAAAAATATTAATGGATCATCTAAGTGATACATGCATGCTATGGGTGTTGCAAGAATAAAAAACCGAACCCGTCAAATCTATGGAGTTGCATCCAAATTTGTAGCATAATATGAGTTAATCAGGGCATGTGGGGGGCCTACCTAAAGAGCCATCCGCTCATGATGTCTGAAACATCTCACACACGCTTGGGAATAATTGGTACAATCTACTGGATCACCGAACCATCAAGTATATGAATCTCAATCATGCAATAATGAGTTGAGGTCAAGTGGATGAGAAACAACCAAGACAAAGGGAAATGATGATTCCCTTTTCTTGATCTAAGGTAGTGAACAGGAATGGAATTTGGAACCAAGGTACACCACCCTCTAGATTTGTCTTACAGAACAAATTTGTTGATGTTGACAAAAGGAGGTCAATCATAAGTGAGGCAATTATTAATCCTCAACTAATCCACGAGGAATCATATTAAAGTGACTGATGGAATGACACCAGGTACAATGATGGAGTAGGGGATACTGAGTAGCAGGTGGATGACTTCCCTTGTGAGAGCATAAAAATCATGGATGACCTGGCAATGAATGACTTGACTCCGGAGGGGATGAGGAATAGTATGACTATTATAGGTCAATTTGGGCATCATTCCCAATGACTTAGTTAACTGGGCATCATCTCTAGGACCAATGATCAAGGGTCTATCATTCCCTATCATTTCAGTTGCTACATGCCCTAAGACAAGAAATAAGACAAATCAAGCAATACTTTCATCAAGCAAAGGTTTCCATGGTTTGAAACTTATTATATAGCATATGAGAGCTCACCAACGCAGACTCTAAGGGGCCTAAGTGCATTGCATATGCAGGTAGCCCCATGTAAGGATGCTCTGCAAAGAGCTTCCTGACATTCACAGGTGTGTTGGTCACATTGGGAGTGAAATTCTCATTGTTCCAGAATCTCCACTTGGCCAATGCCTTCTAGAAGAGTTCACATGTGTCAAGCTTCGGATCTAAGTGTCCATTTGACATCTACATGACTGGAAACATGTCTTGACTATTTTTTGAAAGTTATTGATTGCAAAACAACCTACAATTCATCTATAAATTTAGCACGGATATAAGTTATTGAGGAGAAAGAATTTGAGTAGAGAAATACTGGAGAATTTTCAATTGAGATCTAGATTTGTGTAGCTACTGCTGGAGAGATTTATACTGTGATGAGGCTTGGGAACATTGCTGGAAGGTCACTTCAAATCAATCACTAGGTTGTAACCTCTCCTTATATCATCAATAAAGAGTACTGCTTATTTTTCCCTATATGCATCTGTATTGGCTTTGATTTTCCATATTGTAAGATCTTAGTTGATGTATATGGTTTATGCTTTACTGATTTAGCTAACTAGCTTGAATAGATATCTATATTATTGCATCTTTTGTTATTTCAACGTTATTTCTTGCAGGAAGCATTCAGCCCACAAACTGCTTGAATTTGAAGTTGCAACGGAAGTGACAGAAGGAGCCATTTGGAAGCAACTGAACAAGTAAGCCGCCAATCCTCTCTGTGTATCTATTCTTAGTTAGGAAAAATAGTCGTATAGTCTTTCACCTATTGTTCTAGACTAACACCTATCTAGGGAAGCATGATTTATTCATAATTCACAATTCTGGCCCAACAATGACTGGTGGAAAAAATGGGAAACACGTAATTAATACGACACAAATATCGATGGAAAACTATAACATGAGATAAAGGGACTAGGGACACACTCCATGACTGCGATGATGACTCAACTCAGATGCTCTGAACAAGGGTGACTCGATGATGATGCCACATAGGATAGCCACAAGGGGGGCCATGAAAACAACATCAAAATATGGTTACTCATGAGAAAAATCAACATGATTTGACAAGTGTGAAGGCAAAGTGGTGCCCCAAGTACAAGTAGTGTATGTGAATAAATTCGATTTTAAGAGGTCACAAAGTGACCGTTCCTGGAAAAATGGCTTCATGGTGAAGTGTCAAATTACCAAGAATAAAATAATACCACTATAGTGCTCAGTGAGATCTTTCCAATGGTGCTAATAGTTCGCCAAAACTTGCTATGGTTTGGTCACAATTGGTGAAGGAAAATCTGTGGTTTTTCCTTTAAAACGGTGATTTCCCTCCAATTTAATTCATTTTATAAGTGAGCTGCAGTGAATTTGGAGAGGAGGAGAAGACCCTAAATCTTGAAGAAATCATAGTTTGAAAACCGACCATTGAAATCAGGATCTATCAGTGGTAGGTAGGTGGTCTAACCTTACTAAGGATGGCCTTAATTCTTCTTGGAAGGATGGCTCCTGGTGAAGAATCAAGGTAAGAAAGGAATACAGGAATGAACTACTAGAGAAAATCTAGATTCACCCCTGCCCACCATGTCAAACATGGGGACCAAGTGGTAGGTGTGGTATCACATAAAGTAGAATATTTTAAGATATGGTATCAAGCATCTACGATATATGGTTCGCCAGAGAGGCAGGTAGGAAAAACTATCCAAGGAATGGAAGGATAATCAACCATACCTAGATCATTTGGGTCTAGGTCGAAACTTTCGTTAATCATGTGATAAAATGGCTAGGGGTGTCATCATGCCCCAAATCATGGGATACTTCCCCCAAGCGTATGCGATGGAGGGTAGTGATCTGGTATGCAAAGGTGGGAATGATGCCCCTAGCTAGAGGAGTTGGTGGAGCGCCATAATGTTCCAAGTGCTGAAATAATGGATTCAAGCATTCAGTATCATAGGCACTAAGTCCTCAAGAGGATGGTGAGAATATATAGGGTCATAGGTACCCCCAAGCATGCTATGGACATGCCAACTGTACTTAAAATAGTGTACTCTAAACACATTTATGTTTTTATGCAATGATACATAATATAGATATGCATATTTTTATATGACGATTGTGGTTCGCAATTTTTTTATGATATGGTTATCTTCCCGTGGGAAGAGTGGATAGATATAGTTAGAAAAAGGAAATAATGGATCACTAATCTCATTTTTTACTACATATATGAATCAAATAGACTGAATTTATGGGTCCACATACATGGTGTCACTATACCAAAGAGTGGCTTCAGAGATAATGAACTGGTGCTCACTGAGAAAACATAGAGGTTGGTCAACAACAATGTCTAAGGGGCTGGGTTGTTGATGTAATATGAAGGAATGATTAATTGGATCATCCCTAGAATGATATGAAGTGATATGGGACTTTGGAGTTTCTTCTAGATGGGGAAGAATAATGGGACTAGAGTCAACACTACCATTTACACTAGGAGGGTTGAGGAGAATTTCTTCTCCTCGACTCTCAAATATGGGTGCCCCCTTACCCAAAAATTGGGTGTCAATGTAATGGCCACAAGGTGTATGTGGTTTGAATGCATGGGTTTAAACTAATGGTTTATTGAACCAATCGACCTCACTATGGATGAAGACTTTTGAATCCACAACATAATGGTAATGGGTGTGTTGTGGAAGGAGATACGTATGATGGTGCATATCATCCCAAGTAAAATTAGGATTGGTCATCCCTTCAATAATGTATTCATCTGAATGGAATATGGGAGGACTAGAGGAATGGAGACCACATGATGTGGTGGAGCTACCTAGGGCATCTTCATGAGAAATATGGTTCGCATACGCATCGCTAGAAATGGTAGACGAAAAGCTAGTAGATGAAACATTTGCCGATGTTAAGACCAAGGTGTTCTATGAGGGAGGTTCAACCGAAATAGAATGGGAAGCCCAAGAGCGGTCTTCCTCCATGTATCTCATGGATGACGATAGATAGATAATAGCGACTGAAGATTTTGTCATCTCGACATCGGGGGGAGGTATCACAATGGGTGCAAAACAATCCTCTAGTTCTGGTGAAACAGATCTCACAAGTAGAGGAGTACATGATCCACTACGAGTGACCTCTATTTCACAAATTACCTCAAGGGTATTGTGAAAGTCATCGAGATGGGTACAATCATGATAATAGTGGCCAGAAAGGTCGCACAAAGAACAAGGGTAATTCTTGCGCAATGATTTAAGTTTCTTACCTGAATCAAGTAAAGTAACATGGACCTCCGATATTTCAGATTCAGGAAACATTTCATTGACAGCATGTTTGAGATGAGGAAGTTCAAGACAGTTATGGGTGGCATGTACAACAACATCACACAAAGCACATGGAGGTGTTGACTTTGGAGGCTTAGGTGGAGCTGGAGTTGTTTGGGGAGCCCTGTCGTTAGGTTCCTTCTTTTTGGATTTTCCCCCCTCACCGCATGCTTTCGCAACAGGCGTGGGTTCCTATTGAGGTGGTTGTGGCACTGAATCAAACGTATGGGCCATGGCGACCTGTTGAATTTGGGGTTGAAGCGATATATGGTTTAAGTTGACCATGTGGAGTGTTTTCTGGGGTATCAATGTACCAAATGGGGATCCACAGGGTCAAATTTGGTAGACTCAACATAGCCATAACAGGCACCAAAAAGACACCAGAATGGGGAGCTAAAAACGGTATCTGACTAGAAGGGTAATGGATTGGTTGAATGGATCCCAAATGGTTAAGGCTAGGGGGGACCGTTCCTGGTTGAAAACTATTGGGAGATACAACAACAGAAGGAGAAGGTCCTTGAGGACATGGTTTGGATGGCTATGTCAAGTGAAGAACAACAAGTTTTGAAGGCATTGGATGTTGGCTAGTCATACTAGGGCACTTTTGGCTAGCCCAAGATGCTTGCAACATGCAAACACTCGATGATTTGGGCTCAGTGATAAGAGGTGGGGTGGAGGGAGGGCTGGGAATGAACCAAGTAAGGTGGAATCTTTATAGACTCCTAGTGAAACACTGGTGAGATGTGCGACTGATTGGTTTTTGACATCTGAAGATATCATGGACTCAGGGGAGGTTTGAGACATTGGTTCATAATATGTCAATTAATCGATGGTGATGATATTTCCATTATGGGGAAATCATATCTTATAATAAACCACATATGAGACAAATGACATGGCATAGGTGTAGCTACAACCCAAAATTATATTATAACACAAGGGTGTATCAGTGACTTCTATGTCAATACAAAAAATATTTCCCTCAAGTGTGACTAGACAATTTCGTAACATGCCAAGGGGCTTAGAAGGGTGAATGTCCCAAGCACGTAAAGTGATGGTGGATTGGGACAGATCGAGGGATCCAAGTTTCTTCCAAACATAGGCAGACATCACACAGGTGGATGCACCCTCATCAATGATACATCTCTGAACATGGGAATTATGGATCTTAATAGGTATTTGGGAATTAACAGATGAAGGTAAAGGGGGATGTTATAACTTGTCAACATCAAAGGAAATAAAACTATCATCTGAAGGATCCAAAACACCCAAAGTAGATAGAAGATATTTCCATTTTTATGGGCATGTCTCAAGGACTTCCAGCATTGACATGGCAGTAGGGGACTGCGCCAAGTCATCTATTATGCTGTAGGTGTGGGTGGATTTGGCATAAGCCACATTTCGGTGTAATGGCCCTTTGGGTATCTTGGAGATGACCTCTTCCTTAGGCTAAGGGATATGTAAGGGAAAATTTGGTCTCGGAGTGGACTCTGTGGATACTTTGGTTTGGGAACCAGTTACAAATGTAGTAGGCTACTTGTCATATGGCGCGACCGAGTCCGAAGGTTGAAATCAACAGTATTGACCTCTTAAAAATTCATCATGAGAATCTGGTAATCAGGGGTACCATATTGCGTAGGTTAAGGAGCAGCCTGACCTTGAGGTGGTTGGGAAAAAAAATATCCTTGCTGAGGGAAAGGATTAGTGAACACTCCTGGTTGATTTGGCATAGTGTTTTGAGGAAGTGGCGTAGTGGGTTTCTGTCCTCTAGATGTCACTTGGGGTTCCCACAACTAGTGCATCTTGGGTAAAAGGGGAAAATCATGAGTATAATGGCCATGTAAACCACAACATGAACAAGGCTTATGCATACAAAGGGTCTTTTTCTGCCTGGGTTGATCGTCCTATTGCTGGTTTGCAGTCTTAGGTTGGTTCCCTTGGGGTGCGTTTGGTTAAGTACCTTGGCCACCCTAGTTACCCTACGCTTGTTGCTTTTGGTTTCCTTTCCCTTTATTATTTTTCTTTGAACTAGGCAGATTAGTCGCGCTCTACTAATCATACACTTGACCTTTAGGAGGTGGTGGTTTTGTGGCAGAAGTTGAGAAGGAAGGGAGGGTGGGGCACTAATGCCGGAGGGGCTGGAGCGCGAGGCTGTGCATAAGGATAGAAAGGAGGTGGGGAAAAATTTGGGTAAATAGGTTGAGAAACAGTTGGCCCTAGCATTGACTAATGTGGTTGGGAAAATGCATAAGGTGTGGTTTGACCGGGTTAGAAGCTTCCTAGAGGGGTATAAGTGTTGGAGGAAATGGTCCCCCATTGGGGGTAACCATAACTCATTGGAGGAGGATAATATGGATGTGAGAGATATCTAGTGATACCTTAAGCAGTATGATATTCCCACAGTGTGTTGGCACCACTAGGTCTCAGAAGATCTCGTATAACGGTATAGACATAACCAGACTGGGCGTAGATCAAGTAATATTTTAATGTCATCTGGAGAGCTTCTTCCTCTGATTGAGGGAAATGAGATCCGAAATCTTTACCAATGGGAGATAAGAGCATTATGAGAAACCAATCCATATAGACATGGTCGTCGAATGTAGGAGCTTGACACATGGTCCTTCTTATATTTCATTTGTTGACATGGTCAGAAAGGCATGTGGTAGAATATTGACAAAATGCAATCTACAACTCAGTACTAGTATCATAACAGCACAGTAACTAGAAATATGACAAAAAATATTTAGCAAGAGTCACAAAAATGGTATGAGATGCAACAGGTTGATCGAAATACCACTTTGTAGCTTCTCCAATGAGCGTATGTTGGAACAACCGAAGGAGAATGGAGTCATCGGTGATGGAATCAAACAAACACCACATATGAAAGGGGTAGACATGATTAGTGGTAGAGCTAGCCAACGTGCATCGTGGAGAATGGGGTCATTGATTAACTGGCTAAAATAGGGAAGGCTTAAACCTTCTATAAAAGGTAGCAAAGGAGTAGCTGGAATGGTTCTAGTAGCGGTTCCGCTAGTAGTAGCTCTAGCATTAGGGTCAGGGCCACCACCAGCTTAAGGAACTTCACCTTCATTAACGTCTGACATGGTGACGGTATGAGGGTGAGGAGAACCAGGGTTGGAATCAAAGGAAGAACCCGATGAACCAAAATTAGAGTCAATATGGGGACTCGAGGGAGGACTAAATAAGACCTAATGGGGTGGAGTAAAATTTCCTAATGGAAATTGAGGGTCAAGGCCTTCGAGTCTCCGCGATAAATGCCTTGGAGGCGTAATGATGGCAAGTCATAGATGACATGAAAAGGTTGAAGAATGATAAACAAAGGATCTGTGAGGCAGATTGATTAATTATGATGTTATGTCTTGGTCTGGCAGTGTAAACCAATAACACTTTGCTTTAGGTGTGAGTGTGTACAAGCCATTTGTTAATTTAAATTAATCCCATATGGTTGTTTAAAGAAAAAGAAAAAAAATTGAAGTATTGTAAATACAACTGAAATGACAGTAAAATAAATAGCTATTCGTGCATAAATCCCTACTCAAAGAGGGCTCTAAAACAACCAAACGACAATCGGGTGAAATTGAGTCAAAACACACTAAAATGGCCAAGATATATATTGTCAAAGGGACATGGATTTGATGACTCTATAATACTAGAAATGATGTAGAAAACAAGAAGAAACCAGAGGAGAAAATTGTTGCAATAGATAAGGTTAAAGGTTACAAACCTAGGGAAAACAAAGAGACCCTAAGGTAAAGACCAAAAAAAATCAAGACAGAGTTTTGGATGTAACAATAACCTATCGGAAATTATCTGTAGAAAGGATGGATCAGACCTTGAATTATTGGCTGAAAGCGCTTCAAATCTTAGACTACCTACTCAGCTTAACCCCTCCTAAAAAGGTGGAAGTGTACTGAAATCCTAGGGGGATTAGTTCTACTTCAAGGAGACAAACTAAGCATATCTAGGCCTAAGACGGGCTGAAACAGAGGCCATATAACCCAAAATAGTGGTCTTGGCAAACCCTCACAGTTCAGAAAAAATTCAGAAAAAAAAAAAATTTTCCAGATTGTAGTTTTTGACCTGTGGACAGATGAAATTACAATTTATGCGCAGAAAAGTGCGATTTTAAGGGGAACTCACACTATTTGAGATGAAAAGTGTGATTTTATGTCCTCGGTTCTCAAGCGGTAGGTTGTGGAAAATTTTTTGTCTCTGGTGCAGCTGATACCTGTTACCTGCGTAAAACACAAAAAAACATCTCGAAGTTAGAATTTTTACTGAATTAGGGCATAAAAGTTAAAAAACAACATCAAGATACTGAAAACAACTGGAAAAAACCCTTATTGTTGAAGCTAATGGTGACATAGGAATCTGAATTACAACTGTGGAGTCTCCATTTATTAGCATAAATTCTTAACGCAAGTGTACAAAAAGAGCCTACATTAGGTGTGTGTGAAAAACAACCCTAACAACAGAAATGGTTGCTTAACTCTTTAGATATGCAAAGAATAGTTAGAACAAATGTTGCAAAAAATTAGATCTGTGGAGTAAAAGTAGTTAAACAATAAAAATAATTTGTAATTGCTCTGTGCATTCAACATACAAGAGAAGATTTAACGAGTATTTTCATATATTATTACACCTGGTGAAGGGAGAAAATAGATGTCGCCATTCCCCCTCAATGGGATGGTTTCTTGGTTGTCCTCAATGCTTCAGTTCCATAAGTTTCTCTCTCTCAATGGTGCAGAAAACCCAAAATATATGTTGAACTCAAGTGGGAGCTTAAGAAGCAAAAGAAAATAGTAGTGACAATGAGAATGATCAAAGTGCGACAATGAAAAGGATCAAAGGGAAGAATGAATGGAAAACCCCTCCTATTTATAACAAAATATTGAGTTATCCTTGATAACGACGCATAATAAAATAGTATTAACCAAGATTTAGATCTAATTGCTTGGAATATTTTATTATATTTTGTTGGAGGGAAAATGTATTTAGATTGGTTAAATACCTATATTTAGAAATAATAAACAAATAAATGATTTATTTTATCATTTCAAGAATGCGGTTAAATAATAATAAATAAATAATGATTTGTTTAATTATTCCTATATGATTTAGTCAAATTAACAATGAATAATAACTAAATATTGATTTAATTAATTATTCGTAGAGAAAAATAAGAAAAATAATGATTTATCTCATTATTTCTCATAATTCGGTTAAAAATGACCAGGAATATCATTTAAAAAATGGTTTAATTAATTATTCCTAGAGGAATCAAATAAATAAGGACTATTCCTCATGGGGTTTCTTTTTTTAACTATAAATAACTTAATAAAATATGGTTAATTAAATTATCTCTTATAGTGAAAGCAATTTTACTATGGTAAAATTGGTCCTACATAGTGTACTTCGATCCATCTAATTAGAAATGGTTAGATGACCAATTTTTGGTGATAACAACCATACCACATTCAGGTTTAAGTCTAAGGACACAACATTATAGGAGGTGTTACCATACATTTGACTCACTTGAACCAAATGGTCCATTTTTTAATGTCAAAAGTGATCTACAACATAGAGCCTATGTAATTACCCATTAAGGAGATGGTAGGGGAATGTGTAGTTCATGAGAAGGATTCTTAAAAAGTTGCACCAATTTATACTCAATCAATAAGAAATAATAATTACAACATCAATGCCATTGGATGCTCCAAGATCAAAATCATTAGTGACTGCTTGGATGAAGAGAAAATTACCCAGATAGTTTATCTAATTGAGGAATATGAAGATTTATATCAATGAAGTTTTGAGGAGATGAAATGGATTACCAAATCCTTGGGGGAGATGGTAATTATAATATGCTTGATCCCAAACATATTAAGAAGCAGTTGTATCCCTTGAGCCCCATGTAGAAGGAAAATATTTGTGATAAGAACAACCGTATGCTGTGGGATTATTCTTCTAGTAGAAGAACTAAAATGGATAAGCCTCATGGTCATCCAAGACAAGAAGAATGGTTATATAAAAATATATGTAGATATGCATATCTTGAATTTAGTGTGTGCGCAATATCCCTTTCCAACACTTTTCATGGATGAGGTCTTGGAAAACATGGGTGGTAGGGAATCCTATTCCTTCACTAATGAGTTTTTTGGATACCATTAGGTGAAAATTGTATAGGACAATGAAACAAATACTACACTTGCAATTAAATGAGGATCATTGCATATATTTTCATGTTTTTCAACTTTAAGAACATGTCAGTGATTTTTTCGTAGATCATTGTTTCCATATTTCAGAAATTCATTCATATAATTTTGGAACCATATTAGGATGCCTTGACTATTTTTAGTTTGTTAAAGGACCACATACAAATCCTTATATTGATTTTGGATAGGGGAAAGTAGATCTAGAACTTTTTAAATATTAGGAATTGTATTTTTTCACCCCCTTCGGAATTCTACAATGTCACGTCATTTTTAAGGAAGGTCTAATAGTGGACACTACTAAAATTTGAACCATTTTAAATATGCTCGCGTCAACTTCTTATGAAAATTACACACATCATTTAGGAATATATGATATTATAGGAAGTTCATTCGATACTGTGAAAATATTTATGTGTCAATGGAAAATTAACTAAGAAAAGAAAGGAACTTTATACCATAATTCCAAGCCACAGTGGGCATCCTTAAGGAAAAACTAGTTACTATGGCAATCATTTAGTTTCTAGCTTGGTAAAACAAATTCATGTTCTTTTCGATGAATGGTCCATCATGTTAGGTGTAGTTCTTGTGTAGCCTAACAAGGGGAGCATTGATCATGTGGTGCACTTCACCAACAAGAAACTTTCATATGTAGAGAATAATTACACTACCACAAAGTGCAAAGGTATATTCATGGTGTAATCCTCTATAAGTTCTTTTATTATTTGATGGGGAATTCCTTTCAGTTCTTTACCATTCATTATGCTCTCAAGTACCCAGTGAATAATTCAGTGTTAGGGGGGATGATATGTAGATGGCTATTTCTATTTTAATAATTTCATTTTGAGGTAGTTGAAACAAAGAAAATATAATGTGATACCTAACCATATGTCTTGATTAGAATAGGATGAGTTGGGAAGAAGCATAGATGATGAAATCCCAGATGCATAGTTATTAAAAATTATTTTTTCCCAAATTATTTCACACATATTGCAACATTTTTAGCTATAGTCCAAACACCAAAGAGGTGTATTACCACATATCCTAGACAATTCATGATGTGCATTTCCAACTACCAATTGATAATAGGACAATTTTACAAGAGTGGCATCCATGGAATACTATAGAGATGCAACTTTGACCACTAGCAAGATGTTGTGCTATATGAATTACAAGAGGGAATCATGGGAGGATGTAATATTGAGGAAGCCATTGTGCATAAAATATTATAGGAAAGGATATGGTGGCCATAAATATTATAGGAGGCCAATGAATATTACAAAAGGTTCAACATATGCTCTTGTACAATAAATTTTTTTGCTTGGGATGACATCCCACTTGTCCTTGTCACTACACTAGAGCAATTTGAGAAATGGAAGATATATTTTTTTAGGCCAAGCCATCCCCCTATGTGGTAGGAATGTTTGTTATATTATTATGGTAACTGAATACTGAACACATTGGGAAGATGCCCCATTGGTCAGCGGTTTCATTTCATACATTTCCACATGGCTTATTTTTTAGAATATTTTCACCATTATTTGTTTCCCAAGTGTGTTAATGAACATTCAAGGAATGAAATTCCTTAATAACACCATTCACACTTTGGTCTAGGAATTCACAATCCATCAAGAAACACATATTATACCACCCACAAGAAAAATGTACAATAGAGGCCTTTAATAAAATTTTAAAATAGGGCCATACCAAAGTGTGCAATGTGCAACATGATGACTGGGACCAACATATCCTTGTCATATTATGGTTGTATCATGTATCATGAAATCCACTAACAAAACATATCCCAATCAAATTTTTGTATGGGAATAATCTTTTCATGCCCTTATAATTTGTAGTCCCTTTTTTAAGAATTACAATCACAATGAAAAAGGTTTATGATCAATCATGGAGATTGAAGATTATATGTTTCTTTTTAGATATGCTCAAGTAGTTGAGAAACAAATAAAAATGAATGGAATAAATAAAATCCTAGACATAATAAATTTGAGTGAGTTGCCTTAGTATTTCTCAATGATAGCATGTGTTTGCAACACTACGACAAACTCTACATGACATGGTTGGGGTCAATTCGAATTATCTATATCACTATGACACCCCCGGTACCTTTTTTCCCTAATTTTATAATGTAATGATATTTTTAAATTATAAATGAGTATTTTTTTATGTAATGGCTTGAAGTGTGGGACCACAGATCTATGATCTAAGAGGGAAGAGGAAATATGTAACCATGCAGGGTTAGCTTGCACCATTAATAAAATTTTAGGTTGTAAATAATAATAATAAATATAAGAGGAAGAGTCCAAGAGGAACATGGAAAGACACCTTGAAGAAATTATAAAAATCTAATTTGCATATCTTTGAGGGGTTGGACCTCTTCTTGGGGCAGATCATGAGTAAAGATGGAAAGAGTTAGGAGTTGAGGGAATGGGAATTCCCTGAAAGAATGAATTTATAACCAGAAGAGTAAGAGGAAATGGGAATGAGTGCTTGTTGTGGGCCGATAAACCAATCATGGAGTGCTTGACACAATTGAAAAACCACTCAAGGTGATTGCTAGGTCTAATAAACAACATGCATAAGGGTGCTTTCTATGGGATTATAAACCACTTAATATGTTCTTGACACAACTGCTAACCACCATTGGGGTCCTTCTAGGTTTGATATAACACATGCATAAGGTTGCTTGTTGTGGGATAATGAACCACATATTGAGTTCTTGACATAGTTGATAAAACACCCACACCGTGAATTCTGGTGTTCTTGACTAGATTATAAAACACCCTTACCATGAACATTCTTGTGCTTTACCAATGGATACACCACCCACTATCATAATTTCCTATTCTCTTCATCCCCAAGAAGGTTTTCTGCAAAGGATGCTGAAAATTAATTATCCTTAGATCGTGGATTTAGCTCAGGGGTGATTGCTATAAGTAATTTTAGCTACAATAGGCCTAAGGTTGGTGGAAAATTGAGGTCCCACCTTCACTTTACAGTTTTTTTGAATTTTAAATGAGTGCATTTAACTAAGAGCTGTAGAATTGAATAAATTCTTTGTGAATGTATGAAAATATAAATAATGTTACTTGGTAGCAAGATGTTGGCACATGGATGTTATTTCTTGATTTTATTGATTAATCATCGTTTTGTTGATGAATTTCGCTATCATGAAACTATAATTTCAATGCATGGGAATTTCTTTGTATTGTATATAGAAAGTGCTATATGTTTCCTATGTTGAGAGACATTCTGAATGAAAAAATGTACCTTTAGCTTGAATTTGCGATATCCGAGATTTCGTTGTGTTTAATTTATCATATAGTTTTGTGGATCATTGCATGGATGTAGAAATTGGAAGAAGAACTAATTGGTTGAATTTTCCTTGAAATGTTATGTGGATTCTATGAATCTTTTCAAGGGAGATGTAATTTATATGCTTCAAAATATTGTGTAAAATTATCCTATTACATGCAATCATGTCGGTTTTGTGGCTCATTCTTGTTTTCATATTTGAATTGTATGTAAAATATGAGACTATTTATCTTGTTGAATGGTGAGTGCATAGGTTCTCTGACTCGTATTTTCCTTCATATATAATTTGAGTCGGGTGGAAAATGGCATGGCCCTGAAATTTATTTTCACTCTCAAGCCCTAAAATATTTGGTCCAAATAAACTAAGTATATAGGAATCTCGAAAAATTGACTATGTATACAAGAAATCAGGAAGTTAAAGACCTTTTGACATTAGGGAAACTCGATAAAAAAACTATTTCTAGGAGTCCTAACTAGTGGTCGAACCTAAACAGAGTCTAGGGTTGGTACCTCAGTGAGAATGGAGAACAAAGGGTCTGGACCTATGGTAAGTTAGAGGTCATGGTCTCATAGATTTGTGTTGTAGGTTACATTGCGGGGAGGTCGACCCCAAATTCCTCAATAATGGGCCTTAGGCTCAGGTGACATTGTAGATATCCATGTGGAAACCATGTGGGAGTCACGTGGGTGCCACATGGTAGGTCCTTATTGACATAGTCAGGAATAAAATGTGAAATCATGGAAGGGTCATATCCTTTGATCCGGGAGTCAGATTGGGAAAAAAATTATACTGTTGGAAAGGTCTCAATGATATGAATGTGATAGTAATGGTAGTTTGTGGTTTTTGAAATAGTTGAAAGGAGAGAAAAAATTAGACCTCATCACTGTACTTAGACCTTGGGGATTGGGTGAACTTAGTAACTACCTCTTTCTACCCTTAGTAGGGGATAAGGATTGTAGGGAGTACATTACAATAACAAAGACCAACACAATCAAGTTAGCCATGCTTAATGGTCAACCATTTAAGGTGCAATGAACAAAAGTTTCTTGAAGGTGTATTATGGGCCATAGGGATCCATGGTCATGTAATTTTAGGATGTAGGTGAACACAAGGATAGCTAGGTATATGTTATATTAGTCATAGTATGATGTAATTTTGTGTAATTATAGCAATAATGTATGGTTTGGAAAGTAGGTATAATTATTAACAACACTAGTAATTCCAACAAATACCCAAGCTTGGTAAAGGTAAATGATAATTAAGTCATGGAAAACTCACATTTCACATGTGTTTCCAATTGGTGATATGATGAGGAAAGACAGTTAACAACTCATAAGTCTCATTAATAACCCATCACTTCAATGTAATAGCTTAGATAAGAATGCCAACTGGAAGGAAGCACATATGAAATTTATAAATACTATTGCAATATGACTACATAGGTCTTATTGTGTGTTGGAAATTGATGTAAGAATGAAGTTAAGAAGTAAGGTGCAATGGATACAGAAGTTGACTAGAATGGCATTTCCAAACTCCCAGCTCATGAATCACCCAAGTGTTTTTCTAGTACAACATATTGACATGGAGTAGGTTTAAATAATAGGGGTTTAATTTATAGGAGATAAAAAATACCATTATAAATGTTGATCACATTGTCTAACAAGCTGAGGTCTAAGTCCAAAGTAGTTTTCCCGCCCTTATAGGTCCAGATACTAGATGCAGGACTACAATAAGGATTGAATTATAGAAAGAGTCTATTCTGTGAAATTTTCTAGATGAAATTCATCAATTTTAACATTTTGGATCAGGCCAAATTTCCTATACTCCACCATGATAAATATGCAAAAGTGGTCACTACATTAAGCGTGCACAATTGGCTTGATAAAAGGCATGGGATTATATGTTGTATTAGTCTAGAATTATGAATTTTCTTGGCATGCCATACTTTGGTTGTGTTCCTATCATTGATGCATGTGTTATATTACCATTAACAAGGCTACATGGAAACTCTCTTTAGCTCAACTGGCCTTATCCACATGATGAGAGTATCATGAAACTAGTGTTTGGACTGCCAAAATCAAGATAATTCCCCACTAATTTCATCACTACATGGAATTCTTTGGAAGATGTTTATGGAAAATATGGTACATGGGTGCTAGAGGCATATTAATCCTAGCTATTGTAGACCCTACAATTTGGTTTTCAATGTGAATTTTGTTTATGAAAATCATCTAGAAATTTGAAAGGACAAACATCGTCTAGGGATTATTATAACATTCAACAATTTTGTATGAGGCATTAAAATGCATTAGTGATGGTATTTGATGAACAAATTTATTGAAAACTATTTGGATATGCAAGAAAATGGCAAGGAGTCTCATTATTCATGTGTCCTCTTATTGGTTGTGTTAGTTTCCTAAAAAACATGATTGGACATATAGTATGAGGCTCCAACTACTAACTCACACCTTGAAATTAAATTCAGTGCCTTGCAATAAACATAGAACAAGGTGAAGCAAGAGAAAATTATTTGTTCATTTACTTTTTGGCACACTCATGTCATTCAAATGATTTTTGAATTCATTCACATTCCTAAGAGCCTTATGGAAATGAATGATCCTCTATAGTTTGAAGTTACTATGCACCATTTTTATATATCTCCCCATGTATACCACAATATCAATCCATAAAATTTTCCATGTTATATATCTAATAAGTCCATTCAATAAGAATTGTAATAATAGTTTAAGGAAGTTTAGTTGAACCCCATTGAAGTTGTGGAAATCTTGAAGACCTATTCCAAAAATGCATTGGAGAAGTGCAAGTACAATGATGCAACCATAATTTTCAACTTTAATTGAGAAAAACTTGAGGATTAAAATGGAGACAAACAACCTAATACTTAAGTGAAACATTCAAAAAAATTGTCTCTAAATTTATTCCAACTTATTAAATGTCCTTAGTTTTTTCCACCACATGCAATAGTTATGGACATATCCCTCCACATGCATGAGAAGCTTAATATATCCTAAGGTCCGTGTTTGAAGATTCATGATACTTCTTAGTCATCAAATTTTGATATTATTATTTATGTATTCAATTTTCATATTATTATTTCTATTCTTTATTTTATACATAATATTGTTCTTCACATAATCGTTTGTCTCTAAATTTATTCTAACTTACTAAATGTCCTTATTTTTTTCCACCACATGCAATAGTTATATACATATCCCTCCACATGCATGGGAAGCTTAATATATCCTAAGGTCTGTGTTTGAAGAGTCGTGATACTTCTTAGACATCAACTTTTGATATTATTATTTATGTATTTAATTTTCTTATTATTATTTCTATTCTTTATTTTATACATAATATTGTTCTTCACATAATCGTTTCATAATCGTTTTGTTTCAAATAGAAACCCATATACTTTACCCTTGCATTTATATTTATATAAATGAAGGTAAGATATATACCAACTTGATGCAGGGGCATTAGGCTCAAAACAACCTTTGTCCATAAATAAATGTAAAGGGGGGTCTCATGTTTTATTTCCCCATGTAAATATTCATAATTGAGTTATTTTTAGCTAACTGGAGAAAATTGTAACTGCCCAAATGATTAATGGGCACCTGAAGAGATAGTCAGTTTCAGAAGTTAGGCTAATTTTAGGAGTGCAAGAGTCATCAGGGAAGCTGAATCGATTGATTCCTAATTTGTATAAAAATAAAATCCCTGTGGTAGAGTTGACGGACTTGAACAGAGACCTGTAGAGAAAACTGCGTAGACTACTTGGTGTTGTAGAGTAGGAGGCCAATTGCATCGAAGACCTGGCCATAACAGAACTTGTAAGTAAGTTTCAAGAATATATATGAAGAATCCATTTAGAAACACATGTGTATTGTTTGATTAGATGAGGCTGGTATTGACTGGTTGAATTCTCTGTAAGAGTACGAATTTAATGCTCAGAACTCATGTACAATGAGTGAATTAATTTCTACGTGAGAATGTTTAATCTCTGTGAACCATGTATGCATGAAGGATTTAGTTCTACGACCTGTGCATTCCTTTATTGAATTATGCGTGTGAAACTCGGTGTGAATGATGAGCTTATTGTCTCAGAGTGAAAGGAGAATTTGATAGAGTTCTGCATACATACGATTGAGAGGTCTTGGCCGTAAGAGAATGCCTACCTGGTATTGAAACGAATTAGTAAGAAGTGGTTGGTTTGATTGCCTAGTCGATGGCCATTCCTTTCCTGAAGCCATAGTATAGAAAATCGATGGGATTGATGCTTCTTGGTGAAGGACGTAGGTGGCTTTTATTTTTTTTGTTCGACATGCTCCCGAGTCCCTATCTGTCGGAATTAACATGAAGGGAGGCCGAGTATAGTGTTAAAGTGGAGGAAGGTGAGTTCGACTAGAACAGAACCTTGGAAGGGCAAGTCAAATGGCTGTGTTAGGTTAACGGGGTAGGATGGCATGAACATGGCGGAGTGTAATGAAAGGAGTTAGACGGAACCTGGAACCATGAGGGCAGAACAAGAAATGAACAGTAGAAGCGGCTTCACAAAATAACCAACAGTATATCACGAGTTAGAAAAGTGGTAAGCAGTATTTAAGAAATCAATGCGATCTCGTAGATTGGGTGATGCGTGTCCCTGAGCAAGTTAAAAAACCACTCTCATCGTGAGTTAAGCCCATGCATCTAGTCTGCGCGATATCCATTGATTACCGTTGGATCGGTTGGTTGGGCACGACGAAATGGTGATCGTTGGATGAAAATGGTATGTATGATGTAGTCCATACGCTATTGTTGATTCATTTCGTTGGTATTAAATCAAACAGAGTCGAGCCTTTAACTATAATGCGGGGCCCAAATATATAGCACGTTGGTATGGTGAGGTCGTTGAGATATTAACATCTGAGCTATGAAGAATCGAATATGATTCGAATTAATAAGATGGGTTATTAATATGGTTTAATCTTTGTTGAGGTCAAGTGCTTGAGTCGTAATTGGAGAAGAGTCAAAGTGAAGAAAATTTCCGCTTGGTTGGATATGCGGTGTGTTGAAAAGTGTCAACATGTGTATATATATAGGGGAGGTATCTGACAATACAAATACTTATTTAATTACTCCCACGAAGACAGAACTCAGAGATATCGATTTAAAATTGCGCAGTTACATCAATCAAATGGAGCGCTTTTGATAGGGGCCAAGCGCCTTGAAGTTTATAAACGCTTATAAATGTTACCCACAAAGAGTTGATTGGGTTTGCTACAAAAATCGCTGAATAGTGGTTGTGTGATTTTTAGAAACCATAAAAGTATTACTTTGATGTCTCAAATCTAAAAGATTTGAGATATCAAGATTTAGTATTCTTGTCGGAAGATTGCCAGAGTTAAATTTATTTGGCAAAAACCTGGGATGTATTTTGACATGGAAAAGGCTGCGAGAGAGTGAATTCGAGAGTAATGCGGGGAGACCCGCCAGCAAGTGGTATCATAGCTAGAATTTAATTAGCTCTTTGAAGAGGTTATTTTGAAATGCACGTGTTGAACAGTGAAAAAGTTGATGTTTAAATTCGTTTAGCAGAGATTACAGCCTTGATTAAGCATGCAGTGAAGATCTCCAGATGTGCAGAATCTGGAGTTGAAGAAAAGGAGTCTTGAAGATTGCAGGAGATAGATTGTAGTGCAGGTGACAGGGAAAGCAAGATCAGTCAGGGATCTTGAGAGATAAGATGATGAGCCTTATTTTAACTCTGGTTGAAATGTTTTGTTTGAAGAATATAGAGTGCAAGCGAGGAAAGAATCTCAGCAAGAAGCAGATCACAAGCTTTGAGAGCAGTGATAGAAGAATCCAGTAAGGGATTCTGAGTGCAGAAAGAGTGTGGCAGAACCTGGAAGATTCCCAACTGAGGTTGGATGAGGGAAGGAAAGAGGTGTTCTTGAGAGAATTTTCAGAGTGAAGCCTAGGGAGCAGAAGAGAGTGCTCAGAAGGTTCCAGAGAGGGTGGACCAGTACTTGCCAAAATCTGGATCCGAAGGAAGGGATTGGTGAGGTAACTTGCAGCAAGAGAGCTTGTTGTTGTAGAGGCTTAGTGCAGCTTGTGAGTGAAGAACTACTAGAGAAGAAAATGGCTACTGAGAGCCATAGCAAAGATTGCAAAGGTTCTAAGAGAAGCCACAGCAGAAGAGTGAGTGAAGATGCCAAAGCAATTGGCATGAGAAAGAGACTCACTGATGAAGAGTATTGGAAGGAATTAGCTGAGATTAGGGAGCAATTCAATAGATTGAAACTAAGGATAGAAGAAAGCCAGAGAGTTGGTTGGCTCATGAAGAAGAAGGTAAAGTGGCAGAGGCCACAAAGGAAAAAGGAGAAAATAAATGCTCAACTGAAAGAGAGGTTACTCAGGATGATTGAGTATTTGGAGAAGGACTTGGAGACTGAAGCTTCAAGTGGGACCAAGGGGTCCAAGAGCCTTACATCTAACATATTTTGTATGTTTGCAGGAACATCAGGTGAGAGAACAAACTGCTGATGTTGTCATTGAGGAAGAAATTGAAACAACTACATGTTTTGAAGATGTCCATGCACAGTTGGAGAAAGATTCTGCTTTCCCACATATTGGAAGCAAAAGAGATTTAGTTTATGATATTGGCCAGAAGCTGGGGGTTGAACAGCTTGAGGAATCTGAAGAAGATACCATTGAAGAATCTCTGGAGAGTATAGAAGACTTGGGACAGTAAGAATATTTGGTGACCAAATCATCAAATGAGACCATGAGGTCTTGTGTTTTTACAACTGACAAGTTGTGTGTGAATGTAGGTATTGATGAAGGTAGTTCATATGATGGAACTGTGACAAATGAAGCTGACTGTTGCCAAGCAAGATATGATGAGTATCTTTCAGATGAAGATCAGATGGTGTTATTGCAGCAGAAGGAATTCCTTAATTCCTTGTTTTATAAAAGGGATTGCTTCAATGAGGACAAGATAGCTATGTCCGAAGATGATAAATTTGATAATGGAAGAGATTGTCTCAATGGATTTGTACTTAATGAAGATGAATTTTTCATTAATGATGATAATGACAGTCTGCTTTTGTTAAATGGCCAAGTAGGGAGTGATGGACAGGTAGCTGAGGTTTTTGCAGAGATAGGTAATCAGAATTCTATTCTGAAGAAGGCTGAGGAGATAGTGACAGCAGAAGATAGTGAAGATGTTGAAGATGTTTTCTCAGATGATATCCTAAGATTGTGGCATGAGAAGAAGCCAGAAACACAGAAAGAAGGTGTTCAGATGGTAAGGACAGAGATGATTGAAGATGAGAGAGTTCATTCCTATGAACTAGAGTAGAGAGACATCCTTGCAGAGGATTATGCAGAAGGAAGACTAGCTGGCAGTGTCAAGATATGTTTGAAGAATTGGAATCAGCATTCTGATATGCTGATTGAGAAGAAAAGAAAGTTGGGACAACATTCTGAGATGCTGACAGAAGAAGGAAACGCTCTGAGGCCTTATGGATTTTGTTTTAACATTTGCTTTGTGAATGCAGATTCTGCTGATGCTGAAGGAGAATTGACAGCATGGGGCAATCAATTGAAAGAGAAGGAGAATTCTGTGGAAGATTTGAAACCATGGAATGGAGAAATTGAGCTGCTAGAGAGTATGCTGAATCAACAGAATTCTGTACAAGAGAAAGAACCTCAATTTTAGAATTGGGGGTTGCAGCATGAGAAGATGCAGAGGAATAAGGTCAAGAAAGATTTTTTGAGTCTTGGGAAAGACTTAGAACTGCCGAAAGATAAATTGTGATTGAGTCGTCAATTAAGGACATTGAGTCTTGTAATTTGAATTTTGACAAATTGTTTGTTTTGACAAGCAGGGCAAAAAACAACCCATCTTTTGGGACTATTCTGAAGGGTGATGAATTGTTGAAGAAGGAGAAAGGTGAGGCTATCATGTCTCCTGTGAGTGAACTTTTTGTTTCTGCAGATGCCAAAGAAAAGGAGCTGTTGCAGGATGAAGATGCGCAGCTCGAAGAAGATGAGACAATCATGTCTCATGGACAGAAGTTGGTTGCTATTGGTAGCAGAGAAGAAATGACTTGTTCGAATAACCTAGAGGAGATTAAAGAGAAGGTTGTATGGCAGACTATTGGAGCTGCTACAGCAGTGGAGAACCAGAGTTTCACTCTGATAGAAGATGAAGATACAGTGGCTAGAGAACTTGATTTGATTGCTGGAGTCAATCAATAAGAAGGAAGGAAATTGCTGAAGATTGCCAAGACAAAAGAAGAAGATGCTGAAACTGAGTTGCAGCATAGTAAAGATTTGTTTGGCAAAAGGAGATGGCGAGAATGTTTGCAGAAAACATCCAGAGGAGAGAGTGAAATGTCAGAGTAACAGCTTGGAGTGTTGCTGAAGAGAATGTTGAAGCAACAAGTTGAAGTGTTGCCAGCAGAGAAGCAAAAATTTTACTATTGTAGAGAGGGTATGGATGATTGGGTGGCAAATAGGGAAGCAGTAAGAACTGAAGAAATAAGAGTCCAGCAAACAGAATTAAGAGCCCAGCAATCAGAGGAAAGATTAGATAGAGAAATAGCATTGATAAGAGGGCTAATGCTGAAGATGTCTGGGAAAAAGGCAGCAACAAGGAAACAAAGAAGTAGCAGCACAAGCAAAGCAAAAAGAGGATGTAAAGGTGCAGCCTATGGAAAGCTACAGCATAAAGTATGGAAGCTAGGAGGAATGTGAAAGAAGAACACTGCAACGGATGGCCAGTTGCATAGCAAAGTTTGGGATCTAGGCAGACAAAGATGAAAACCATGATCAGGAGATCATGAACTATTTTAACCTGGGGAGTCTGATGTAGGGGCATTAGGCTCAAAACAACCTTTGTCCATAAATAAATGTAAAGGGGGGTCTCATGTTTTATTTCCCCATGTAAATATTCATAATTGAGTTATTTTTAGCTAACTGGAGAAAATTGTAACTGCCCGAATGATTAATGGGCACCTGAAGAGATAGTTAGCTTCAAAAGTTAGGCTAATTTTAGGAGTCCAAGAGTCATCAGGGAAGCTGAATCGAATGATTCCTAATTTGTATAAAAATAAAATCCCTGTGGCAGAGTTGATAGACCTGCACAGAGACCTGTAGAGAAAACAACGTAGACTACTTGGTGCTGTAAAGTAGGAGGCCAATTGCATCAAAGACCTGGCCATAACAGAACTTGTAAGTTTCAAGAGTATATATGAAGAATCCGTTAAGAAACACATGTGTATTGTTTGATTAGATGATGCTGGTATTGACTAGTTGAATTCTCTGTAAGAGTATGAATTTAATGCTCAGAACTCATGTACAGTGAATGAATTAATTTCTACATGAGAATGTTTAGTCTCTGTAAACCATGTATGCATGAAGGATTTAGTTCTATGACCTATGCATTCCTTTATTGAATTATGCGTGTGAAACTCGGTGTGAATGATGAGCTTATTGTCTCAGAGTGAAAGGAGAATTTGATAAAGTTCTGCATACATACGATTGAGAGGTCTCGGCCGTAAGAGAATGCCTACCTGGTATTGAGACGAATTAGTAAGAATTGGTTGGTTCGATTGCCTAATCGATGGCCATTCCTTTCTTGAAGCCATAGTACAGAAAATCGATGGGATTGACCCTTCTTGGTGAAGGACGCAGGTGGCTTTTATTTCTGCTGTTTGACATGCTCCTGAGTCCCTGTCTCTCAGAATTAGCATGAAGGGAGGCCGAGTACAGTGTTAGAGTGGAGGAAGGCGAGTTCGACTAGAATAGAACCTTGGAAGGGCAAGTCAAATGGCTATGTTAGTTTAACGGGGTAGGATGGCGTTAACATGGCGGAGTGTAATGAAAGGAGTTAGACGGAACCTGGAACCATGAGAGAGGAACAAGAAATGAACAGTAGAAGCGGCTTCACATCGCGAGTTAGAAAAGTGGTAAGCAGTATTTAAGAAATCAACGCAATCCCATAGACTAGGTGACGCATGTCCCTAAGCAAGTTGAAAAACCACTCTCATCGTGAGTTAAAGCCCATGCATCTAGTCTGCGTGATATCCATTGAATACTGTCGGATCGGTTGGTTGGGCACGACGAAATGGTGATCGTTGGATGAAACTGGTATGTATGATGTAGTCCATACGCTATTGTTGATTCATTTCGTTGGTATTAAATCAAACAGAGTCGAGCCTTTAACTGTAATGCGGGGCCTAGATATATAGCACGTTGGTATGGTGAGATCGTTGAGATATTAACATCTGAGCTATGAAGAATCGAATATGATTCGAATTAATAAAATGGGTTATTAATATGGTTTAATCTTTGTTGAGGTCAAGTGCTTGAGTCGTAATTGGAGAAGAGTCAAAGTGAAGAAAATTGCCGCTTGGTTGGATATGCGGTGCGTTGAAAAGTGTCAACACGTATATATATAGGGGAGGTAGCCGGCAATACAAATACTTATTTAATTACTCCCACGAAGACAGAACTCGGATATATCGATTTAAAATTGCGCGGTTACATCAATCAAATGGAGCGCTTTTGATAGGGGCCAAGGGCCTTAAGTTTATAAACGCTTACAAATGTTACCCACAATGAGTTGATTGGGTTTGCTACAAAAAGCACTGAATAGTGGTTGTGTGATTACTTTGATGTCTCAAATCTAAAAGATTTGAGATATCAAGCTTTAGTATTCTTGTCGGAAGATTGCCAGACTTAAATTTATTTGGCAAAAACCTGGGATGCATTTTGACGTGGAAAAGGCTGCGGGAGAGTGAATTCGAGAGTAATGCGGTGAGACCCGCCATCACAACTACATCATATCGATCATATCGATAATTGGGCTTATATGGATAAAGAGTAGATTTAGCCCCGCCATCACAACTACATCATATCGATCATATCGATAATTGGGCTTATATGGATAAAGAGTAGATTTAGCCTCATCGAATTCCATTCCCATATTTTTATATAGGAGAATATCCTAATAGGAACGAAGCTTCCAATTTGAACCAAAGCAAAAATTGGAAAATCTATTTTATGAATAGAATATGGGTAAGCATCTCTGGGCTACCAACCCTTATACCTTACATAATGCTCCTCCTTTTAACATAAGGGAAATATTTGTGAATGTGTTTCCACAAGGAGGAGGATAGAGGACAAACTTGTACCCTTTCGAAGAATTAAAAAATCCAAAGATAGCACCATTCATTGAAAATTTAACGGAGATAGAGGTTACACATGCCATACTCCACTAGAATATAGGGAATGAAAAACTAATATTAATTAACGGTAATTTTAGATAGCTTGATATATGCCTTAGACATATCAAGTTTGGCAATAAAGGTTGTATCGTTTGTAAGTTTGATAAAACAAATTCTTTCTTGTGTTGTTCCATTAGTTTTAGGGATCTATTTGCTCTTTAAGAATCCAAACTTTTTAAGTGAAATGAAATTGAAGAATAATGGCTTACTTCTTACTTTCAATAACTTAGAGATAATCTTAGAGATGATCTTATAGAGGAAATTGCACAAATAAATCTGCATAAATCTTTCAAAGAAATTAGGTTAGTACATTGCTAACAAGGACCTTCCCTAACATTTTCACCTCTCCAACCACTTAAATTAGATCGTATCGCAATAAGTCAGATAAATTATGATATAATTTTTCCATCCATTTGGACTTGGACTACTGTGATTTTTAAGTGTAGATAATACGTATAATAATCCCTCCTTCATGATAAGCTTAAGCATCCTCTCATTATCCTCTTCATTTACCAGCTGAGCAAATAGTTTAATGACCCTAAATATATTGTCAATGTTTTCAATAGCTTCTTCCTCAAAAATACCTTTGAAATGTTGTATTCCTAGATTTTCCAACTCCTTGAAAATTCTCACCTATCTCACCTTATTTCTTGTAGTGTTTTTCGTCTCCCATATGATGTTAATACTTTTCTTATTATTAGCAAAAACTTGAAACATTTTTTTTATTCTAATCTCTAACATCAATCCTAGTGACTGGACGACTTTGTATGTGCCAATTAATTTTTATTTTATTTTTAAAGACAAAGTATTCCAAAAATTTTCAACTTTCACAAATTTTATATCTCTATTTCAAAACCTCTCCCTTAAGTTGCCCACTTCTTATCTATATATATATATATATATATATATATATATATATATTTCATGGTTCCTCGAGATTAGAGATAGCTAAGATCATGCAATATTTGTATCAGACAAATCTACCCAAAAAGATTACTTCCTATCAGATCAACCACGGAGCCTAACCCTTGAGAGTGTTAAGAAAATTGAACTTGTGACCTCTCAATAATGGAGGTCATTTTACAATGAGGACTCTACTAACCAATTATATCTATATATCTATATATATATATATATATATATATATATATATATATATATATATAATTTATGGTCCCTGGAGATTAGAGACTGCTAGGTCCATGCAATATTTGTACTAGAGAAATGTACCCAAAAGGATCACTTTCTATTAGATCAACCAGAGTAACTAACCCTTGAGAGTGTTGAGAGATTTGAACTTGTGATCTCTCAATAGTAGATATGATTTAACAATGGGGACTCGTCTAACTAAGTTAATCCCCCGGGATTTTTAGAAGATAATTATACTTGTCAGATCTACCCGAAAGAATTCACTTCTTTCTGTCTCAACCACCCTAAGTATTGATAGAATTGAACCTACAACCTCTCGATAAAAAAAGTGCGTTGATGACAAAAACTTGATCAATTGAACTAATCCTTAGAACTATATTACTATATAGTATATAAACACTATTATTTATTATTTGAAACCATTTAATTATACATTAACAATTTTACATTTAAGATTATGTGCTAATATATTATTATATCTAATTTATTTTTTTAATTACGTATATTACATCAAAATTTAAGCAATCATTACAATGATAAATCTTCTACAATGTAAAATTGGTAGCTCTTACTTTTGGATTCATTCTATATCCAAATAGTATGGTATAGGTTCATATTTTAGAAAATGCATTTGAAAAATTTTAAAATAATAACTTTAATAAGGTTTAATTTCTTTTAATTTAGTTATAATTTTATAAAAATCATAATGTTATTGTATTAATAAAATTTTAATTATAAAAGTTTTATTGGGATTATTTAGTAAGTTTGTGAAAATGTAAAGTAAATGTGAGTATAAAGGTTTCTAGTTCACTTTTTGGTGTTAAGAGCCACATACTTTATCTAGGAGTTATAGTGGTATCCAAAGGGTTACACTCTTTACCTAAGAGTTATAGCGGTAGCCCTCAGAATTGATTCTTTGTTAGATAGGGCTAAATATATTCTGGATTCAGTATCAATTTTCAATTCATCTAGGCGTTAAAAAAAACCATAATTTTTTAAATTTATCTCTTAAAATAATTCATTAAAATTTTAACCCCATGGGAGAAGCTTAATTGACGATGGTTGTGAAGATGAAGTATTATGTTCGAATAGGTTCCATGGTCAAATTCCTTGCGTTGAGTTTACCAGCAAGCCGCATGTTGGGGGCATCATATTTCACCTAGAGATTATAATGGTAGTGGACAAGTTGGAGGCGACATGATTCACCTAAAAATTATAATGGTTGCTCTTACACCTAAAGGTTATAATGGTAATGGTTAGAATTAAGCTAGTATGAGAGTGGATCACATAGAACACTCCTCTAGTGACAGTGAGAGAAAAACAAAAAATCATATAAAAATTAAAAAAGAAAAAGTCAAAACATTTTTTTTTCAGGGACTAAATACTAAAAATGTAAACCAATTCTTACAATTTATAAATATAACTTAAAATACACTAATAACTTTTAAATTTCAATTTCAAATGATAAATATAACTTGAACTACTTGGATAAACTTTGAAATTTAGCTTTCAAATCCATGATAGTATCACTATCTCTTTACAAAGTTTCTATGCTACAAACGATAATAATGATGAAAATTTTATTTCCTCTAGAAGAGCTCTATAACCTAGTAGATGAGAGTGATGTTGTTATGTAACTTTACATTAAAAGATTAAAATAGTATAAGTGGGATAATTAATGAAAAGTGAAGAATAATAATGAATATGTTGTTTAAATTAAAATTTTTAACAATAACACATAGACACAATAATATTATGTGTGGACAAAATTTAACAAAACAAAAACAATATAAAGTTATTTTAGTAAAGATGATTATTGTCAAAATCTTCAATAAAGTATATTAATTCTTCAAAAAATATTAAATCATATAATTTGTAATTACAATAATGAAATAAAATTATTTGTTGTGAATTATACCTAGCTTTACATTGGGACAACAAACTCATCTAGTTATAAAACTTATCAAAAAGTCATTACACTTATCTTTGAAGGAATTCCAAAAAAAAATTTGAATAGATTTTGTTTGTAATTAAAAAAATTATAGGATTATTTTCCAAAAGGTGAAATTAAATAAACAAGTCAACTCTTATTACCTGTTAGATGTTTTATTAAAAATTAAGTAAATTGACATTAGCCTTAAAATTTGCTTGTGTGATTTACATTTTATCGAAGTAAAATATAATTAATATCTAAGATATATAAATTAAGTAAATTGATATAATAGGTAAAAATGTTTTTGTATGAGTTAAATTTTTTTAAAGAAAAAAATAATAACTATTTCTAATATATAAATAACCGAAAATTATATCATAGTTATAATGTTTTTAATTGAGGTAAAATTTATCCAACTAAAAATTAACAAATATTTTACATATATAATCTATGTAAATTGATATTATAGTTAAAATGTTTTTGTGTGTGGTAAATTTTATGTAAGTGAATATATGTGTGTGTGTGTGTAAATTTATATCATATTTAAATATTTTTGTGTGGTAATTTTTATTTAAATAAAAAAAATAAATGTTTTTGATATATAAATTACTTAAATCAATATCATAGTTGAAATAGTTTTTTGTGAGGTAAATTTTATTTCAGTAAAATTCAATAAGTATTTTAAGTGTATACATGAAAAACTAATAAGTATATATATATATATATATATATATATATATATATATATATATATATATATATATATATATATATATATATATATAATGTTTTTGTTCAAGAAAAAATAAATGTTTAGTAATAATAATATCTCCAAAGGAAAATAATGCTACAATAAACTACATAAATAGATACTATAGTTAGATTGTGTTTGTGTGAGGTAAATTTTGTCAAAGTGAAAAATAGTAAATATTTAAGATATATAAAAATTTAATTCTTATTTGATGATTTCATTGTGACTTATAGTTAGATTGTTATTAGAAATATGAATCCATAATATTGATTTATAGTTTTTTAATTGATTTCAAACTATTTAAATTTGTAAGTTGTAATCTATTATAAGAAAAGAGAAAAAATAAAATAAAATAAATTTAAAATATAAATATAAAATAAAATTACAATATTTTAGGCTAGGCTAGATTCATTTTAACTCAGTATCTACCAAAATATCGAAAAAGATCAAATCTTTTTTCAATCTAAAAAATATATAAACTTAAAAATATTTGATTCCTCTTAAAACTTAAAAAATCTATAAATCTTAACTAATGATAATATAAAATATATATGAGATAAATTATCACTAGTATAATAATAATAAAAACTTTAAAATAATATATTAAATATATAGATTAAGATAAGTTATCATTCATAATTGAAGTGCACCTTCAAGTACCACGTAAAATCATGGTTGTTGCTAACTTGGTATTAATATATGTTTGGCACACCACACCTTTTTGATAAATAATTCAATAGTTAAAATGCACTGACGTGGGTACAAACAACGTGATGATAAAATGCTTCGTGGTGTACCAATTGTATCCCATTTATTTTTTGGCAAGAGTAGGATTCTTCTTTCTCCAGCCTCTGGGGTATAAAATATCGTGCACTGCAATGATTCGACTCTTCCAGAGTAAAAAAAATTGAATCAAAAAAGGAAATTCTTACGGTGTCCAGTGATCCACATGGAAGAAAATCTAGTTAGAAGACAAAAATGTAGCTCTCCACATGGCAAATTTTTTATTAATCACGAGGCAAAACGTTGCCCGGGAGTTTGAAGAGGTGTGCTAGGACCATGAGACGCTAAAAACGGTTGGTTTTAATTGCTGTTTAAAAAGGCCATTTGTTGGTCATTTACTGTTTTCTAGATTAGTTTTAAAATTAGATTAGAAATTGAAAAAATTATAAGTTAAATGGTTGGTTTTGAATTTTTTAATTTAAAAATATATATATATTTTATAGAGGCAAAAATTTATTATAGTTTAGTTGTTAAATAATGTTTTATTCTATAAAAAGGATAAGGTTTTATTTTTTAAAATTGTCTATAATAAAAAGGTAGGGTGTTTGAATCATTCACTAATGTAAGTTGATTTATTATTTATTTAAAAATAATAAGATAAAGTTTTCTTTCATGGAATTAGCTATTTACTAGAGTTTCACTTTTTAAAACTTTCACTGAGAAGGTAAGGTTTCACAATTAGCTACTTACTGTTAATAAGAAGATAGGGCTTCATTTTTTAAAACTCTCAATGAGAAGGTAAGGTTTCACTTATGAGAGATGCCTCTAGATCATTCTTAGGGTTTCACTTATTAGAGATGTTTGTGAATCATTCTTAACCCAAGAAAAATAGTTTCAAGGCATAGTTCAATCACATTCAAATTGATATCTTAAACAAGGAAGGCTGTGAAGCAATAGAGTCTGTGACACTGAGTGAAGAGAAAACATTGGATCCACAGACTATGAAGCCGATCAGATTTGACAAGAGAATGAACATGTTTCCCAGTTCGACAAGAGAATGATCATGTTTGACAACTCGGTTCCTTGTGATAATCAATAAGTGCTTCATTAGTATGTCTTTTCGAAGCTTATCAAACCAAGACCAACCTTCTATCAATGTGTGGATAGCTTGGCTTAAAGGGAGGAATTGGCCATAATTTCTATTAAGGGATTGGAAGGGGACAACCTTCCCATCGAACTAAAGGATTAGCTTGCCAAAACAGGAATGGGAGATTTTTATAGTGGTCGGCACGTCTTGTTCCGGAGTGTGATTAATTCTATGTAGCTTTTCTTGTCTTCAACCCTTCCACGTCCCCATATAGTTGTCCCTAAATCTAGAAGATAGGGGAAAGGCGACCAACTAAGGATAAAGTTAATGAACGCCAGTCTTGCTGGAAGGATTAGAGTGGGCCCTTTGCCATCGAACTTCTCATGGAAAATGGCATTGCAAGCAACACGTACATGGCATGGGCAACCACAAATATCGGGGATGGAAGCAAGCATTCAATGCTTAAGAAAAAGAACATCCCCGTTATTTTGGTTTGTAATAGTCACAATTTTCTTGAAGGGTTTCGGGACTCACTCTTCAGTTCTAAACTTGTCAAAGTTTCCTGGTCTTCATATCAGTCGTTTTTGTTAGGCATGGAGCCTGAGTATCATCCTAATTTAGAGGTCTTTGTCTGAGTCGGATGTATACCCTAGGAAGACTGTACACCCCTCCATGTGAGGGGGTTGATCCCCCCTGACTGGGAGTTCCAGGGGCAAGTGGCCCCCTAGTGGGGGTTTAGGGGCAACGCCCTCAAAGCTAAAAATAGATATAAATTGCCTTGTAAAATATTGTAATTTTGTAGTCGATTTGGGCCGTTCATTAGGTAGATGAAGTGATGGCAGTAGTTATGTTTAATTTAGGGTCTTTTTTCCATAGAAGGAAACCCTCAGTTCATATGAGGGAATTGTATTGCGAGTGTGGGTGGTGTGTATTCTAAGAAAGAAATAGAAAGGGGGATTGTGAGAGAGAGTAGAGGATATTACAACGGATCCGTTGTAGGTTGTGTCTCTTCATTTTGCTGGATAATATAAAGGAAGGAATGGCTCTTTCTCTGTGGATGTAGCTCAAGTTGGGTGAACCACACATATTTGTGTCTCTCTTGTTTTATATGTTTTATGTGTTTGTATATCTGCATATTTTTATGTGTTCCATTACTCTGTAATATATAATTTTCTAACAACTAGTATCAGAGTTGAAGGTCTATTTGGCTGATAAACCTGCAGGAAGGAAGGGTTCCTGGTTCGAGTGGGAGAAATGGCGGAAGATGGCATGTTTAGGGTCAAAAAAATTAATGGCCAAAACTACCAGCTTTGGAAGATGCAGATGGAATATTATTTGTATTAGAAAGATCTGTATCTACCACTGAGTGGAAAAACAAAGAATTCGTCAAGTATGATAGATGAAGAATGGGGGATTCTCGATAGAAAGACACTTGGAACAATATGGTTGTGCCTAGCGGTGTCGGTAGCCTTTAATATTTCGAAGGAAACGACAAAAAAGGGTTTAATGAGGGCATTGTCTAGACTATTTGAAAAACCCTCAGCCTCAAATAAGGTACTTCTTATGAAGTGTTTATTTAGTATGAAAATGTCGGAAGGGGTATATGTTGTTGACCATTTAAATGAATTTAATATGATTACCAATCAGTTATGTTATGTAAAGGTAAAATTTGATGATGAAGTTAGGTATCTGTTATTTCTATGTTCAGTTATGTTATGTAAAGGTAAAATTTGATGATGAAGTTAGGTAGATATGTTATTTCTATGTTCATTCTGAGAAGGTTGGAATGGTTTATTTATGGAAATTAGTAACTCTATCTATGGATATAGTACTTTAAAGTTTTAGGATGCTGTCGGTGCGATCCTTAGTGAATAAATGCAATGAAAAAGCTCTAGTAAGACATCAATTAATTCTTTAAGTGAAAATACTAGGGGAAGAAAAATGGAAAGAGGAATGAGCCCATGATATCGCAGTAACTCAAGGAAAGGTAGATCGAATTCCAAATCGGGGATAGTGTGCTGGAAATGTGGGAAGAATGGACACATGAAGAAAGACTGTAAGTCTCGGAAGGGAAAAGAAGGGGATGCACTACAAGAAAAAAATCATGAACCGAATGTGACAGGTGATGTGTTGTAAGATGCTTTGATTCTTTCTTTACAAAATGTTATTGATTCCTAGGTGGTAGATTGAGGGGCCTCATTCCATACCATGCATGATAAGAAACATTTTCATGACTATGTTCAAGGAGATTTTGGATAGGTTCATCTGGGTGATGATAAACTGTGTAAAATCATTGGATTCGGTACAGTTCTTGTAAAATATCAGAATGGAAACCAATTTTTATTAAAGGAGGTAAGACATGTTCCAGATCTGAAGAAAAATGTGATTTCAACACGGTAGTTAAGCGGTGAAGGTTGTGTGACAAATTTTATAGATAAAACTTGGAAGGTCACTAAAGGAGCCTTGGTAATAGAAAAAAGGAGAAAAGGTTGGTAAATTTTATTTATGCAATGGTATTTCTAATTGTGCTAATGCCTTGAGCTCCATAGGAGAAAATGAAAAATTATGGAATCATAGGCTCAGACACATGAGTGAGACAAGGATGAAGATTCTTCACTCAAGAAATTTGTTGCCAGGTTTGAAGATTATTTATTTCGACTTTTGTGAGAATTTTGTTTATATAAAACATAAGAGAGTCAGATTTCTTAGAGTTGGGAAAGAAAAGAAGGGAAAAAAATTAGGTCTTGTGCATACATATGTATGGGGTCTTACTCAAGTTTCATCTCTCGGTGGCTCTCATTATTATTTTAATTTTATTTATGATGCAACTAGAAAAACATGGATTTATTATATTTGGAATAAATCTAATGTATTTGATACTTTCAAGAAATGGAAAAATTTGGTTGAGATTGAGACATGAAAGAAGTTGAAGTGTCTCAGATCAAACAATGGAGGTGAATATTGCAGCAAAGAGTTTTATAAGTACTGTTCAGAGCATGGAATTCGTAAAGAGAAGACAGTTCCAGGAACACCGTAGGAAAATGGTGTGTCAGAAAGGATGAACAGGACAAACATGGAGCATTCAAGGTGCATGAGATTGCATACAGGATTGGATTTACAATTTTGGTTAGATGTTGTAGATAGTTTTGTTTATCTAATAAACAAAGGGCCTTCAAGTTTCTTGGATGGTCGTATTCCAGAGGAGGCATGGAGAGGTAAAAAGGTAAACTACTTTTTTTTAAATCCTTTTGGTTTTGAGGCCTTTGTCCATATTAATAAAGAAAATAAAGAAAAGCTTGAGGAAAAATCGAATAAATGTACCTTTATTGGATATAGTGTTAATGATTTTGGTTATCCCTTATCTCATTATGAAAATCGCAAAATAATTAGGAGCAGAGATGTCATATTCAATGAAAAGGTCTTGTATAAGGATCATATGCAGGAAAAGAAACATGATAAAGAAAATAGAGAATACATGGTGCTTAATGAGATCACAGAAAAAATGAAGGTGCCTAAAAATAATAATAATAAAAAACCACAACAACGACAACCACCACAACAACAACATGCACCTCAAACTCTTGAAAGTGTTGTCATAATATCTACTAGGATAAGTACACCCCCTGAACGATACTCTCCTTCATTATATTATGTATTTTTGACTGATTCTAGTAAACCAAAATGTTATGAAGAAGCAATGTACATAGAAACTAGGAAGAAGTGGGAGCCATAGATGAAAGAAGATATGGACTCCTTGGTACATAACTAGACTTGGGACTTAGTCAGGTTTCCTGCAGGTAAAGCAACATTGCGGAATAAATGGGTTTATATGTTGAAGGAAGAAGATGGAGGGAAAAAAAGGTACAAAGATAGACTTGTGGTGAAGGGTTTTGCACAGAAGAAAGGTAATGAATTTGATGAAATATTAAATTATGTTGTTAAAATGACTTCAAATAGAACTATTTTAATTCTTGTAGTAGCGGAAGAATTGCATATTGAAAAGTTAGATGTAAAGACAACCTTTCTCCATGGAGATTTGGAGGAAGAGATCTATATGAAGCAACCACAAGGATATGAGGTCAAAGGGAAGGAAAAAATAGTGTGCAGGTTGAAGAAGAGCTTGTATGGCTTAAAACAAGATCTGAGGAAGTGGTATCTAAAATTTCACACGTTCATGTCTGAACAAGGTTATACTAGATGTCACTTTGATCATTGTGTTTATCTGGAAAAGAAAAATGATGGCAACTATATTATATTATTATTGTATGTAGATGACATGCTTGTTCCAGGGCATAATATGCAGAAAATAAATGTACTCAAAGGAAAATTGGAAAATTCATTTGCAATGAAGGATTTGGGAGCCGCAAAACAAATTCTTGGTATGAGAATAAATAGAGACAGGAAAAATCACAAACTAACATTGTCTCAAAATGAGTAGATACAAAAGGTGTTGGAATGATTTAATATGTTGAATGAAAAACCATTTAGTACACCTTTGGCTAGCAATTTCAAACATAGTAAGTAGGTGTGCCCCAAGACCCAAGAAGAAATGGATTATATGTCTAAAGTTCCACATGCATCAATAGTTGGAAGCTTAATGTATGGAATAGTCTACACAATGCCTGATATTGCACATGAAATGGGAGTTGTAAGTAGGCACATGAACAATCCAAGAAAAGATCATTGGATGGAAGTGAAATGGATTCTCAGGTATTTGAGAGGTACCACAAATCAAGAATTATGCTTTGGTGGTTCAAACATTCCTCTACAGGGATATGTTGATGCATATATGGCAGGTGATAGAGATAATAGGAGGATCACTATAGGGTATGTATTTACCATAGGTGGAACAACTATTAGTTGGGTTTCGAAAATGCAAAGTGTTGTTGCACTTTCAACAATGGAAGAAGAATATTTTGATGTTACATAGGATATTAAAGAAACGATTTGGCTACAAAGGTTTATGGATGAATTGGGTAAAAAGCAGGAGATGAAGAGGTTATACAGTGAAAGAAAGAGTGTCATTCATGTTGCAAAGAACTCAACATTTCATTTAAAGACTAAACATATATAGCTCAAGTATCATTTCATACAGTCAGTATTGGAATATGGACAATTGAAGCAGGAAAAGAGACACACTAGATAGAATCTTGCAGGTATGTTAACAAAAGTTGTAACCAGGGAGAAACTGAGGTTTCATTTAGTTTCAATTGCTTTTCAAGTATGACGATGAAGATGAGAAACCATCAGGCCCAAATTGGATTAATTATCCATCAAATGAAGCAACAATGGAGTTGATACAATCAGTTTCCAAGTGAGACATTGTTGGGTGTGGAGCCTCATTATCATCCTGATTTAGAGGTGTTTGTTTCAGCCAGATTTATACCCCAGGAAGACTGTACACCCCTCCACGCGGGGGGGACTTTCTCCCCCACGGGGGTTCGGGGTGGTGGGGGGGGGGATCCCTCCTAGCTAGGGGGTCCGAGGGCCAGTGGTCCCCCGATGAGGGTTTGGGGGGTAGCACCCTTGAAGCTAAAAATAGATATAAAACTGTGTTGTAAAATATTGTAATTTCGTATTCAAGATGGACCGTTCATTAGGCGGATGATCCGACGGTAGAAGTTATGTTTAATTTATGGTTTTTTTCCCTATAAGGAAACCCCTCGGTTCATATGATGGAATTGAATTGCGGTTGTGGGTGGTGTGTATTCTGAGAGAGAAAGATAAAGGGGAATTTTGTGAGAGAGCGAAGGATATTACAACGGATTTTTTGTAGGTTGTATCTCTTCATTTTGATGGATAATATAAAGGAAGGACTAGCCATTTCTCCGCGGACATAGCCCAAGTTGGGTGAAGCACACATATCTGCATCTCTCTTGTTTTATATGTTTTCTTTGTTTGTATTTATGCATATTTTTATGTGTTCCATTGCTCTGTAATATATAATTTTCTAACAGTTTTTAGACATGAATGGTGGAAACAATCTTTAGCCCCGATATATAAATAAATTCCATATTATTAAAATATGCAAATATTCATGTATTAAACATGCCTCACCATTGAAGTAAAGGAGCTGGAGAAAATTCGATGGAAAACAATTTTAATCAACAGCTCGAGTAACCATTCGAGTTTTATATGTTTAAAAATTTCTTTGTGGCATCTCTACGCATGAACCTGCACATGAGAAGGGCTAGGAGGGTGGCCTTGATAAACCTAGAGCACTATGCAGATCTAGGTGGGCATTGAGTAAATTGAGAAAAATATATTAAGTAGCGCGAGAAATCTATTTGTTGGGTGGAAACAATGTCCAACGGTGGAAGCATTTTTCAAGTCTAGCTGGGAATTGAGCAGATTGCAAAACATATATTAAGTAGTGCATGAAATCAGTTTTGTGGGTGGAGACAATGGCCAGCGGTGGAAAAGGAAGTATAAGCAAATGTTATAGACATTGACTAGCCTAAAACAAGAAATCCTATCCAACCATTCCTCAATGTGGTAGGTCAATTAGTATCAATCTACAAGTAATCCCGTACAAAAAAAATGTTGATTATGTTATTTCTGATAGGGAACTGACCATAGAAGAGTCTAAGATTACAGGGGGTGCAAGCCTATGGTCACATGATAATTTCAAGGAAAAAGAAGGAGGATTGGGGTATGGATTATATGGTTATCTATTCCTTTTTGATTTATGGATTTGTATGCCTTGGATTATACTTATCCTGTTCTTGCTCCTGAAGCTACCAGGGAGGTTGAGTCACAAAAAGGGAAGGGGGGCACAGATACAAAGATACAGGTGGCAACAAAGGCATAGGTAGTAGCGGTTGAATCATAACCCGTTTACCAAGGGAAATAGATTCACGTTTACACATGGTCCTCCTTTAAAAACATTTTCATAGTGACTACCCCTTTTTTATTGTTGCGAGGTAAACGGGGTAAATTTCCCATGCTTCCACCCATGGGTCTAGATTTGCAATTAGCTTCCCTTTACCTAGTTTCAAAGGGTGATCCTGTAGCTTAAGAACTAGTGAATGTGCCAATTGAATTAGATTACCATATACATGGAATTAGGGTATCAAATGTGGTGGACATAATGCAATTCACTCTAGGGAAACTAATAATTCAAAATCTCGAGTAAGTGATCCTATAATTTGAACTTCGGTATTGGGATCTGTTCCAAGAAGTGGAATTTTGGCATTAGGTTCTCTATAAATCCTATATCCTATATTGTCGAGTAATATAAGGAAGCTTTTTTACTATAAATTATACTCTATATATATGTGCATCATTATTACACACTTTCCCAATCTTCTTTGGCTTCTATATACATTTAGCAGCTAGAAACAACATGAACATGAAATATACGTTTTGAATTTATGTGGTTACAATTTGGGTTTGGGGTTAGAGAAGGGAAAAAATAGTGTTTTAATTAGAGAGTCTATTTCCTGTAGGACAGTGCGATCAAAATGAAAAAAAATTCCAACTGGTAAGCCCATTTTATGTTATTTTCCCCACATCTAGAAATATCGAATAGGAGATATCAATGTGTTATAGGTCATGGAATGTGTTTTGTGCATTGAGATTAATCATGCATGCATTTGCCTGGGATATGATTTCCTTTGATGATGTTATTTCCATTACAATTATCTTCAATTTGGTACAAAATACTCCATTTTAGTGCTTTAGCTGACGTGACATTCACCAAACCTTGCCGTGTATTCTTTGCTTCCTTTCTATTTCTAATATGGTTGTCTTGTTTGTGTTCAAGATCTAGTTTAGTCTCAACATAAAGCATTTGTTGCCACACCTGCCTCCAAGAAGTGAAAACAATCCCTATGAAAAAGTACATAGTACTACACTTGAGACTTGCGGGTCCATAGAAAGAAAAATGTATGATTTAACTTTGTCTTCTATTAGTATAGAGCTATTTTTTATGCTTGATTATCTTTCTAACTAAATTTAGATTTGTTATTTCTATAGTTCAACAGAAATGAAACTTATCGTTGTAAGTTAACCTCAACATTAGTGATAAGAAATAAAAGTTGTATCTCATAATGATTATTCTCTAATTATATCTGTACGAAAGAACAAGATTTTTTGAGTTTAAGAAGGGAATATGTCTACATGCGTAATAGATTTGGAAAATGAAAATCTATGTTTGTGTTATAAATTATTTTTATTGCAATAACATAAAATAAAAAAACACAATAGTTTGTTGTTATTGTAATCAAAATAGTTGAAACTTGCAATATTGAAAATTCATTTTCAATAACTTAAACAATTTGTTCAAGTGGGAAACTATGAGTTTCAGATCTTTGTTTACTCGAGCGGTCAAAGTTTACCTGAGTGACTGGAGTAGAAAAATGAAAAGCACATTTTCTTTTATCAGTGGGGGAATCCATAAGTCCAAAATGGGACTAGAAGAATCAACAAATGAAGCAGAGCTGAACCTAAAACTGGAGAATTGTAGGAATTACAGAGCTTAAAATAAAAGTGGGAGTTAAACATCTGCAAGATGTAACCAAAAGTTAAATATCTTAGGTCTCTGCTGCAGGATGTAGTATCAGATGACCTTAAGAGGCTGGAATTTTAACAAGCAGAAATTGTCGGACCTTGTGAGGCAAAAGGCATAGAACGAGATGCCAAGATAGATAAATTTAATGATGTCAAGCTAGGAACTTTAATAAATATCAAGCACGGGAATTATAACAAGGGAATAACAAACAAACATTAAATGTTAGTGAAGTAATGCTAGCATTAATTCACTGCATTACTTCACTAGTGAATAATGTAAACACATGTTCATATCCTAATGCCAATGTGCCCCTAAATATATGCTCATTCATACATGCTCATATCTTAATGTCAATGTGGGCCTCTTCCGTCAGTCCCATTTTTTATTTAGTGAACCTGAATTTGTAGATGACTTTGATTTGAAAGTTTTTTTGTCTACATTAGTCTGTGTTGTAGATGTAAGGGAAAGAAAACCTTCTAAGCCTACATCAAGTGTTCAAGAAAATGATCTGAAATATTTTCCTGAATGGTTCCACATATCACAATGATTTGAAAGAGAACAATTAATCATTGCAGAATCAACTAGGCCCAATAAAATCACTATGGCAACAGAAGGACTAATTTACCTGTAGTTGTGAGCATGATTTTGAAGCAAGTTTGGTTCAGGTAGCCTTTTCCAGAGCCTTCCATTGGGTACTTGTGCAGTTTCTAAGCTCTCTGCTGAAGTGAGTGGTTCTGTGTTGAAGGGAGTGGTTCTGTAGGGAGTGGTTCTCTGTTGAAGGGAGGGGTTCTGCAGGAAGTGATGTTGTTAAACAACCACAAAAGAAATTCCTGAAAGCATAGCAGCAAGCACCGTGTACCATAAGTGTACTCGAATAAGCCGCATGTACTAGGGCTCAGGAGATCGTGGCAAGAGATCATGGTAAGACTCGATCAAGTAAGAGATATCATAATGAATGGAGGTATATCATAATGAATGGAGGTCATTCGTACATTGCTTTAAAACAAACAATTAATGTTAACCAAGTAATGCTAGCATTACCTGGCTATGAAGAAAATTTCCTCTCAAAATGCATTGTGTTCCTAAGTTTTTGCCTGTCTGCCTATAGAAGAGGCCAATAAGATGAAAATAAATTACCATATACTTAGCCAAAGACACTGAGTGTGTAAGCTCTAGGTTCAACAATGTATAACATGAAAATTCTAAACGAACTAATGCTAATAAAAAAAAATCGATTACGATAGTCCCATACCTACAACAAACCTAATAAAATAGTAGACTAAAACTTATCAATAAAATGTAGCAAATATAAACTTTCCATAAAAATTTACTTATCAATCAAATCAATAAAATGTGGCAAATATAAAGTTTCCTTAAAAATAATATATCGATGAACCATGGACTAATGACAAAGCCTCAACCCATTACTATAAGTAATATGTCAATAAAACATAGACTAATGACCAAGCCTTAATATGTCGATGAAACATAGACTAATGGCAAAGCCTCAACCCATTACTATAAGTAATATGTCGATGAAACATAGACTAATGACAAAGCCTTAATATGTCGAATAATGGCAAAGCCTCAACCCATTACTATAAGTAATATGTCGATTAAACATAGACTAATGGCAAATGAAACATAGACTAATGGAAAAGCCTCAACCCATTACTATAGTACCTGCCAGCCCTAAGGGCAGGGACTAATAAAGTTGATACGTAGTGGAAGTTTACTGTAAATGTTGCGTATAAAAGAGTATCGTGACATATGCATTCATTAAATTTAAGTGCAATTAAAAAATGAGTAAATGACCCACTTCTAGATCGAAAAGTTTCTGGTAGAATCGTACTTCTAAAATGCGGAAGGGACGGAAGAGACAACTCACAGGACCCAAATGTTCGGCAGCATCTTACTTTTCAACCCGTAATGCCATGCATGTCTATTGGTTTTCTGACAGTAGCACAGTGGCTTTTTTCAATTAAAAACATCAAGAATCAATATGGTCCATGCCGTCATAGATTCCTTCTTGTCAACGATTCAATCGATTGCCTGAATAATGCGTTTAAATTTTTCAAAATCCAATCATTACCCACCGAATTCAAATGTGTTCATTTCATGCATAATCATGACTATATTCATGCTCATTCCGTAGTACAGTCCATATTACTTAGGGAAAGTATACATAATAAACGAAGTAATATTTTACTTATGGCAAAATATTTCCTTATAAATACTTGGTTTGAGGTGTGGGCGAGGTAGAGTTCGTTTCCTGGTCTTGATTGTTGAGCAAGCGTTGCCCATCAGGTGATCCAGTGGACGATTGTAACTGAGCAAGGTATGAAGTAATTCAATTGCTCGGTTATCTTGTTACAAGTTTGGTGATCAAACCCTCTTATATTTTTAAATCAAGTTAGGTGTTTACATTGGTGTACTTTGCATTCTGTTAAGGCACTTTTTGCCATAGATATTAATTTACTTCCCATTTTGTGAAGGTATTTCTTGCAAAGCATTCGGATAAGGAACTTCTTGCAATAAGTTACTGGGCATTCTGTTAAGGCACTTCTTACCATAATTATTAATTTACTCAGCATTTATTTAAGACCCAAGACCCTTCTTGCAGTAAGTCATAGATTCAACTCTTCTGCAAGGTTCACACTCAGGTTTCAATTGGGTTGCTTGCAAGGTTCACACTCAGGTTTCAATTGGGTTGCTTGCATTTGAGTGAGATGTGAACAGTTTAGAACTCTCGAGAGATTTTGAGACAAGGAAATGTTTTGATCGTACTCCTCTTTAATATTGTAAATCAGATCCAACGAAGAGATTCTCTATCATGGCAGCGAAGCACTTAACTGGAGAAGGTGGGGAAATCTTCTGCACGGTTAACATGGCATCAGAAGGTCAAACCAAACCAGTTTCAACAATATTATCGTTTGCAATCCATGGTGAAAGAGATGAAATAGTGGAACGAAATAAGGTTTAGGTTTTGCAGGTGCATCAAATGGTCCACAGTTCCTCCAGTTATCACTTCTACTGCATGTCTGTAGATATGCTTTTTCTCTTTTCAAAGTCTAAATACCTAGAAAAGCAAATCCCTGGAGATGTTTTTTTGCATAGATATACATCAGTAACAGTAGAGACCATGAGTCTCTTTTGGAAAATATAATTAGATTTGAGGAAGTTGAAAGTTTAAATACCTAGAAAAGCAAATCCCTGGAGAGGTTTTTTTGCATAGATATAGATCACTAACCCAAGATACCATGAGTCTCTTCTGGAAAATATAATTAGATTTCATGAAATTGTTGATATGCCCTCACCCAGAAATTGGCAGTGTTCAAATCATTTACATTTATACTAAACACATTTTTAGTAATATTGATATTGAATATATAATTCAGATTTTTCTTAAGAAATATAGTTTATATAAATTTAAGAACTCAAATTTAATATATCTATTAAATTTGAAGTAAAATTCATTGAAGGAATATAAAATTAAAATAGTTAAACTATGCTGTTACAGAAATTGTGTAACAAGTAACATCATGTTATCTAACTTCTATTCTATATCATATGATATCTATGAACAACTCGTAACAATCTGAACAAATGTTCTTTCCTGGAAAGTCTAATGGTGACATAGTATCTATGATTGTGCAATTTGGAAGTTTGTTAGCGGATTTCAGTTATTGAGATTTTATTAAAAACTGCTCTATAAACATATTAACGATAAACTACCTTCAGCGGGGTACCTTTTTAGTCAGGGAAATTCAGAAAGGGCTCTATGAACACACAGCTTGTAAAAGAAAATCACTCTAAAAGTTTATCACCTGGACAAGTTTGTTCTCTGAAACAATTAGTCCATAAAATTTCGAAGGACAGAAAAACTATTTAGCGACTTTCATGTTTGAAATAATCAAGCCCTTGGCTTTAACATGAACAAACGTAAACATACACTGCTTTTTATATTTTTTTCCAATTATTTACCATGCTAAAGGTGGTGTTTTAATGATATACATAAACGCAAAGCTGAAGGAATGTTTACGATTATATATTATATACACATATACATACATAATTTAAGATGTAGGAGGTGTGGATGTCTTTAATGTGGATGGACACAAAAAAAAATTTAGGTGGCTTTTAATAACTAGGTAGGGATATCTTTGTTTCTTTCTTCTTCTTTTTTCTCTTTCGTCACATTCCTACGCAGGCCCACTCGAAGGGTCTCAGGCTTAATCAACCCCAATATCCACGGATCTTGTTATTTAAATAACATTAACTCTCTTCATAGCATTATAAATTTTAATAAAAAGTGAATTAGTTTTTTTATATATATATTTTTTTTATTTAAATCAACATTAATATTTTTTGAGAGTTATGTTTTTTTAGTAAAAACATTATGGAGTGAATCTTCCTTTACATAAAAAGATGTTAACAAAGAAGTGAATAACATAATAAAAAAGGGCAATCTTGCTTGAACAAAGATATTAACAAAGAAGTGAATAACATAGTAAATAAAAGGGGAATCTTGCTTGAATGTGTATTCTTTTTAAACGATATTAGGGAACAAAAATATCTCTTTTCTATTTTAGCATATCTACATATTAGATGACATCTAAGGAGGCATCTCCTTTGCCATATGTCAAATCTCATCCATGTATAAGATAAGAGCTATAAATGGCTTAGATTGACTTTCTTTTCATCATTATGTTATGGTAAAGGTTCTCATTATTGTAAACATCTATTATGTTGATCATTAATCAAATCATCAAAGTTTGCATAATGGTTAATGATTTTTCTATTAAATATTATAAATGTTAATGTAATTGTGAGTTTATACTAGCTAGAAAAGTAGTCATCTTTACCTTTTTGTTTGTAGAGTGCATTCTATTTATTTGGTATTGCACAAAGGGTAAGAGACAAATGACAAAATCTTGATGATATTGCAATTAATAGTGTATTTATTTGTCAATTTGGTAATTTAAAGTTTTAAAAGAAAATGCGTTGAACAATTTTTATATTCTATACTTAAAGACCTTTCTAACATTGAAAGAATAACCTTAATTAGAGTCTATATGCAAAAGTTATGGCACTCGAAATTTGACCTTCCTATTTTGGCCACCATAATTCAAGAGGATGCCACGTCAGCCCCAGTTATTCATGGAAAGGGGATAACCATGTGATCATGATGAAGAATAATCTAGAAAACTCCATATTGTAACTCTAGTTAATATTTCATGGATTCAAACCCAGCCACTAGTAGTGATCAACTGATCAAATTTTCACTCTAAAATGAAAGTTCTCATAATTTGTTGCAACCAACGTCAAATTGAAGTGATCATCGTTATGAATCCAACGACATTCATTTCACCTCAATCCGACACCGGGAGCTCAAGTTATAGTTCGTTGATAGTTTTCCCAAACATGTAAAAAAATGACAAAATTTGGGTTTTGACTGTGTTTTTTGGGTTTTTGAGGGCTAGTCATAGGTTTCCACTTTGCCTCCGTCCATTAGTCAAAATTTTCAGTTCTCTCATTGGTCGAAGATGGACCAATAAATGGGAGCCACGTGGGCCAATGGGAGGCAACCACATGGCCTCCCCACACTTGTCGAAAATTTTATTATGGAGATTGAACAACACACGTGAGTCAAACTCGTGACCTCCCACCAAGCAACCACAAGCTTTACCATACTACAGCTTTAGCCTTATTATATATTGTAAAACATATATATTTAAAGTTTGAATGGGAGCGCGTTTGGGGGTGGGTTGGGGCTAAGCCCCAGCCCTGGTCACCATGCCCACAAGAACCAAGGGGTGGGACCCGGGGCTAGGGCTTAGCCCCAGCCCCATGTACAGCCAAAAATTTAGTCTCAAGGCGTTAGAGGATGAATTAATGGTCTAAAAAAATGCACATGTGTAGGGCAAAATTGTCGCTTCGTTAGTGATTTTTGGGGCCAATTTGTAGGACAGTTAGTGAGAAGGGTGAATTTGTGGTACGATTAACTGTAAAATTCACGAGAGAGCTTGTAGCTCATCACTTTTAGGGTTTTTGGAAAATATGAGCTCAGAAAGAGGTTTATTAAGGGTTTTTGGATGCTATGAATCCAATGGTAATTTCCAATTTATGTTTTCAGCACATGTATAGAGTATTTTTGCGGGTTGAAGACCAAGGGTGTATGGGTCAATCAGGATTTTGAGCATAAATTTTTGAGTTTTTATTCAAATTGAGCTCATAAAGAGATTACTTAGGGGTTTCTAGATGTTATGAGTCCAATGGTGACCTCTGTTTTATGTTTTGGGCACAAGTAAATGGATTTTTTATTTTTTTTTCAGGTTGAAGGCTAAGGGGTGTGTGAATGAAGTAGGGTTTGGTAACAATTCCTAAGGTTATTGGGCATGGAGAAGAATTTGTAGGAGTATTCTCACTTCCGGAAGGTTATTGCAGCAGTTGTAACCAACAAGATTCAACTCAGGTTTAAATTCTTTCATCATTGTTACACAGTAATTTGTCACCATGCTTATTTCCCCGTTCTTGATCCTGAAATGCCCCGTGACAAATCCTGTGAAATTTTTCCATCATCAAGGAATATGATAACATATCCCCTTGAAGATCCAAAGAATACTTCCTTGAAAGATTACTGAAGAAACTTGGTCAAATTTCCTTTAAAGATTACTGAAGAAACTTGGTCAAATTCCTAGTTTCCTAGGTCAGCGCTCTTCCTGGTGCCATGACCGCGCTGATGTCCTTTTCCTAGATTTGGCCTAGTGCTGTCAGTGCCCTAATTTCTTGGAAAACCGCACTAATCCCCTTTCTAGCAGTGCTTCTTCAAATGGAAGAGAAGTTTTGACCTCTAGAAGCCCAAGGGAGGTGAGTTGGTTGTTGAAAAAAGATGATAAGGTCGAGTTCTCTCATTTTAGAGCCTTGATCTCATCCATGGGGGATCATCCCTTAGAAAGTGGGTCTTCCTCCTCCTTTCATGGTCTCCCAACCTCCTTCTCCTTGCTATAAATTCACATCCATCATTCCCCCAAGTTTAGAGCTTGGTTGATCATTGCCAGACTCGTTTGAACTCTCATCCCTTCTCATGATTGCATCATGATTAAACCTAAGTGCATGGGAGAAGGAATGCTTTTGAGCTGGGTGAAGGGATGATATTTTCACCTAAGGATGCCTCCAACATCAAGGCCTGATTTTAAGATATCCTTTTGTAATTTATCAATAACAACATATGGTGTTTTCTTTCTATATTTTTCTACATGGTTAAGCAAATATTCTCGTACTCTGTGATATGCTAGATAGCTAGTGTTTACGTTTATTATATATTGTATCACATTTTTTGTTGTCTCCCGATCATCTACAGGTATTCTTGCGTCATTGGTAGTAGGAAGCGGGCCTACAAGGATCGTGGATCTAGGTCTACATCAACAGATCCAAGAATAGTGATTGGAGAAAGCTTATGTCTTTTTCCTCTTTGAATTGCTATCATTAGTTAAGAAAGCTTATGTTAGAAAGAATCTCGTGTTGCTCGACCCACTGTAGGGCTAGAGAGATGGCCTCTGTCCGCAGAGGGGATTTATCTTGACAACAGAACTAGTGACTCCACTGGGGAACGAGTGGTATGAGGGGTAGAAACTGGTTTCAACAATGATCGAACTACTCAAAACAAGTAAAGGTCAAGAGGTTGGCTAAAAATACAACTCATCGTAGCGGTTCCCCAGGAAACGGTAAAACAATGAAGTGAGAGAGTACGATTGGCCAACCAGATGGTGATGCTAGAATGAGAAAACAGAGGCTCATCTCGAAGAAGAGGCAGATAAAAGGGAAATCACGAGAGGTGTAATGAGAAATGGCTTCATTTTTTCACAAGCTTGAAACATAGGAAACTATGCTTGAAATTGGTTTCAATTTTACACAAGCTTGAAACAAAGACAAAATATACTTGAAATAAGTTTACATGCCCCCAGCATACTCATGGTGACAAAATGGTCCTTACATGCCAATATTATCTTCCTCGGGAAAATTTAATTATGTGGCAACCTGTTCCATTCCCATGTTTACCGATGATCTAGTCAGTGATATAGTGCATCATGTGCTGGGGGCACTAGACCTTGATTTCTAGACTATTGTTCTCCCATCTGATAAGAACCTCTTGGAATCCATGACATCTTATGGGTCATGATTAGATGTTGGAGAAAAGTTCCTTTTCCTGTGTCAAGCTCCTTAAAAAATGAAACAAGCTCTCTCAAGCATAGTTCCTTTTCTTGTGTTAGGCTCATTAAAAAATGAAACAAGCTATCATGAGGATAGTTATTTTATTGTGTCAACCTTGTTAAAAAATGAAAAAAATATCCTTTCAATTCGAGTCTTTGACTAGATCTCGTAAAATCCCAGTCGAGTCTTTTACTTGATCTCATAATTGAACCTTCATTCCATCCACCTGTCAGTAACCAGTAGTCTACTTAGGTGAGTGAGTTGAAGCTTGGCGGGCATGTACCTCAAATTGAGTCACCATGCCGGGGGAATGCACACTTATATGCACACTTATTTCAAGCATATTTTGTCTCTATTTCAAGCTTGTGTAAAAATGAAACCAATTTCAAGCATAGTTTCCTATGTTTCAAGCTTGTGAAAAAACTGAAACCATTACTCATTACAACTCTTGTGATTGCCCTTTTATCTGCCTCTTATGCCAGATGATCCTTGGTTTTCTCATTCCATCATCACCATCTGCTTTGTCGATCGTACGTTCTCACTTGATTTTTTTATGCTTTACTGGGGAACCATTGCGATGAGTGGTTTTGTTAGCTACCCCTTATACCACTCATTCCTCCAGGAGGAGCCAACTTTAAGCTCTTTCCTGACTCTCGAAACAGGAAAATATTGCCGAGTACTTGTCATTTCTAACTCGTTAAAGTGAATGAATTGAGATAATCTCACTACATATTTACCCCTTTTTCGGGCTAAGGTTCACTATTTACGAAAAATGAATACCTTGATCGAACATGGTCAAGCAGTTCTCTCGAACATAGTTTTCTACCTTTTCAAATTCAAGAGATGACTTAAAAAAAGAGACATGATTGAGCTTTCTTTTTTATTCTTTTAAAACTCCCTAAAGATGAAAGGTTACTAAGTTTACATTTCGTTGGACTCGTTAAAGATTAAATGACGAAAGAATTGTCACCATGACGAGACTGAGTTCCTCCTTCCTAGGGCTGGTTAAAATTACTAGGATGGATTCATTCGAAGAATGAACTTACAAGATCAAAATATTCTATCCTCTTCACGCTTGTTATAAAAAATAAAGAGGTACTCGTTAACAATAATGGGGGAAAATTGTAATATTCCTAAATTAGCATGCAACTAATTAGAATATTGAATTTTTCTCTTGTTATTTAGCTAGATAAATAAATGGGTACGTAGGCCCATAAATCTCTTTAATATGAATAAAATCCCTCTTAATGTTAAAAGGGATCATCTTCATAGCTGGATAAATCACCCTCATGTGTTAACATGGGCTAATGCATGTGGACAATGTCAAGTTTGACCAAATCAACAACGTTGGTATGGAGGGAGTGGATCAACAATGAGAGACAACACAATGTGAATGGGAGAAAGTCTCCATGATAGTAGTAACCCTAATGAGTGGGACCCAAGGTGAGAAGGCTCACATTGATTATAAGGAGGGCAAGGCAGCCATAGATGGTTATGTTATTGATTATTGATTTTGTGGTTTGTATGACTTCTTGCACTCTCAAGTTGTTTAGCTGAGATTATTGTGTTGTTTAGCACAGGGTGTTCCCGAGCGGGGATCCCACCTCTTCCCTTGAGGTAGCCTCTAGGAAGAGTATTGTACTATCATTTCCACACTTCAAAATTCTGGCCAAGCTTCAGTCTTCAGCTATAGCACAGTTTCTGTTCATATTTGTGTTGCGTTGTAGGGTGTTGCAGTGGAGGGTTGAGAAACCCACTTTTTGAGCTAGTTTTTCAGGGTAGGAAGAATTCTTCTCATTGGGAGATAAAAACAGGAAGTTCTTGGGCTTTCTTTAATATCTTGGCACCTGGCCAACCTATTCCCATCATCTACAGTGCAAACTCCCTCTTTGACTACGATATTCTAGTGAGCATTTGCACTGGAGGTTTCAAGGCTTAATTTGGAGGGTGAGATCTTCAGTGTTGGGATCAAACTTTCACTTGAAGGATCTATTGAAGGAGATATATTCATTTAGATATCATTTTCAGCCATCTCCATATAGTTATTCATTTGCAGCTGCTATTCAGCCCTAGGGCTACATTTTGACATTTTGTACTTTTTGGTATTACCAGAAACCCTTCCTGGGTTGTTTTGGAAATATGTTTGGGAGCATAGATCTCTAGCCGCAACACCTTTTCAGCTATATAACAACATATATACATTTTATATCATTTCTATAGCATTTTATGCCCTAAAAATGCGTTTTCATGGCTCATGCCACTTGTATGGCAGTATTTCTCATGTATTAGCATATTTTCCTATTGGAGGCTTGTTTTCTATTACTTGAGTAACTTGATCCTCAAGATATTGTGCCTATTATTTTTTGATATGTTTAATAAGATGGTTGTACATTTGTCTCATGTAATGGTGTGTTGATTTATTCACTTCTCTTTCCTTGTTTATGCACTAGATTCCTGCATTTCCCATTTGGGAATATTACAGTGGTATCGGAGCATAATCTTGGCTCAGCCTGTGGATCTCAGCCAATATGCTATAAGAAGAATAAGAAGAAGGATAAAGAGACCAGAATGATGGAAAGAATGAGTTTTATCTGATCCATTTTCAGATCTAAGATGGACCTCACTAATGAGGTCAAGCAGAGAAGAATGCAATACACTATGCCATTTTATTTTGAAGAAGAAGAGAAAAGGCATGGAGATGGAGGGCACATAGATCATGAGATTGTAAGTGAGTATCTTTCATAATATAAGTCTCAACCTAGAGCTTTCAAGGAGAATCTAACTGTCCCACAGTTCATTCAGCTTACAGAAGAAAGAATACCTTGCAGTAATAGATTTCTATTATCTACATTTGATGGGTCATGCACATGCACAGCAAGAGCTTGGGGAATGAAGTTAGATGCATTTTTCCTGCTACATCCAGTAGTAGAGAGAGAGGTTCTTGAGATTTCATTGCTGCACCTTGAGGGTGAAGCAAAAATTTGGTGGTTTAGCCATTTGGGTCATGCCAAAGTGACTGCAAATGCTGATTTTACTCAAAGGTTGATCAAGAATTTTGACAAGAAGACATCAGAGGAAAAGAAACTTACACCACCACTTACCGTAGGAGCACTTACATCAGGAGGAAGAACACTTTCACCTTTGCAAAGTGGTCTTGATCTCCATCAACACATCTTATGGAGAAGTGTGGGAATATGCCATTGCATGACCTATGGTCAAGATACACTGCTAATTTGGAGCAGAAAACTATTATTGCACTAAGGAGCCTTGATTGTTTTAAGGAGGAGATGTACATTCATCCTAGTGTGTCATTTTTGAGCTGCACACAGCTCTTGGGGTTGGAGTGTAGATTTTTGGAGGATAGGATGAGCATTGTCCTAAAAAATCCAATGTAGAACTATATGTTCAGCATCGAGCATGAGCATGAGACATCAAGTGCACCATTATGGAGATCAATAGTGCTATCATGGAGCATCATTGATGGGTTGGGGGCCCAAACATTATTGGATAATTCCAATGACCTTTCTACATTTCTAGCAGAGGATAGACAGATGGTTGATTGAGGACATCTTATGATGGATGACATCTTCCATTATTATGATGGATACTTCTTGATGAGCACTTCACATTTTGATGATGATTTTTTTCCTACATCTTATTTGGATCCTTAAGGGGTCAACTTGATCATTGATGAGTGGTCTTCATTTAGAGATCTCTAGGAGATTGCATTTCAACATCCCATGAAAATAAAAGCTAGAAATCTGATTTGGGAGGGTGGTATTCTCCATCGGAGGGATGCCAATTTTGAGCATGATGTTAGACACCCACCATTGGTTGGATGGGTGATGTTTATGAGCAAGAGGTTGGAAATCCATTTGCAGATCTATGACACAAGGTAGCAGGAGGCAAGGCTGCATTGGCTACTCTTGAAAGAGTTTGGCCATCATGTAGCATATCCTATTCCAAAGGTTGTGGTAATGGTTGGGACTTGGCATGGAACTTCCATCATATGGTAGCAAGGATTTTGGGTGTATTGGGGTGATGTGATATATTTCATGTCAACCGTCATTTTTTTGCTCCATATTTTATATGGTGATGGTGTGGGGAGGCAACAAGAGTTGGTGTTGCTTTGGAAGCTCTTGGGAGAGTATGGGCTGATTTTGTCCCATAATTTTCATGATGTTGCAGGAGTAGGTGATGGCACTATCATGGTGCAAAGGGGCTACTCCTTAGCCTTGGAGGATCGGGAGGTACTTCCACTTTGGAAGGAATCTCCCATAGATAGCAACATTATGGTAGATGACTTTGACATTTGGCATGTCAAAGAATGGAGCTATGAGATGTAAGGAGCCTTATTACAAATGCCAATAGCGCTATCACTTGGGAGCTTGGGTTTGTTGATGGAGTGTTCCCAGGATCACTTCACATATGATGCACTTGATGGACAAGTAGAAGATGAGAGCGATGGAGTAGTGGATGGAGACATCTATTACCATGATATGATCTTCTTGACTTGGATCTCGAAGCATAATAAGAAGGTTTTGCATGCAACAAATGGTTCATTCCTTTTCATGGAGATATGTCATACCAATATGGAGGGCTCTGTTGGGGAAATATATTGCTATAATTTCCAACATTAAATTATCAATCCAGGGCTCATAAGCCTCGAGGTACAAGCACAGGGAACGCAGGATCAGAGCATCTAACCTAGACTACAGTAGGAATCAACTTGTTATTTAAGTACAAAATTTTTATTTCTAATTGAAGCTAATCAATTGAGGAAAACATGCTTAAACAAATAAGAAATTCTAATCACTGTGCAAATGAAACTAACTCTAATTAATCATAAACCAAGAAATACAGATTACCATTGAAATGATTTTAATCTAAATAAAAATCTTAATCTAAATACTAAGATCTATTGAATCTAAATACAAGAATCTTAAATCAATCAAGATTAGTTTAAAATGATACCAAACTTATGCTAAATATTAATCCCAATAAAGTTCACTCTCATTCAAATGATCTTAAAATAAGGCAATAAACAAACTAGACTTCAACTAATCTAATTCCCGGGATGCATAAAACAAATCAAATAAGCATTCAAACTAACCTTTGTCACCACTTTGAAATTGCTTCAAAAGAAACTAAGTAACCAATATTCTAATTGACATGCTTCAGATCTAAGAGACTACAAAATAATAAACTATCATATCCTTAAACTTCTTTAATAACTCAAGAAATCATTCAAACATAAACACACTAGCTAATGGTTCTACCAATAGCTAACTACAATCATAATGAGTTTCAAAACTAAACCACAACTTCAAAAAATGATTTAACAGTCTCATTGCATTTCTTTCAAATACTTGGTTGCCAAAACATAATGTTACAAGAAAATCAATAAGGTACATAATAGATTTCAATTCATATTTAAAACAATTGGAGTTATCAATCTCTTGTTTATCCAAATAAGAAGCACCTTTAAATATTTCAATCATAAACCTGTAACAAAGGGGCTACTCATGAAATAAAATCAGTGATGAACGGCATTCATTAGCTTGCAATGAGTTTAAAATGATATGTCTATTTAATTTTAATAAAACAAACAAATTATAGTCTTAAGTACATAATCAAAATTATGAGATCTAATTAACAATTGCTTTCAATTAAAATCCATGCACCTAGATCTAAATCAAACATGCTACCTCTATCCTATGATGTTTACAAAACTTGCTTCCAGGTGATGGTGGATCCTTTCCACTCCTGGAGCACGTCTAAACTAAATCAATTTCTAAATACTATAAAAAAAGACCATAACATTTACAAAAAAATCATGACAAAGTCAAATTGTATTAAGATTCAAATCATAAGTTCACTTACATACATTCCTTCAATATTTTGTCTCATGTTCACACCTTGTCATCCTCCTCCTTCAAAAACTTCCCAAGCTTACACACAAACCATGGCTGAGCCATTTATAAGATTCACAATGCGAATTATTCATTTTCCTCAATTATGGAAAATTGAACAATTTTAAGAAACTGACCTAAAAGATATTAGTATGTCTTCCTAACCATTAGTAATTTTTGAAAATTGTTCAGAGGGAGACTAATTTGTTATGTTTCCAACAAAAACCTCTCTGGGATTGGTCTCATTCAAATCCATATCCTTGGAAATCATGCCCAAAGTTGGCTGTTTGGATTTTTTTGCAATGTTCTAGAGCTCTGAAAAAACAATGAATTTTTACAGAACTGCCTCCAAGACCCGCGTATAACTTTTAGAAAAATTAGAATCTGGAGAAGCCATTTTGGATATACATAATTGGTTATATTTTTAACAAACCTATTTGATTAGAAGTTATAGATTCATCTCCAGATGCACACACATCGAGGTCAAACATGGCAGCTTGGAAACTTTGCACATTTTGAGCAAATTTGTTAATCAACTACTAGGGACCCACATGTGCAACTTTCTTGCAATAAAATTCATGGGAAGGTATTAAAACATTATTTTGGACCATAAACTCTCTCGGATTTCCTCGTAAGCATGTCAATATGTCAAAAATCCAAATTAGGCATTCCCATACTTAACTAGTTTGTGAGGGATTTCAGCGATGGAACCCTGCGATAAATGTACTTCAAAAAAACCGTCATTAGTAAAAAATGATATAATCATCTTTAATCATAGATAATTAAATATAACTGATGATAATCAACCATGGAGAGTATTTGGTGGCGAGTGATGGAATTAGGGTACAGAATGAGCTAAAAACCTAAGGTTTTAGGGTATAAACAGTGATATTTCATGATGAAAACTTGGGAATATACGAGGCCCAAAATCCCCCCATGCCTGAGGCTTTGCATGTCCTCATGGAAACAAAGACTTTGCTCATATCTAGGTTTTTATGGCATCATGGATTTTATGTGGGGTTAGGTCTTGTGAAGCAACACTACATGAAGATTTTATTGCCATAGATTTCATTTTAAGAGTGATACAAATTAAGGAAAAACAATAGATATGGTAGGAGGAAAATGATGAATAGGATGATAGGTTACAATGTAAATGGTAGATGACATGAGGTGGGGATGGAGATGGGAAGACATGTGCTTGCATGCTCTATTTTTGTGGGGCCAATGCTTATGGATGGTTCCTTCATGAAAGGCAGCAATGAATTCATCCTCTATTGGATTCAACTGACAATATGTGCGAATATAGGAGGGGAAGGAATTATAGTTACTACTTTTGTTTACATGAATCAATATGATTATAACCTAGATTAGCATGCAAATGGAGGGTATATGGAAAAACATATATACAGAATATGTGGTGGTTAATCATCAAAGCTTTCTTAAATATATAATCAATTAAAGAATCTTAAGCCACCTCCACCTCAAGTTTTACCCTTGTTGTTGATGTCCTTGGTGCTGCAAGATGAAGTAAACAATGGAATGGCTCGAGCTGATGTGACTGCTAATATGATCTGTTGAAGAAGGAAGAAGGTCTCAGTATCCACATTATCCTGAAAAATTTGATGCGTGTACGATTACATACGGCTTCCTAAAAAAAAAACACAAGCACCATCATAAATATTTCTTTTCGTGAAAATCTTATCGAAATAAAGGAAATAGGTTAAATCATGAACACTTAACTGATCATGCTCCAAGCCCAAAAATTGTGAAAAATGATAGTGAGAACCATGAGTAAGCATAGGGTGAAAATATGAATCAAACCTGACAATTCTCATCATTTTTTCCTAACATCTCTCCCCCCTCCCCCCATGCCTATCATCTTGCATGTCCTCATGCAATAAAAACCTTCGACAGAGACCAAAGACTGAAGGGCTAGGGTTTCTATATTACAGTCATGCTTCATTGACTTAAACCATAGGGCTAATTGTGGGAGCATGTAAGTAAGTTTGATCAGATGTCATATTACTTTGCATCAATAAGATAAGAAAAGTAGTGACCAGGGATCCAGTGACCTTAAGACAGAGTTTTATTATTCTAAAAGAGTAACTAATGCTAGAGCTACTAAAGGAATGCTTAGCAATGTTGTTACTGCAGAGATATTGTCATCCTAAAATGATTAACCATAATAATTTCCACAAAGAATCTCAAGAGTAATCCAAAGAAGTAGGTCTTCACTTTCAATAGCCTGATTATTACAAGTAAAAGTGACTTTATTTAAAAAATAAGGCCTTAAAATGGATCGAAAGTAGGGAAAAATAAATATTACAAAATGATATCTTACGAGGATGATTGTCTTACCGTTAACCAAGCATATAGTTAAAGCTTCTTTTATACAAGCAAAGTGAATCACCTACACTAAGGGTCTCACATCCATAAAAACCAAATTATTCCTTAAAGATAGAACTCCAAAGCACACTACTAAAGGATATTAAATCCATTCTCAAAGGGATATGATAGTGAGCTCAGGGAAAAGACAAAAACAACCAAGTAAATCATAGTGTAGAATTAACTTTGATACCATAGGCATGGCCTTGCTGCCAGTAGGCATCTATAGCCTCAATAGGGATACCTTTTAACCTAACAAAATGTGCGTGTCCCACTTACAAGATATAGATTCAGAGTTAGCTTATTTGTGATCCAGGTGGATATCAGTCCAATTGTCCATTCAATCGTTAAAGATCAATTCTTTTGCACATGCTTTCACGCCCAAGACAACTTACTATTTATAAGGTGTTTTCGGCTGCACACCCGGAGCCGTTTTGGGGCATTAATAATCCAGGTGGATATTGGTGGCCACCCATCGAGTCCATTTGAACCCCCACCATCAGTTATTTCAGTTTGTAAGTTTCGGCACAACTTACTATTTTTGGCATTTTTTTGGGTCTTAAACTTCCGGAGCCGTTTTGAGGCCCTAAACGACGTTTTTTGGGAAAACGGAGAGCAACATGGGTCCATGGACTATGTTGCTCGTTCAAAAATTGCACTCCTCGGACAGATCTTTCTAACGAGCTATTGAGCGCGTCAAACGGAGATCGGATGCCAAAGTTACGTCCCCGGGAAGTTGAACCACCAATTTACCCAAACGGGGCCCACAATTTTGGCGCTTCATCTCCTACGGTTAGGGCTTTGGACGTTTCGGATTCTACATTGTTTCTCAACAATAAATAGGCCCTCGAGCCTCATTGTAAGATAGTTGAGGGGGCTGGGAGCCGATACATCTCTTCTCAGAGATGGCGTCACTGGCAAGGCTCTAGCTCGCTTGTCTCCGATCATGCTCATATTAAAATACGCTCGTGGCCGGTAGCCACCTACATCTCTTCTCGTGATACGCTCACAAGACTTAGCTCATTTATTTCTTTTATGTTTGTAATAGGCCCGCGAGCTTTTCAATGTAACACAAGCCGTAGGTCCGTAGCCACCACATCTCTTTCTCGCAGATTCGCTACTGTAAAGACCCTAGCTATTTTATTTCCATTATGTCTCAGCATCTTTCTCTATTATTTGATATTAATGAAATGAAGTGTTGCTTCAATGTGATTCGTATCTATGGTTATATCTGTATTCTGTTGCGTTCCTGCATAAATCCGGATCAGTGGTATCAGAGCGGGTCTGCTCTTTCTCTGTTTTTTTCTTCATGTCCCCAATGCGGCCAGGGTATAAGGAGTTCAACCTCGCAACCCCGACGACCCCCCATGGCGGAAGGAAAGAAAGACGAGGGAGCAGGAGATCCTATCAAAATCTTGCTCGAGGATGCCCTCGAGAAATAGAGGAACGCGATGATGGACAAATTTTTTAACTAAAAGATGCTTACGTACATAATGAAAATAAAATAGCTAGGGCGCTGGTAGCGTATCTCTGAGAAGAGATGTGGCGTACGCAGGCCTCTGAACTGTGTTACATTGAGGCTCGCAGGCCTATTACAAACATAATGGAAATAAAAGAGCTATGGTACTGGCAGCGTATCCCTGAGAAGAGATGTGGCGGCTACCAGCCCTTGAACTGTGTTACAATGCAGACATGATGGAGATGTGGCGAGCTAGGGCACTGGTAGCGCTTATCTCTGAGAAGAGATGTATCGGCTCCTAGCCCCCTGAACTGTCTTACAATGAGGCTCGAGGGCCTATTTATTGTTGAGAAACAATGTAGAATCCGAAACGTCCAAAACCCTAACCGTAGGAGATGAAGCGCCAAACCTGTGGGCCCCGTTTGGGTAAATTGGTGGTTCAACTTCCCGGGGACGTAACTTTGGCATCCGATCTCCGTTTGACGCGCTCAATAGCTCGTTAGAAAGATCTGTCCGAGGAGTGCAATTTTTGAACGAGAAACATGGTCCATGGACCCATGTTGCTCTCCGTTTTCCCAAAAAACGTCGCTAGGGCCTCAAAACGGCTCCAAGTTTAGTCCAAAATGCCAAAAATAGTAAGTTGTGCCGAAACTTACAACCGAAATAACCGATGGTGGGGGTTCAATGGATTCTTTGATGGGTGTTTACCAATATCCACCGGGATCATTATCACTGCCCCAAAACGGTTCTTCCCAAAAGTGTGACCCAAACTGCTATAAATAAGAAGCCAGCCGAAGCCGAAACTGAAAGAATTGATGCTGCGGGTCCAAATGGAATAGGTGGGAGGCCACCGATATCCACCTAGATCAATTTGACTTTTAAATAAAGGCCACTGTCCTGGCTTGGTAACCAGGTGATGGCAGTGCCACTCACAAGAAGTAACATGGATGAACAGGCCGGCTCGTGATGAGACCTCCTGTCTTCCAGCTTTTTGGGCTAAAAGCCATTACTCTGGCTTGGTGACCAGGAGCAGTAATGTCATGCATGTTAGGTCTCATGATCGTGGTAGGTTTTCTCATTACGAGACCTCCTATCCTCCCCTAAATATTTTTGTAGACTCCAATTATGATTAACCTTAGAGGTTACTTAATAAGTGGGGAGACAAATCTACTCCTTAAGAGCGCAGGATGGCATTAAAAGTTTTTAATTACTAATCTTTATTGGTTAATCATTCTACCCTAAAAAATCAAGAAAAGAAAATAACTCAGATAATTATCGAAAGATTCCTTTGATAGGTTATGCTAGGGTTATTATGAGAGCTCATGATGGTTTTATAGGAGTGGTCCACCATAGGAGGCTTTTTCATCAATACCTTCAAAGAGAAACTTGATAAGGTTTCTTGGATGACAATATGTTAAGCTTATGAATGAAAAGTATAACAATAACAATTCCTCTAATTGACCCAATGAATAATCTCGGCCAATAATCAAAGTCACTTTATAAAATATGAGGCATTAAGAGTGAATTTCTTTTGACAAGTGTTACCACAAGAGTGCATAATGACAAAAATTTCAATTGTTATGCCTTAGGAATTGAAATTTCAAGAATGATGCTGTAACAACAATTTTATTCATTCCTACCCTACCCTAACCTAGAGAGAGGAAGGTCTCCTTCAAGTGTAGGAGTACTTCCAATGCAACCGTGTTTGTAACAATATGCTAAATATACTCACACTCAGTTTGAAAGAATAAACTTCAACACATACTAGAGTATGAGAAATTAGTTGCCTCGACTGATATGATACCAAGAGTATTTGAAGATGAGAGTGGTACTTTGACTGGATTATTATATGGAACCAATCCTCGATGTAATCCTGGTGGTATTGGCTCATTTATTCTTTTGGACCGCTCTGAATGTCCTCCTTGGTCATTCCAGGAAAACTTAGATAATTGGTCTTTGGAATGCACACAAGGATTGTTGTTTGGCATGGTGAAGGTTCCTTGATCTCAAGTTCAACTAGATGCTCCCAATAAGATTTGGTACATGGCTCATCGATATCCTTGGTAGATAGGCAAGAGGACTCAAGGGAGATTTCAAAATCATGTTCTGTCTGTGGAGAGACAGATAATTTCCTGAATGCAGTCAGGATGAACTCTTCCTGAGAAGAAGATACCCCAGCTACTGATAGGATTTGAGAAAGTGCCTCGATGGACATTCTTCAAGCTCTCGGTCATTCTTGAATATCTCCTTCTTGGAAGATGGATTAGTACAAAATAGGGGGTTCTTATAACACCCCAAAAATGGTTTATCTTTAAAGAACTTGAATTTTTAATCTAAATGAATTAAAGACTACTAATTGCAATAAAAACTCACAAAAGTTGCTTGATTGGGAAAACAAAATTTGGAGCAACCCCAAAATAGTGGATGCATGGCTCTTCACTCATGTCTTACTGTACACTCTCTACCCTCTGATTGTCATGCAACTAAGATCACACACACACAAAAAAACTTGTGAAAGAAAGTAGGCTCTGATCCCTTTAGCACCTTCCCGGAAACGACGCCAAAAATGTTGGGGAAATATATTGCTATAATTTCCAACATTAAATTATCAATCCAGGGCTCCTAATGTTCGAGGTACAAACACAGGGAACCCAGGATCAGAACATCTAACCTAGAGTACAGTAGGAATCAACTTGTTGTTTAAGTAAAAAATTGTTATTTCTAATTGAAGCTATTCAATTGAGGAAAACATGCTTAAACAAATAAGAAATTCTAATCACCGTGGAAACAAAACTAACTCTAATTAATCATAAACCAAGAAATACAAATTACCATTGAAATGATTTTAATCTAAATGAAAATCTCAATCTAAATACTAAGATCTATTGAATCTAAATACAAGAATCTTAAATCAATCAAGATTAATTTAAAATGATACCAAACTTATGCTAAATATTAATCCCAATAAAGTTCACTCTCATTCAAATGATCTTTTTCTAAGGCAATAAACAAACCAGACTTCAACTAATCTAATAAGCATTCAAACTAACCTCTGTCACCACTTTTCAATTGCTTCAAAAGAGACTAAGTAAACCAATACTCTAATTGACATGCTTCAGATCTAAGAGACTACAAAATAATAAACTATCATATCCTTGAACTTCTTTAATCAAACTCAAGAAATCATTCAAACATAAGCACACTAGCTAATGGTTCTACCAATAACTAAATACAATCATAATGAATTTCAAAACTAAACTAAAACTTCAAACAATGATTTAACGATCTCATTGCATGGCTTTCAAATACTTTGTTGCCAAAACACAATGTTACAAGAAAATCAATAACGTACATAATAGATTTCAATTCATATTTAAAACAAATGGAGTTATCGATCTCTTGTTTATCCAATTAAGAAACACATTTAAATATTTCAATCGTAAACCTGTAACAAAGGGGCTATTCATGAAATAAAATCATTGATGAACGCCATTCATTAGCTTGCAACGATTTTAAAATTATATGTCTATTTAATTTTAATAAAACAAACAAATTACAGTCTTAAGTATAATCAAAATTATGAGATCTAATTAATAATTTCTTTCAAATAAAATCCATGCACCTAGATCTAAATCAAACACGCTACCTCTATCCTATGATGTTTATAAAACTTTATTCCAGTCGATGGTGGATCCTTGCCACTCCTGGAGCAAGTCGAAACTAAATCAATGTCTAAATATTAAAAAAAAACCATAACATTTACAAAAAATTCATGGCAAAGTCAAATTGTATTAAGATTCAAATCATAAGTTCACTTGCATAAATTCCTTCAATCTTTTGTCTCATGTTCACACCTTGTCATCCTCCTCCTTCAAAAACTTCCGAAACTTACAACACAAACCATGGCTGATCCATTTATAAGATTCACAAGGCGAATTATTCATTTTCCTCAATTCTGGAAAATTGAACAATTTTAACAAACTGACCTAAAATATATTAGTATATCTTCCTAACCAATAGTAATTTTGGAAAATTGTTCATAGGGAGACTAATTTGTTATGTTTCCAACGAAAACCTCTCTTGGATTTGTCTCCTTCAATTCCATATCCTCGAAATTCATGCCCAAAGTTGGTTGTTTGGATTTGTTTGCAATGTTCTAGAACTCTGAAAAAACAGTGATTTTTTACAAAACTGCCTCCAAGAACCACGTGTAACTCTTAGAAAAATTAGAATCTGGAGAATCCGTTTTGAATATACATAATTTGTTATATTTTTAACAAACCCATTTGATTATATGTTATAGTTTGACCTCCAGCGGCACACACATCGAGGTCAAACATGGAAGCTTGGAGACTTTGCACATTTTCAGCATATTTGTTAATCAACTCCTAGGGACCCACATGTGCGACCTGGGTGCAATCAAATGCATGGGAAGGTATTAAAAAATTATTTTGGACCATAACCTCCCTTGGTTTTTCTCGTAAGCGTGTCAGGATGTCAAAACTCCAAATTAGGCATTCCCATACTTAACTAGCTTGTGAGGGATTTCAGTGATGGAACCCTATGATAAATGTACTTCAAAAAAACCATCTTCAGTAAAGCATGACATAATCATCTTTAATCATAGAGAAGTAAATAAAATTGATGATAATCAACCATAAAGAGTATTTGGCGGCGAGTGACGGAATTAGGGTACAGAATGAGCTAAAAACCTAGGGTTTTGGGGTACAAACAATGATATTTCATGATGAAAACATGGGCATATATGAGGTCCAACATCTGCACATGCCTAAGGCTTTGCATGTCCTCATGCAAACAAATACTTTGCTCATATCTAGGTTTTTATGGCATCATGGATTTTATGTGGGGTTAGGTCTTGTGAAGCAACACTACATGAAGATTTTATTGCCATAGATTTCATTTTAAGAGCGATACAAATTGAGGAAAAAAAATAGATATGGTAGGAGGAAAATGATGAATAGGATGATAGGTTACAATGGAAATGGTAGATGAGATGAGGTGGTGATGGAGATGGGAAGACAGGTGCTTGTATGCTCTATTTTCATGTGGCCAATGCTTATGGATGGTTTCTTCATGAAAGGCAGCAATGAATTCATCCTCTATTGGATTCAACTGAAAATATGTGTGAATGTAGGAGGGAAATGAATTATATTTACTGTTTTCGTTTACATGAACCAATATGATTATGACCTAGATTAGCATGCAAATGGAGGGTATATGGAAAACCAGATATACAAAATATGTGGTGGCTAATCATCAAAGCTTTCTTAAATCTCTAATCAATTAAAGAATATTAAGCCACCTCTACGTCAAATTTTACCGTTGTTGTTGATGTCCTTGGTGTTGTAAGATGAAGAAAACGATGGAATGGATTGAGCTGATGTGACTGCTAATATGATCTGTTGAAAAAGGAAAAAGGTCTCAATATCCACATTATCCTGAAAAAGTTGATGCATGTGCGATTACATACAGCTTCCTGAAAAAAACCACAAGCACCATCATCAATATTTCTTTTCATGCAAATCTTATCGAAATAAAGGAAATAGGTTAAATAATGAACACTTACCTGATCATGCTCCAAGCCCAACAATTGTGAAAAATGATAGTGAGAACCATGAGTAAGCATAGGGTGAAAATATGAATCAAACCTGACAATTCTCATCATTTTTTCCTAACATCTCTCCCCCCCCACCACCATGCCTATCATCTTGCATGTCCTCATGCAAGAAAAACCTCTGACAAAGACCAAAGACTGAAGGGCTAGGGATTTTATATTACAGTCATGCTTCATTGACTTAAACCATAGGGCTAATTGTGGGAGCATGTAAGTAAGTATCATCAGATGTCATCTTAATTTGCATCAATAAGATAAGAAAATTAGTGAACAGGGATCCAGTGACGTTAAGACAGAGTTTTATTATTCTAAAAGAGTAACTAGTACTAGGGCTACTAAAGGAATGCTTACCAATGTTGTTATTGTGGATATATTGTCATCCTAAAATGATTAAACATAATAATTTTCACAAAGCATCTCAAGAGTAATCCAAATAAGTAGGTCTTCACTTTCAATAGCCTCATTATTACAAGTAAAAGTGACTTTATTTAAAATCTAAGGCCTTAAAATGGATCGAAAGTAGGGAAAAATAAATATTACAAAATGATACCTTTCAAGGATGATTGTCTTACCGTTACCCAAGCATATAGTGAAAGCTTCTCTTATTCAAGGAAAGTGAATCACCTGCACTAAGGGTCTCACATCCATAAAAACCAAATTATTCCTTAAAGATAGAACTCCAAAGCACACTACGGAAGGATATTAAATCCATTCTCAGAGAGATGTGATAGTGAGCTCAGGGAAAAGACAAAAACAACCAAGTAAATCATAGTGTAGAATTAACTTTGATACCAAATGCATGGGCCTGCTTCCAGTAGGCATCTATAGCCTCAACAGGGATAAATTTTAACCTAACGAAATGTCTGTGTCCCACTTGCTAGATATAGATTCAGAGTTAGCTTATTTGAATTTTAGATAAAGGCCACTATCCTAGCTTGGTAACCAACTGATGGCAGTGCCACTCAAAAGCAGTAACATGGATGAACATGCCGGCTAGTGATGAGACCTCCTGTCTTCCAGCTTTTTGGGCTGAAAGCCATTACTCTGGCTTGGTGACCAGGAGCAGTAATGTCATGCATGTTAGGTGTCATGATCGTGGTAGGTCGGCTCATTACGAGACCTCCTATCCTCCCCAAAATATTTTTGTAGACTCTGATTATGATTAACCTTAGAGGTTACTTCATAAGAGGGGAGACAAATCTACTCCTTAAGAGCGCAGGATGGCATTAAAAGTTTTTAATTACTAATCTTTATTGGTTGATCCTTCTACCCTAAAAACTCAATAAAAGAAAATAACCTAGATAATGACTGAAATATTCCTTTGATAGGTCATGCTAGGGTTCTTATGAGAGCTCATGATGGTTTTATAGGAGTGGTCCACCATAGGAGGCTTTTCATCAATACCTTCAAAGAGAAACTTGAAAAGGTTTTTTGGATGGCAATATGTTAAGCTTATGAATGGAAAGTATAACAATAACAATTCCTCTAATTGACCTAATGAATAATATCTGCCAATAAACAGAGTCACTTTATAAAATATGAGGCATTAAGAGTGAATTTCTTTTGACAAGTGTTACCACAAGAGTGCATAATGACAAAAATTTCAATGGTTATGCCTTAGGAATTGAAATTTCAAGAATGATGCTGTAACAACAATTTTATTCATTTCTACCCTACCCTAACCTAGAGAGAGGAAGGTATCCTTCAATTTTAGGAGTACTTCCAATGCAACCGTGTTCGTAACAATATGCTAAATATACTCACACTCAGTTTGAAAGAATAAACTTCAACACATGCTAGAGTATGAGAAACCAGTTGCTTTGATTGATATGATACCAAGAGTATTTAAAGATGAGAGTTGTACTTTGACTGGATTATGATCTGGAACCAATCCTTGATGTAATCCTATTGGTATTGGCTCATTTATCCTTTCGGACCACTCTGAATGTCCTCCTTGTTCATGCAAGGAAAACTTAGATAATTGGTCTCTCGAATGCACACAAGGCTTGTTATTGGGCATGGTGAAGGTTCCTTGATCTCAAGTTCAACTAGATGCTCCCAATAAGATTTGGTACATGGCTCATCGATATCCTTGGTAGATAGGCAAGAGGACTCAAGGGAGATTTCAAAATCATGTTCTGTCTGTGGGGAGACAGATAAGTTCCTGAATGCAGTCAAGATGAAATCTTCCTGAGAAGAAGATACCCCAGCTACTACTAGGATTTGAGAAAGCACCTCGATGGACATTCTCCAAGCTCTCGTTCATTCTTGAATTTTTGTTTCTCGCAACATGGATTAGTACAAAATAGGGGGTTCTTAGAACACCCCAAAAATGGTTTCTCTTTAAAGAACTTGAATTTTTAATCTAAACGAATTAAAGGCTACTAGTTGCAATAAAAAATCACCAAAATTGCTTTAAACTTCGAGCAACCCCACAATAGTGGATGCGTGTCTCTTCACTCACGTCTTACCATACACTCTCCGCCCTCTGATTTCCATGCAACTAAGATCACACACACAAAAAAAACTTGTGAAATAAACTACGCTCTGATCTATTTAGCACCTCCCTGGCAAAGACGCCAAAATTGTTGGGGAAATATATTGCTATAATTTCCAACATTAAATTATCAATCTAGGGCTCGTAATCTTCGAGGTACAAGCGGAGGGAGCGCAGGATGAAAGCATCTAACCTGGACTACAGTAGGAATCAACTTGTTGTTTAAGTACAAAATTGTTATTTCTAATTGAAGCTAATCAATTGAGTAAAACATGCTTAAACAAATAAGAAATTATAATCACTATGCAAATGAAACTAACTCTAATTAATCATAAACCAAGAAATACAAATTACCATTGAAATGATTTTAATCTAAATGAATATCTCAATCTAAATACTAAGATCTATTGAATGTAAATATAATAATATTAAATCAATCAAGATTAATTTAAAACGATAACAAACTTATGCTAAATCTTAATCCCAATAAATTTCACTCTCATTCAAATGGTCTTAAACTAAGGAAATAAACAAACAAGACTTCAACTAATCTAATTCCCGGGATGCATAAACAAATTAAATAAGCATTCAAACTAACCTTTGTCTCCACTTTGCAATTGCTTCAAAAGAGACTAAGTAAACCAATATTCTAATTGACATGCTTCAAATCTAAGAGACTACAAAATAATAAACTATCATATCCTTAAACATCTTTAATCAAACTCAAGAAATCATTCAAACATAAGCACACTGATTAACGGTTCTACCAGTAACTAACTACAATCATAATGAATTTCAAAACTAAACTACAACTTCAAACAATGATTTAACGATCTCATTGCATTTCTTTCAAATACTTTGTTGCCAAAAAACAATGTTACAAGAAAAACAATAAGGTACATAATATATTTCAATTCATATTTAAAACAAATAGAGTTATCAATCTCTTGTTTATCCAATTAAGAAGCACCTTTAAATATTTCAATCGTAAACCTGTAACAAAGGGGTTATTCATGAAATAAAATCATTGATCAACGCCATTCATTAGCTTGCAACGAGTTTAAAATGATATGTCTATTTAATTTTAATAAAACAAAAAAATTACAGTCTTAAGTACATAATCAAAATTATGAGATCTAATTAATGACTGCTAATATGAGCTGTTGAAAAAGGAAAAAGGTCTCAATATCTACATTATCCTGAAAAAGTTGATGCATGTGCGATTACATACAGCTTCCTGGAAAAAAACACAAGCACCATCATCAATATTTCTTTTCATGCAAATCTTATCGAAATAAAGGAAATAGGTTAAATAATGAACACTTACCTGATCATGCTCCAAGCCCAACAATTGTGAAAAATGATAGTGAGAACCATGAGTAAGCATAGGGTGAAAATATGAATCAAACCCGACAATTCTCATCATTTTTTCCTAACATCTCTCCCCCCACCACCATGCCTATCATGTTGCATGTCCTCATGCAAGCAAAACCTCTGACAGAGACCAAAGACTGAAGGGCTAGGGTTTTTATATTACAGTCATGCTTCATTGACTTAAACCATAGGGCTAATTGTGGGAGCATGTAAGTAAGTATCATCAGATGTCATATTACTTTGCATCAATAAGATAAGAAAATTAGTGAACATGGATCCAGTGACGTTAAGACAGAGTTTTATTATTCTAAAAGAGTAACTAGTACTAGGGCTACTAAAGGAATGCTTACCAATGTTGTTATTGCGGATATATTGTCATCCTAAAATGATTAAACATAATAATTTTCACAAAGCATCTCAAGAGTAATCCAAATAAGTAGGTCTTCACTTTCAATAGCCTCATTATTACAAGTAAAAGTGACTTTATTTAAAAACTAAGGCCTTAAAATGGATCGAAAGTAGGGAAAAATAAATATTACAAAATGATACCTTTCGAGGATGATTGTCTTACCGTTACCCAATAATATAGTTAAAGCTTCTCTTATTCAAGGAAAGTGAATCACCTGCACTAAGGGTCTCACATCCATAAAAACCAAATTATTCCTTAAAGATAGAACTCCAAAGCACACTACTGAAGGATATTAAATCCATTCTAAGAGAGATGTGATAGTGAGCTCAGGGAAAAGACAAAAACAACCAAGTAAATCATAGTGTAGAATTAACTTTGATACCAAATGCATGGCCCTGATTCCAGTAGGCATCCATAGCCTCAACACGGATAACTTTTAACCTAACAAAATGTCTATGTCCCACTTGCTAGATATAGATTCAGAGTTAGCTTATTTGAATTTTAGATAAAGGCCACTATCCTAGCTTGGTAACCAAATGATGGCAGTGCCACTCAAAAGCAGTAACATGGATGAACAGGCCGGCTAGTGATGAGACCTCCTGTCTTCCAGCTTTTTGGGCTGAAAGCCATTACTATGGCTTGGTGACCAGGAGCAGTAATGTCATGCATGTTAGGTGTCATGATCGTGGTAGGTCGGCTCATTACGAGACCTCCTATCCTCCCCAAAATATTTTTGTAGACTCTGATTATGATTAACCTTAGAGGTTACTTAATAAGAGGGGAGATAAATCTACTCCTTAAGAGCGCAGGATGGCATTAAAATTTTTTAATTACTAATCTTTATTGGTTGATCCTTCTACCCTAAAAACTCAAGAAAAGAAAATAACCTAGATAATGACCGAAATATTCCTCTGATAGGTCATGCTAGGGTTCTTATGAGAGCTCATGATGGTTTTATAGGAGTGGTCCACCATAGGAGGCTTTTCATCAATACCTTCAAAGAGAAACTTGAAAAGGTTTTTTGGATGGAAATATGTTAAGCTTATGAATGGAAATTATAACAATAACAATTCCTCTAATTTACCTAATGAATAATATCGGCCAATAAACAGAATCACTTTATAAAATATGAGGCATTAAGAGTGAATTTCTTTTGACAAGTGTTACCAAAAGAGTGCATATTGACAAAAATTTCAATGGTTATGCCTTAGGAATTGAAATTTCAAGAATGATGTTGTAACAACAATTTTATTCATTTCTACCCTACCCTAACTTATTGAGAGGAAGGTCTCCTTCATGTGTAGGAGTACTTCCAATGCAACTGTGTTCATAACAATGTGCTAAATATACTCACACTCAGTTTGAAAGAATAAACTTCAACACATACTAGAGTATGAGAAACCAGTTGCTTTGATTGATATGATACCAAGAGTATTTGAAGATGAGAGTGGTACTTTGACTAGATTATGATCTGGAACCAATCCTTGATGTAATCCTAATGGTATTGGCTCATTTATTATTTTGGACCACTCTGAATGTCCTCCTTGTTCATGCGAGGAAAACTTAGATAATTGGTCTCTGGAATGCACACAAGGCTTGCTATTGGGCATGGTGAAGGTTCCTCGATCTCAAGTTCAACTAGATGCTCCCAATAAGATTTGGTACATGGCTCATCGATCTCCTTGGTAGATAGGCAAGAGGACTCAAGGGAGATTTCAAAATCATGTTCTGTTTTTGGGGAGACAGATAATTTCCTAAATGCAATCAAGATGAACTCTTCCTGAGAAGAAGATACCCCAGCTACTACTAGGATTTGAGAAAGCACCTCGATGGACATTCTCCAAGCTCTCGTTCATTCTTGAATTTTTTCTGCTCGCAACATGGATTAGTACAAAATAGGGGGTTCTTAGAACACCCCAAAAATGGTTTCTCTTTAAAGAACTTGAATTTTTAATCTAAATGAATTAAAGGCTACTAGTTGCAATAAAAACTCACCAAAATTGATTTAAACTTGGAGCAACCCCACAATAGTGGATGCGTGTCTCTTCACTCACGTCTTACCATACACTCTCCGCCCTCTGATTGCCCTGCAACTAAGATCACACACACAAAAAAAAACTTGTGAAATAAACTACGCTCTGATCTCTTTAGCACGTCCCCGGCAACGTCGCCAAAATTGTTGGGGAAATATATTACTATAATTTCCAACATTAAATTATCAATCTAGGGCTCGTAAGCTTCGAGGTACAAGCGGAGGGAGCGCACGATCAAAGCATCTAACCTAGACTACAGTAGGAATCAACTTGTTGTTTAAGTACAAAATTGTTATTTCTAATTGAAGCTAATCAATTGAGGAAAACATGCTTAAACAAATAAGAAATTATAATCACTATGCAAACGAAACTAACTCTAATTAATCATAAACCAAGAAATACAAATTACCATTGAAATGATTTTAATCTAAATGAAAATCTCAATCTAAATACTAAGATCTATTGAATGTAAATACAATAATCTTAAATCAATCAAGATTAATTTAAAACGATAGCAAACTTATGCTAAATCTTAATCCCAATAAAGTTCACTCTCATTCAAATGGTCTTAAACTAAGGAAATAAACAAACCAGACTTCAACTAATCTAATTCCCGGGATGCATAAAACAAATTAAATAAGCATTCAAACTAACCTCTGTCACCACTTTGCAATTGCTTTAAAAGAGACTAAGTAAACCAATATTCTAATTGACATGCTTCAAATCTAAGAGACTACAAAGTAATAAACTATCATATCCTTAAACTTCTTTAATCAAACTCAAGAAATCATTCAAACATAAGCACACTGACTAACGGTTCTACCAGTAACTAACTACAATCATAATGAATTTCAAAACTAGACTACAACTTCAAACAATGATTTAATGATCTCATTGCATTGATTTCAAATACTTGGTTGCCAAAACACAATGTTACAAGAAAAACAATAAGGTACATAATAGATTTCAATTCATATTTAAAACAAATAGAGTTATCGATCTCTTGTTTATCCAATTAAGAAGCACCTTTAAATATTTCAATCGTAAACCTGTAACAAAGGGGTTATTCATGAAATAAAATCATTGATCAACGCCATTCATTAGCTTGCAACGAGTTTAAAATGATATGTCCATTTAATTTTAATAAAACAAACAAATTACAGTCTTAAGTACATAATCAAAATTATGAGATCTAATTAACATTTGCTTTCAAATAAAATCCATGCACCTAGATCTAAATTAAACACGCTACCTCTATCCTATGATGTTTACGAAACTTGCTTCCAGGAGATGGTCGATCCTTGCCACTCCTGGAGCAAGTCTAAACTAAATCAATGTCTAAATATTAAAAAAAAAGCCATAACATTTACAAAAAATTCATGGCAAAGTCAAATTGTATTAAGATTCAAATCATAAGTTCACTTACATACATTCCTTCGATATTTTGTCTCATGTTCACACATTGTCATCCTACTCCTTCAAAAACTTCCCAAGATTACAACAAAAACCATGGCTGAGCCATTTATAAGATTCCCAAGGCGAATTATTCATTTTCCTCAATTCTGGAAAATTGAATAATTTTAACAAACTGACCTAAGAGATATTAGTATATCTTCCTAACCATTAGTAATTTTGGAAAACTGTTCTGAGGGAGACTAATTTGTTATGTTTCCAAAAATAATATCCCTTGTATTTGTCTCATTCAAATCCATCTCCTCGTGCCCAAAGTTGGTTGTTTGGATTTTTTTGCAATGTTCTAGAACTCTGAAAAAACAGTGATTTTTTACAAAACAACCTCCAAGACCCGCGTATAACTTTTAGAAAAATTCGAATCTGGAGAAGCTGTTGTGGATATACATAATTGGTTATATTTTTAACAGACCCATTTTATTATATGTTATATATTTACGTCCAAATGCACACACATCGAGGTCAAAGATGGCAGCTTGGAAACTTTGCACATTTTGAGCAAATTTGTTAATCAACTCCTAGGGACCCACATGTGCGATCTGTGTGTAATAAAATTCATGGGAAGGTATTAAAACATTATTTTGACCATAACTTCCCTTAGTTTTCCTCGGAAGCATGTTGGGATGTCAAAACTCCAAATTAGGCATTCCCATACTTAACTAGCTTGTGAGGGATTTCAGCGATGGAACCCTGTGATAAATTTACTTCAACAAAACCTTCATCAGTAAAACATGACATAATAATATTTAATCATAGATAAGTAAAGAAAACTGATGATAATCAACCATAGAGAGTATTTGGCAGCGAGTGAAAGAATTAGGGTACAGAATGAGCTAAAAACCTAGGGTTTAGGGTATAAATAGTGATATTTCATGATGAAAACATGGGCATATACGAGGCCCAACAGGATAATTCATGGATATTATTATCAACCTACTCTCAGTACATGGTAAGAATTTTGTTTTTGCACTTATTGATTATCTAACACAGGGTTTGCATTCTCTTACCATATTTATACAGTGCATTGCTCCACAAGAGGGAAAACCTCTATTTGGGCTTCATGGTCATTTTGGGACCAATATCAGTGATGGGGATATCCATCTCTTGTATGTATTTGGGAAAGTATTGTAATATTATTTGTATGCTCAGTTGATACAGAATGACATTTTCTATTTACTAGTAGATGTGATGACATGCACAACTAACAATTTGTTGAGAGACAACTTGTCATGTTATTTTTTGAAACAACAGTTAGAAAAAATACGTTGTAACTAACTGGGATACTGTTGGTACCTTCTAGCACTATATGAAACCTTCAATACCTCTCTCATTTGGATTCCATGTGATGATAATGTCATATTCACTTTATAAGGGATGGTCTAGGCAAGAAACAAAGAGTCGGTCTTTGAGGATCCAATTGCCTTTTTGTTTCATGAAGGCAACATTATTGCAGCCCAAATTCAGAAGCAGCTCTACAATTATCATAAGTGGAGAGAGAGATAGCATGGGATGGAAAATTTGATCCATGATGTTCAACAATCCAGCCCACCTACTTTGCAGGAGCCTAAGGTGGAGGAGTTTCTCCATGAGTTACCATTTTGGAGGGTCACTCATTTTTTGTGGATGATAGCTTGGGGATGGGAGCTTCACATGGGAATGATGATTCCCAATATATTTAAGATACCATGCCTGGAGAAGGCCTCTATATAGCATATTTTTTCCTCCATGGGTATTCCAATTTTTCATGATTATAGCTATTTGGGATTGTCACCAAAAGTTAACTTGCATACTTGGGAGGAGCAACTTGGAGACTTATTGATGAGAGAAAATCTTGTACTTTGGAGGAGCTTATCATATGAGGATGCTACAGGAGGAGGAGAGGAGGATTTTCAGTTCTATCCTTGTAGTTTCTTGAGGACAAGCAACATTTGGGAGGGGAGGACTGTAATATTCCTAAATTAGCATGCAGCGAATTGGAATATTGAGTTTTTCTCTTGTTATTTAGCTAGATAAATAAATGTGTAGGGAGGGCCATAAATCTCTTTAGCAGGAATAAAATACCTCTTCATATTAAAATGGATCATCTTCATAGCTGGATAAAGCACCCTTAGGTGTGAACAGGGGCTAATGCATGTGGACAAGGTCAAGTTTGACCAAATCAACATCACTGGTATGGAGGGAGTTGATCATCAATCAGAGAGAGCGCAATGTGAATGGGAGAAAGTCTCCATGATAGTAGTAACCATAATGAGTGGGACCCAAGGTGATAAGGCTCACATTGTTTATAAGGAGGGCAAGGTAGCCATAGATGGTTATGTTATTGATTATTGATTTTATGGTTTGTATGACTTCTTGCACTCTCTAGTTGTTTAGCTGAGATTGTTGTGTTGTTTAGCACAGGGTGTTCTCGAGTGGTGATCCCACCACTTCCCTTGAGGTATACCCTAGGAAGAGTAGTGTACTATCATTTCCACACTCTGAAATTCTGGCCAAGCTTTATTCTTCAACTACAACGTAGTGTTTATTTAGATTTGTGTTGTGTTGCAGGGTGTTGCACTGGAGGGTTGAGAAACCCACTTTCTGAGCTAGTTTTTTAGGGGAGGAAGCATTATTCTCATTGGGAGATAAACAAAGGAGTTTCTTGATATTTATTTCACATCTTCGCACCATTCCAACCTATTCCCATCATCTACAATGCAAATTCCCTCTTTGATTGCGTTATTCTAGTGAGCATTTTCAGTGGAGGCTTCAGTGCTTGATTTGGAGGGTGAGATATTCAGTGTTGGGATCAACCTTTCACTTGAAGGATCTATTGGAGGATATCTATTCATTTAGATATCATTTTCAGCCATTTCCATCTAGTTATTTAGTTCCAGCTGCTATTCAAACCTAGTGTTGCATTCTGGCATTTTGTACTTTTTGGTATTTCCGGAAACCCTTCCTGGGTTGTTTTGGAAATGTGTTTGGGAGCATATATATCTAGCCCCAACACATTTTGAGATATAAAACAATAGATATACATTTTTATATCATTTCTATAATATTTTATGCCCTAAAACTACATTTTCATGGCTCATGGCACTTGTATGGCAATATTTCTCATGTATTAGCATATTTTCCTATTGGAGGCTTGTTTTCTATTGCTTGAATAACTTGATCCTCAATATTGTGTGCCTATTATTTTATGATATGTTTAATAATATGTCTGTACATTTGTCTCATGTAATGGTGTCTTGATGTATTCACTGTTATTTCCTTGTTTATGCACTATATTCCTACATTTCCCATTTGGGAATATTACAAAAATTGAAAGTGAACATCCTATGTGTATTTTGGGCAGCTTATCGCTCTTGAACATGACACTCATATGAAATTAGTGTCGGTTTGGGGACATCCTAGATTCGTCACTTTTCCTCCATGGGTTTGGGAAACCAGTTTTCCTCTCATATGATTACCAATTTTGTCAACATGACCTCTGATCCTATTTGAGTCAAATGTTACCACCCTACGTGGTTCTGTCGCTAATATGTTCAAGAGAATTCCTTTTTGTAAAACACCTTCTGCATATTTTACCTCCTCTGGTACCATCCCAAATCACTCCCATCATCTTAAGATATATGTTTTTTCATGTCGATGATGTGGGCATCCTCATAGCCCTCCTTCGATGAATCACTTCCTGTCGACTTCAACTCATTATCTGGGAAAGTGGTTTAGAGACTTCTTTCAATACCTTGGAGCTTGCATGCCTCAATGGAAATTTCTTCGTGTTCGACGACTGGTTCACATCATTAGCCTTCGATCGAATGATTCTACAGGTGTTCGACTTCAACACATCTATTCATACTTGTAGCTTCTGTTATTGTACCTTGAGGTCCATCGTCATTATTGGTGGTCTCTCTTGTGCCTGTTAATGGTTCTCATAATTGATCGATAACTAGGTGGTTTCTACCATGTTAAACACCAACACATTTATTCACATGGATAGATTCATTGAATGGGTTGATTAAGATTGTGGTGAAGACCCTGGGTCACATCTGGATTTTGATCTAGGATACAAGGAGTCACTAGCACATTTGCCCCAATTTCCGATGGGCAAAATGTTGCTCTTGCGACACATAGACGTAAAAAGAGCGACACTCTGAGGGGAGGAAAAACGTGGTTTTTGCTAACTTCGGACTTCCGAAAATTGAATTACACGTCGGTAGAGTGACACTAGCTTCGACGTTTTTTGTTGGTGTCGCAATTCCGATGTTCCAAATTTTTCGTCGCTCTTTTGATGTTACATGAATCGTCTCTCTTATGACGAACAAAAGCATCGCTAGTTTGACAACTCTAAATGTTGCTAGGCCGACGCTACACCAAAGTTTCATGACTCATCGCTAGTCTGATGCTGCACCGATGGATCTAGACGTCAGAATACCAACGGAAAAAAAAAAACTTAAAAAAAAAATGTCGCTAGACTGACGGCGAAACTGTCGCTAGACCGAGGGAGAAAACAATTTTTTTAAAAAGCGAACGGTCACTAGACCGATGGCTAAAATGTCGCTAGAAAAATGGAAAAAAATTTTAAAAAAAAATGAGCCGTCGCTATACCGACGGAAAATATATATATATAACAAAAAAAAAAAAAAAAAAAAACGAACCGTTGCTAGACTGACGGCTATCCTCGTTCTTCTCAACAAACTATCCAACAAGTTTTTTTTCTTCCCTTGCTCGCACTTTTAGTTATAGCAATCACATGAAATGTGACCTTGTAGGTTAAAAAAATCACATCCTTCCCTATTTATTACTCCTCAGATTTATCAACCTTATGCTTCTTATGTGCTCCTTTTTCCATTGCTTTGCGATGAAATATTTCTCAATATCTCTACTTAGTGTGCACTATGAATGTTGTTCTATCACCAAAATTTCTCCACACTCTAGACTTTTTGAGCATTAATGTAAGTGCTTGATGTGTCACATTGAAACTCGTGAAGAAAGGATGAAACACATTTGTCAATTTATTGACTGTCAAGAAAACAAGATCTATCTCATCAAACTTGTCTCGTACAACAATGCTGATCTCACTCATCCAGGATGTCTGTCAGGAACTCTACAAATGGTTTTTTCGTCATCTTTAGTGCATAGAGTTGTTTCTAGAGGGAAAATTATCCCGCTAAGGTTTATTCTTTCATACAAATTTTGCAATATAGCCCAAATTGTGTTTTTTGAGACTAAACTCCTTATTTGAGGTATAATGGGATCCACAATCAAAGAATATAGAATATATCTTGTAACTCTTGCCTTCCACTTTTTCAATTTTGAACATTTAGTGTTATTTAATCACCCTCAACCAGCTAGACTAGTGTTTGATGCATTGACAGATTTAGGATTTTAAACTTCCTAATCCTATAGTTCTTTCCATCTTGTTAGGCCTCCATAGTTTGCAAGATTGGCAAGAACAAACACTGCAGAGCCAACATCAAAACCACTTTGGAATCCTAGGATCTAGCCCTCCTGGATTCAGAGAGGGATCTCTCTATATAGGTGTTTTCAAAGATATGATATTTAAATCTTATGATATGATATTAAGCTAGCTATAAAGCACGAGGGTTTTTTGTTTGTTTTGGTTGGGATGAATATCATTAAAATGAAGGAAGTATTTTGAAGGGTAAAGTTGTGAGTAGGTTGAAAATGGTTTAGCTGATAAGATAGGTAAGAAACACTGTCATTCCATTGGGCTATGGATTCATAAAGGATTTTAATTGCACAACAATTTTCAAGAGTGGTCTATGGGGCAAGTCATCTATGTTAACAGATCTCTTTAAGTTGATTTCTGGAATGAAACATTTAAGAAATGGTGAAAGAAGCAAACATATAAGAAAACAAAGAGTAGATTAAGATCAAGTAAGGAATTTTAACCTAGCCTTCTTTTAGGATACTCAAATGAAAGACACAAATAAACCTAAGATCACGTAAGTACTTTTAAACTAGCCTGCTTTGATATACTTTTTAAAGGAAAAAATTTATAAACAAAGAATAGCTTAAGATCAAGTAAAGAATTTTAACTTAGCCCGCTTTCAGCATATTCAAAGGGAAACATTCAAGATTAACATAAAAATTAGTCTAGGATCAAGTAAGGACTTTTAACCTAGCCTGCTTTTGACATAATTTTAAGGGAACTTTTCAAAGCAACTGTTGGAGAAGAAACTAGAGGACAAGGCTAACCATAGACTTCCCTAGTTCAATCTTTACTAAGCAGACTTTTCAAGAACATTCGAAGACAATATATAAAGTTGTACTCAAGAAACATGGGCTTACCAACACTTCACTGGTTATACTCTATTGAATTATCCTCAAATACACAATTAGTATAAAACATAAAGATAAAGATTTATCAGTGACATTTAGGGTACTTGATAGTAAATCCTAATCTATATCTGATGTTCTTTATTAGAGAAGGTGGAAAATATGGAAAACATGAGAAAAATAGCAATTTACAATAAGAAAGAAATCACCATTGACATAGACCAGGATCCCATAAATCAGCTTGTATTTGATGTTCAAACCAGTTACAATCTTCAAGTCCAGTGCGTTCTTACAACTTCAAACTTCTCATCTCAGCCTATCTTTCTTCTATTACAAACAGAGCTTCAACAACCTCAATAGCTATTTACAATCAATGATTATTCAAAGACCAACCCCAATACTATCTTCTAGAGAAGTATCTATAGAAGAATGAGGAGGTGGAGTGAAGGAAAGGTCTATATGTTCAATTAATGCAGAGTAAGTGCTTCTCGGCCTTTGACTGGCAAAATGGAGAAGTTTTCAATTTTTTTAACTCTGCTAATTGATTATTACATTAAAGTTCATCAACTTTAGTCACTTTTGTTTGACTTTGGAGGCTTTTGTAGGCTGGCAATTAATTATGAGCTGTCTCTGGAAATATCTCTGACTGTGTAATTAATATGCATTCTTTGTAGGTGAAATCAACTGGTAGGTGGCATTTTGAGGAGTAATAGCCTTAATGATGTGGCATTTGGAGGCCCTTGTTAGCTTTAGTGACTTTGAACACTAATTAGGCCGTGATTATTTTTTTTGGGCTTTTACAATCATCCTTGAGCCTGTAAACTTTATATGTTGACTATACTTACTGATTTGGCTTTAGTCATATGCCTTTTGCCTTTTTTCAACTGAGTTAGGCTTGGTTCTTTAAGCCTGTTCCTTAAACTGCCTGTATCCTCCTAAAAACTGTGTTTTAATACTAAAACCGCAGGATTAATCCTTAAATCCTTCACTCTTATGCATTAATCCTTTTCACTTTGATTTTTCGATGGCTTTCCCTTTAATCCACTATTTTAACCTGTAAATTATTGGTTAAATCTTCAAATCTCAGGTTTTTGTCTTTAACCTCTAATATTCAAGCTTTACCCTCACCGTTCTTCTTCTTTGCTATGTGCAAGTGGTTTATAGTGCGGTGGAGGGTTTAATGGTATGACCAGCGCTCACACAGCACTAACCAAACCATTTGATGAAAACTGCCAGCCCCTTTCTCTTCGTGATGTGGCCCTGGAGATGGAAAACTTTGGCTCTGTCCCCTTGTGAGTTGCGAATAGGGTTTCCGCTTCAAAGACCATGATAAAACCTGCAAAAACCCACAAATACATTATAAAGACCTGCGATGGAGGGTTTTAATTACTTAGGAGGCTGGCAGAGTGGAGGAGCAGTGCAGAGGGGGTGAATATGCAGGCGGAAGAGGTTTCATGAAGAAAATAGGTGAAAATCCGGTTTAAAATAGTTTTTGGTGTGAATTTGGGCAAAGAGATTTTCAAAATACCACTGGTGGTTTTTGCGTGACCCTTGGCGGTAAATGGTTTTTCCTAGAGGGAACGCGATCCAATTATATCGTGTCACGTGGCCTTTGTAAAACCGGTGGTATCGCGTGATTTCGGCATGTTAAACTTCGGTCAGTAATTTTTCATGATATATGATCCGCACCATCGGATGAGGAGGGACAGATCCGATGATGGAGATCTGGCACGACGAAAAGTTGCACGACGGGGGTTGAAGTGGGGGATAGGTGTCAGGAGGGTATTGGGAGAGAGGACAGGGTAGTGGGATGTGGGTCTGGAGGGGGTTTGATATCAGGATGAATGAGGACCATCGGATTTTGATAAATCGAAGGCAGAGAACGTTGCGGAGGGTTAATGAATGGATTTTTGTTGGGAGGATAACAGGAGAAAAGGAGGTACGATGGTCGTTGATCTTTGAATATTGACGATCACGATTAATAAGGGACCTGCCAAGTAGGGCGAGGAAAAACAAAGGAGAAAGGGTTTATAAAGTGTGCGATGGTATAAATATGAGCAAGGGAAGGGCCTTAAGGGGAAGTGCTGGGCTGGTCCTGTGGAGGAGAAGTGACCAGGGGCCAAGGCTAGAAGGGCTAATCGCATCGGTGGGGAGAGCTTTACAAAGAAAAAAATGGGTTTAAAAGGAAAAAAGCCGATGCGATGAAGGGGTTTTAAGCGCTTAGTCATAGCGCTTGGTCTTATGACAGAAAGGGCGGTAAAACTTAAGCCCTCAAGGGCATAGAGGCTTAAAAGCAGTGGAAAAGGGGTTTTAAAAGTTTTTATGCATTTTTTGTGGGTTTTCATGGTTTTTTGAAGTCCCGATAGCTAAAAGGAAGGGTTTTTAAACCACAACAAAGGGTTTTATAGCCATAAGAGGGGATTTTTTTATGAAGTGAAAGGTAATTTTGAAGGTTTTTAGGATGATGAGGGTACAATGAGAAAAAGGAAAGGGGTTTTTCAGAGGAAAATGGAGGATGAATGAGGGCTAAAAATGAGTGAAAAATAGGTTTAGACAATGAAGGAAATATGCCTAAAATCAGTCTTTTTGGATATCAGCATGGCTTGTTGGTGGATTTTCTCAATGAAACAGCAGTGAAGATTACTTTTTGAGTTTAGGCAGCATAATAAGGCTTCAAGAATGAGCAGTTTTGTATGGAAACAATCTCTTAGAGGCTTAGGACCCGATTTAGACATCATTTTCCTTGACAAAATTTACTGATGGCTAACAGTGGCTCCACTTGGGGATGGCAGCTCCTTGGAGGTGTCAACAACTTCAGATTTTGATCTCTGGGATGTAGAATTGTGCCTTCATCCATTGAAAACCTTTCTTCTTTGATCATGATCCTTTAGAAAAGATGATCATTATTTCATATCACCGAACAAATTTCTCCCAATCATTCTACCTACACAACCTACTTTTCCTAACATTTTTTCTTCGTTAGGTGCATTTGGACTTGTAAACCTCAAACATCAAAATTTTATTCTTTTTGAAAATAGGAAAAGCTAATATAAATCTACCCTTATTTCTTCCATGAGTTCAGATTAAACTGTTGCACTCATAAATTCTCTACCTAAGCTACTATCTGCCAGGATTAAAATGTCTGGAAGATTTTATTTTCTATTCTTCTAAAACATAAATTTAAGCACAGTCAAATCAAGATTAGACTGTCTAATTTCCAGGATGTCTATGGTTGTATGTACAAGCTGCACATAGACTTTATTTGCAGAAGTTTAAAACAAAACTGTGAAGGCTTAAGATCTGAAAATATAAGGAATCCTTCATCCTTTCTTTCAGCTCTGGATTTAATCTTTTTGAGTTGTTATTTTCTTTTCTCTTGGTTTGGATTTTGAGCATATTAGAACCAATTCTATATCAATTTAACAAGTTCAGGTTTTCAGTTTGTTTGAACCACAATTTTTTCTATCCTACTCTATTCTACTGATAAGCCAAGACTGAACAGTTTGGAAAATCTTCTTCACTAATCTATCAGAAGAAAATTGAAATCTATCTTAGTCATGACTAGGCTGTATGACTAAAATAGCAGTGTTTTCTTAATTAGTGGCATTTAAGCTTGCACACTTTCATATTTCTTCTTTTTTTTGGGTATGGGGCTGTAACTTCTTCTTTTATTTCTGCCCTCTTTTCCTTTTTTATTTTTTTTTTGTATTTTTATTTTTCGAATTCAAAAGAAGTGTTATATACAATGAATAGAAAGCTCTGAAACTAAAATATTAGCTAACATAAATAATGTTTGAGAGCCCTACCATTGACAAGACCTCCAAAGTATTCAGCTCCATCCAATTCTTGCAGAAAAAATGCATTGTTTCTAATGGTAGATTGGATAAGATAAGGGCCTCGCCATAAGTTGTCAATTTTTCCATGTTTTCCCTTATCTTCTCTTCTTGAATCCCATTTCAAAAATTTATCACCAATCTTGAAATCACTTGCCTTGGTTCTTTTGTCAAACAGATTCTTGATGTTTTCTTGTATTTGTTGTGCTCTGATGTATACTTCCTCTCTGGTTTATTGTAGATGTATAGTTTGGTTTATTCTTCTTGTCACATCATCATCTTTAGAATGTACTTCCTGGATCAGCTTCATGACTGGCACTCCTAAACTGGTTGGAAATATTGCATTAGTTCCATAAAATAGCTGTTAGGGAAAAATTCTAATGGATTTTTTAATGGTTAGTCTATCTGCCCATAAAGCATTTACTAGCTTATTGTGCCATGATTTCTTGTTATCTTCCAAAAAATTCTTGATAATGTTTACCAAACTTTTATTTGAGGATTCTGCAAGCCCATTACCTTTAGGGTAATAAGTTGTGGAATGACCCAATATAATCTGATATTTATGACAGAATTCTACCATCTTTTTAGACCCAAATGCAACAGCATTATCAATTATGATCTTTCTAGGACAACCAAATCTAGACAATATAAGGTTTTCAAGGAAGGAAATGATGACTGAGTCTGTGGCATTCCTAGAGGAGATGGCTTCTATCCATTTGGTAAAATAGTCTGTTAATGTGAGGATCCATCTATGTTGGGCAGATGAGGGAGGGTGGATTTCCCCAATGAAGTCTAGACCCCACTGCTGAAAAGGAGCTTCAACAATGATTGGTTGTAGAGGTAAGAGAAGCAACTTTCTTTTGCCTTCAAATATTTGGCATTTGTGACAGGCAATAATCATTTTATGGACATCTTGAAAGAGGGTGGGTCAGTAATAGCCAGCTCTAAGGATCTTGTTGGCAGTTGATTTCCAGTAGAGGTGGCCTCCACATTCTCCTTCATGAAACTCATGCTTGATCTTATCTGCATCATTCTTAGGAAAAAATTTAACCAATAATCCACTAGCATTTTTCCAATATAAACATTTATTCAAAATGCAGTAATTTACAACTTTCAATTTTAAGAATCTTGCCTTAGTTTTAGACAAACTAGGAGGCACATTAAGATTGAGAAAAACATACAAAATATCAGCATACCAAGATGAATTCAGAAAATGATCTTCAATAATTGGAGCCGAAAACTCCTCTTGTTCATCTAATGCATTAAACATGTTTATATCAAGAGCTTTAAAGTTGGATTCAGCCATAATTTTTGCTAGTCCTTGACCTTTTATTAGTTTAATGGGCTTGATTTCTAAGTCATATTCTAAAATTACAGCAATCCACTTTCCTCTTTTTCCATCTGGATCTTGAGTCAATATGTCTTTTACAATTGAATGAGCACAAATTCTATGATGTGGGAATGTAAAATATAGACTCTGAAGTCTTTTAAGGATTTGACCAAGGCAAAGGCTTGTTTTTCCATTATGTTGTACTTCAGAGGTGCATCTCTTAATGCCTTGCTGAAAAATGCAATGGGCTACTCTTGTCCATTCAAGTTTTTCTGTAATAGGACAACAACTACAGTGTGTTCTGATGCAAATGAAAAAATGAAGAAATATTTTGAAAAATCAAGACTGATAAGAACTGGTGTTTTGGTGAGTGCTTGTTTTACCAGTTCAAATGATTTCTTTGCTTGTAAGGCCCATTTAACTCCTTCTTCTCTTTTAAGAATTTTTGTTATGTTTATAAGGAGTTCAGCTAGATTGGGTATGAACCTTCTCGAGAAATTAATCTTTCCAATGAAAGATTGAAGTTCCTTGATGTTTCTGGGATGGCTGATTTGCAATATGCCATCAATCCTCTTTGGGTCTATCCTTATTCCTTCTTCTGATAGGATATGCCCAAGAAGTTTGCCTTCTTGGAGACTAAACAATGTTTTCTTTGGATTTAAGGACAGTCCAAATTTTCTGAATTTTTCAAAGACTTTTCTCAAGTGTATTAGGTGTTCTTCATCTGTTTTCGTATAGACAGTGATATCATCTAAGTAAATCACTATGAAGTAACCTATTTCTTCTGAAAATGCAATATCCATGGCTCTCTGAAATGTGGCACCAACATTCATTAAACCAAAGGGCATTTTCAAATACATGAAAGTACCCCAAGGTTTAGTAAAGGCTATTTTGAGTTGATTATCAGGATGTACCAGAACTTGATTGTAACCTGAGAAACCATCTAGCAAAGAAATTCTTTTAGAACCAACTACCCTTTGTAATATATGATCCATTTTGGGTAAGGGATAATTGTCCTTTAATGAGGCTTTGTTTAAGTTTCTAAAATCAATGCAAAGCCTTATTTCTCCTGTTTTCTTCCTAACTGATACAAGATTAGACACCCACTCTAAGTGTCTAACAGGGACTATAATTCCAGCATCATACATTTTTCTAATTTTTTTTCTACCAGAGGTAATTGAACAGGGTTGATTCTGCGCAATTTTTTTTTTAATGTTTCTGGTTTTCTTTGAGGGGTATCTTATGCTAAATTATTTATATATCATATGATTTCAGATCTTCATAGCTCCATGCAAAAACATCAAAAAATTATTTAAAAATCTCAATGTATTTCAGTTTGATATGAGCTGGCAGTGTTTTAGATAGTTTGATTATTTTGGGCTCTTCCTTACTGCCTATGTTGCATTCTTCCACTTCAGATTCTATGGGTTCTAGCTTTGGCTTTTTGGCCACATCATTCAAGTCAAAAAACTCCTCGAAAGGGACTAGTCCTTTAGGCAAGCTTTGGTCTTTGGATTGCAGCACTTCTAAGTGTTCATTTTCTAAATTTGTGCTATTTTCTATCATCTGTTTGAGTTCATTTGTTAACAGATTTATTTCAGAAATCTCTAGAGATTTTTCATCTTCAGTAAGTGGGTTTTCTTCAGTGGTACAATCTTCAACATAATTTGATTCTGAATATGGTATTTCAAATTCATTTTTGGACTGTAGGAAGTATTCTATTTGTTTATATCCATCAAAAACTTGCCAGTATTTTTCATTATCTGGGACAACTAGTCTATATTTGACTTGGGTGGTGCATTGCTTGGTTTCATAAGGTGTCAGACAAGTTCTAGCAGCAAAGGCTAATCCATTGGCAATGACATTTTGGTTTTTTGGGACAAAGATAAGTTGAAATTTATCAAAAGTTTTTAATAAATTCATGGCATCATTTCTATAGGCTCTAAGTTTGGGATGTTTAGCATTATATTCCCCATTTACTTGCCTAATTATCAACTCTGAATCTCCATGGACTTTTATTCTTTTGGCCCCTAATGTTTTCAATAAATGTAGGCCTAAAAGGAGAGCCTCATACTCAACTATGTTGTTTGTACAGTGAAAGTTTAATCTATAGGAATGCCCCTCAGCATGATTGTTTTCAGTGTTGTGTAACCATATGCCTGCTACTGCATCATTTTTAGTGCAAGAACCATCAAAATTCATGTTCCAAAGAGGGCTGTTTTTAGATCTGTGATTTATTTTATTGTTGTCCTCTCTATCTTCTTCATCATTATGTTCTGTACAAGGGTCTGTACTACGTTTTTCTGAGTTTTGTTCCTCAAGGTTTTCAATTTTTTGAGGTTATACTCCTTGATTTTCATGATCTGCGTTATGCTTATGACTATTTTGGACCTCAAGATCTCTAATCTGTTTGCTGTAAATTTCTGAATCAACAAACTGTTTTTTTATTTCCTCTTTGTTTTCCTCTTTATCCATGGTTGTAAATATGTTTTCATGTGAAGTGATTACAACATTGGCTAGTGTGTTATTGACTACCTCTTTCTCATTAGGAATATCATCATTATAAAGAATAAATGAATCAAGGTCAGTGTGTATGGAATAGAGAGGATAATTCTATGGTCTTTCCTGGCTGCTCACCATGTATTTCATGTGTGTTTCCCTATAGAGTCTTCTAGGTTGACTAAAGACATGGATGGTGGCATAAGTCATATCCATCTACATAGTACCTTGTAACTTAGCACCCCATGACCTTGAAAGAAGCATGCCATATTTGGGGGGTATATCAGCCACTACAATTTCCATCACTAAACTCTTGGTTGGAATTTGGGCTAAGTTAACACACAAATTCTTTATTAGGCCTAGGCATCTCACCCTAATTGAATCAAAGGAATATAAGTCTTTGTAGGGTCTAGTTACCTCTAAGCCTAACCTTTCCATGATTACCTTGGGCATGAGGTTGTGTGATTCTCCTGAATCAAGCATGGAATTGTGAAAAATATTATCATGGATGTTCACACTGATGTAAAATGGAGGGGTGGTTCCTTCTTTGAATTTTTCCTTCAATTTTTGGTCCAAAAATGAGCTCTAGGGTATCATCATTTAAGTTAACTATGTCATGAACAGCTTCTACGTTCAAAGCTTTCAAAATTTGACCTCTATATATGTTTTGAGTGACTAATTCAGTGAGTGGGATAGAGATTTTGATTTTGGATATTTCATTCTCTAAGCTAAAAGGAATCTGGTTTTTCAAAATGTTTGATTCAGCCTTGTTAGTGACTCCTTGTTCAGTAAAATCAGCTTGCCGATTTTTAGTATTTACAACAGTTAAAATGGTTTCTTCAGGATAATTATTTGAGATGCTAGTGCTGTTGGGGTTGACACTCTGTTTTTCATTGACATGGGTGTTTTTCCCTTTGTTTAAATCAGAATTTACAGCCACTATATTGTGACTTTCTGCTATATTTTTGGAAACATTTTCAAGGTTGTTTTTGGCAGATTTATCAGAGGTTTTGTTTCTGCGAGTTTCTTGATTCTTTTTACTTCTCAGGTCATATTGTTTAGGTGATCTTATGATGGCATTTTCAGAGTCTTGTTCATAGTAATCATTTTCTATTCTTCGATCATCATAGGGTGTATATAGACCTTTATTTCTTTCATGGAGGAAAACAGAATCCTCATTACTCACTCCCAGCATGTTTATGTTATCATCCTCTGTTTGTTCATTTGTTTCTTCAACCTCATTCAAATAATTTTCTTGGAAAGGAGGTTTGATCTGCTGATCATCCTCTCTTTGTCTGTTTTGAGGTCAATTTCTCCTAAAGTTTTGATTCTGATTTTGAGATTGATTTCTGTTTTGCGGAGCTGATTGATTTTCCCTAGATTGTGCTCTTTCAAATATGCTCATCCTCTTCATCATCTCCTCCATCATTCTTTCCATTTTTGAGCTATATGTGGAAGGTGCAGTTTCCTCCCTAACTGATACTTTCTTTTCATTCCTCATCCTAGCCCTTTTCTTAATCAGATTCACTTCCACAACAAGAGCTCCCTTTTGCATGTCTTCCAAAATCAAGGGATCTCTTTCTCTTAGCTGATAGGCCATTTCAGGATCAAATCCTTCAGGGAATTTAGCCAAAGCTGAGCCTTGTGGAGGTTTCAAATATGGGGGTAGTGCATTATAAACACTATTGAATCCGGTGTAGTAATTTTGAACACTTTCCTCAGTGTTTATTTTGAGGTTGTTGTAATTTGACAATATTTGGAGAGGGTTTTTTCTGACTTACCATTTGTTTAGGAATGACTAATGGAGAGCTTGGAGGTCATTAATACTGTTAGGGGTTAATATTTTGAACCATTTTCTTGCTTCTCCCCCTAAACTTTGAGCAAACAATCTAAGTTTGATAGTTTCGTCATCTATCTCATTTCTATCAAAATAGTCATTCATCTTGTCCACATGTTGTGAAGCATTAGTAGCACCACTGGCATCATATAATGAAATCTTGGACTAATAGTCCTGTGAAAAATTGAGTAAAGGTAAAGGGAGGAGTAGAGGAGCATACTATGTTTCCATGATAGGAGGTTGTGGAAAAAATGGGGGTTTTACAGGTGGAGGATGTAATATAGGAGGGGGATGATGGAATGGAGTGGTTTGAACAGTGGATGTATTGATAACCGAAGTGGATGAACCAGCAAGAGACTGTTGAGCAAATCTAGGATGAGAGAAACCAAAATTATGAGGGAAATGCAAATCAGGTGGGGTAGTTTCCCTACTATCAGTGTGTTCACACTATTTTGGGGTGAGTATGAAGGCTCAAAGTCTATCTGATAAATATCATCAAGTGACCTAGTTCTGAATGGGTTTCTTATGTCAACTTGTGAATCTTGTAGAGCTGTAAGGTTTTCGGGGACAGAATCAGCTCTATGAATTGGTCTGACAACAATTTCAATTTTAGATTTAGGAGATTTTCTAAGGATACTTTATGGATTATCAACTGTCTCTGGAGGATTTGGGTCAGGATAGGCTCTAGTATAAATTCTTCTAGAAGCCACTATGTTGTGCTTTCAGACACAATAATAAGAAAATTTCAACCAAGTATGACAATCTTTAATAGGCTAACTGATATTTAATAAGAAAACTTAATCTTAAAAGTTTCCTTAACTGAGTTTGTATGATGTTATGATAAAAATGGGTTTCCCAGTGGAGTCTTTGGTCAGTTCAGAATTGTGGAGTCGCCAGGTGGAAATTTCTAGCTTTGGAAGGTAAAATGTTTTATGGTCCACCACCAGTAATTTATCTGAATACCAATTTGAAATGTTTTGGGTTTTTTTCCAAGTTTTTACAGTCCTATGGTTGTGAGAGTGTCCTATATCCGTTTCAACACTTAGCTACGGTGATGAGACAAACAGAGGCTACTTTATGGCTCACTGGTTGATTTCTTCAAGGTTTGATGAGGGTGTGTTAGAATCCTAAGGGTTACTTAGATTGTCACTGATTCAGACAAGTCCTATCATAATCACCAATATGTTGGAAGTTCTTGAAGAAATCTACTGTTACTCGAATGAATACTGAGTGTCCTGTTTTAAGGATTTTACTCAGAAATCTCCCTAGTATGGTCGCCACTCTGTTAGGCCTCCGTAGTTTGCAAGGTTGGAAAGAAAAAATGATATAGAGCCAACACAAAAACCACTTTGGAATCCTAGGATCTAGCCCTCCTGGATTCAGAGAGGGATCTCTCTATATAGGTGTTTTCAAAGATATTATCTTTAAAGCTTATGATATGATATTAGGCTAGCTATAAAGCACAAGGGTTTTTTTGTTTGTTTTGGTTGAGATGAATATCATTAAACTGAAGGAAGTATTTTGAAGGGTAAAGTTATGAGTAGGTTTAAAATGGTTCAGCTGATAATATAGGTAAGAAATAGTGTCAATCCATTGGGCTATGGAGTCATAAAGGATTTTAATTGCACAACAATTTTCAAGAGTGGTTTATGGGGCAAGTCATCTATGTCAACAGATCTCTTTAAGTTGATTTATGGAATGAAACATTTAAGAAATGGTGAAAGAAGCAAACATATAAGAAAACAAAGAGTAGCTTAAGATCAAGTAAGGAATTTTAACCTAGCCTGCTTTTAGCATACTCAAAGGAAATACAAAAAGCAACCTAAGATCAGGTAAGTACTTTTAAACTAGCCTGCTTTTGATATACTTTTTAAAGGAAAACATTTATAAACAAAGAATAGCTTAAGATCAGGTAAGGACTTTTAACTTAGCCTGATTTCAACATATTCAAAGGGAAACATTCAAGATTAACATAAAAAGTAGTCTAAGATCAAGTAAGGACTTTTAACCTAGCCTGCTTTTGACATACTTTTAAGGGAACTTTTCAAAGCAACTGTTGGAGAAGAAACTAGAGGACAGGGCTAACCATAGACTTCCCTAGTTCAATCTTTACTAAGCAGACTTTTCAAGAACATTCAAAGACAATATCTAAAGTTGTACTTAGGAAACATGGGCTTACCAACACTTCACTGGTTATACTCTATTGAATTATCCTCAAATACACAATTAGCAGAAAACATAAAGATAAAGATTTATCAGTGAGATTTAGGGTACTTGATGGTAAATCCTAATCTATATTTGCTGTTCTTTATCAAAGAAGATGGACAATATGGAAAACATGAGAAAAATAACAATTTACAATAAGAAAAACATCACCATTGACATAGACCAAGATCCCATAAATCAGCTTGTATTTGATGTTCAAACCAATTACAATATTCAAGTCCAGTGGGTCTTCACAGCTTCAAACTTCTCATCTCAGCCTATCTTTCTTCTATTACAAGCAGAGCTTCAACAGCCTCAATAGCTATTTACAATCAATGAGTATTCAAAGACCAACCCTAACACTGTCTTCTAGAGAAGTATTTATAGAAGAATGAGGAGGTGGAGTGAAGGAAAGGTCTATCTGTTCAATTAATGCAGAGTAAGTGCTTCTCGGCCTTTGAAGGGCCAAATGGAGAAGTTTTCAAATTTTTTAACTCTACTAATTGATTATTACATTAAAGTTCATCAATTTTAGTCACTTTTGTTTGACTTTGGAGGCTTTTGTAGGTTGGCAATTAATTCTAAGCTGTCTCTGGAAATATCTCTGACTGTGTAATTAATATGCATTATTTGTAGGTGAAATAAGCTGGCAGGTGGCATTTTGAGGAGTAATAGCCTTAATGATGTGGCATTTGGAGGCCCTTGTGAGCTTTAGTGGCTTTGAACACTGATTAGGCTCTGATTCTTGTTTTTGGGCTTTTACAATCATCCTCGGGCCTTTAAACTTTATATGTTGACTATACTTACTGATTTGGCTTTAGTCATCTGCCTTTTTCATTTTTTAAACTGAGTTAGGCTTTGGTTCTTTAAGCCTGTTCCTTCAACTACTTGTATCCTCCTAAAAATTGTGTTTTAATACTAAAACCGCAGGATTAAACCTTAAATCCTTCACTCTTATCCATTAGTCCATTTCACTTTGGTTGTTTGATGGCTTTCCCTTTAATCTACTGTTTTAACTGTTAAATTATTGGTTAAATCTTCAAATCTCTAGTTTTTTGTCTTTCACCTCTAATCTTCAAGCTTTACCCTCACTTTTCTTCTTCTTTGCTATGTGCAGGTGGTTTATAATGCGGTGGAGGGTTTAATGGTATGACCAGCACTCACATAGAACTGACCAAACCATCCGATGAAAAATGGGCGCCCCTTTTTCTTCGTGATTTGGCCCTGGAGATGGAAAACTTTGGCTTTGTCCCCTTGTGAGTTGCAGACATGGTTTCTGCTTCAAAAACCATGATAAAACCTGAAAAAAACCACAAATACGTTATAAAGACCTGCGATGGAGGGTTTTAATTGCTTAGGAGGTTGGTGGAGCGGAGGAGCAGTGCAGAGGGGGTGAATATGCAGGCGGAAGAGGTTTCATGAAGAAAATAGGCGAAAATCCGGTTTAAAATTGTTTTTGGCGCGAATATGGTCAAAGCGGTTTCCGAAATACCACTGGTGGTTTTTTCTCGACCCTTTGGCGGTAAATGGTTTTTCCTGGAGGGAATGTGATCCAATTATATCGCATCGCGTGGCCTTTGTAAAATTAGCGGTATCGCACGATTCCAGCATGTTAATCTTCGGTCAGTAATTTTATGCAATATGTGATCCACACCGTCGGATGAGGAGGGGTAGATCCGACAGTGGAGATCTGGCATGAAGAAAAGTTGTACGGTAGTGGTTGAAGTGGGGGATAGGTGTCAGGAGGGTATTGGGAGAGAGGATGGGGTAGTGGGATGTGGGTCCGGAGGGGGTTTGATATCAGGATGAACGAGGACCATTAGATTTTGATAAATCGAAGGTGGAGAATGTTGTGGAGGGCGAATGAATGGAATTTTGTCTTGAGGATAGGGGGAGAAAAGGAGGCACGATGGTCGTTGATATTTGAAGATCAACGATCACGATTAATAAGGGACCTGCTAAGTAGGGCGAGGAAAAACAAAGGAGAAATGGTTTATAAAGTGTGCGATGGTATAAATAAGAGCAAGGGAAGGGGCTTAAGGGGAAGTGCTGGGCTGGTCCCGTGGAGGAGAATTGACTAGGGGCCAAGGCTAGAAGGGCTAATCACATCGGCGGGGAGAGATTTACAAAGAAAAAAGCGGGTATAAAAGGAAAGAAGCCGATGCGAAGAAGGGGTTTTAAGCGCTTCGTCATAGTGCTCGGTCTTATGATGGAAAGGGCAGTAAAACTTAAGCCCTCAGGGGCTTGGAGGCTTAAAAGGGGCAGAAAAGGGTTTTTAAAAGGTTTTATTCTTTTTTTGTGGGCTTTCATGGTTTTTTGAAGTCTCGATAGCTAAAAGGAAGGATTTTTAAACCACAACAAAGGGTTTTATAGACATAAGAGGGGATTTTTTATGAAGTGAAAGGTAATTTTGAAGGTTTTTAGGATGATGAGGGTACAATGAGAAAGAGGAAAGGGGTTTTTCAGACGAAAATGGAGGATGAATGAGGGCTGAAAATGAGTGAAAAATAGGTTTATACAATGATGGAAACATGCCTAAAATTAGTTTTCTTGGATATCAACATGGCTTCTTAGTGGATTTTCTCAATGAAACAGTAGTGAAGATTACTTTTTGAGTTTAGGCAGCATAAGAAGGCTTCAAGAATGAGAAATTTTGTATGAAAACAATCTCTTGGAGGCTTAGGACCTGATTTAGCCGTCATTTTCCTGGACAAAATTAACTAATGGCTAACAGATCTAATTTTATTTTACAAAACAGCTTGCTCATCCTTGTGGATAGTGCTGGTGAAACAAAAAATGACGCTCCAGTAAATATGTTTACTTGTTACTCCCTATCCAAGATATTGTGCTTCAATATTTTTTTCAAATCTCCCAAAAAAGATCCACTTTATTCTACCCCAAATTCAACTTATAAGATCAACAACTCTAAAATATATTGCCCCTACTGATGTGCAGGATCAAAAAAGCCGGATGGCTATGCTGCACATGTTGAAAATATTTTGGTTACTAGTGCAGTAGAGAAACTTTCTTTGCTTTATTACAATCCAACTCAAAACATCAATCATAGAACCAATCAGAACTCTACACCATATTGATCAGCACCACAAATATGAACCATGAGACCATTGCGCTACACTTAATCATGCCAAACAAATATGATACCACTACTATAATGAACAACATAGAAATAATTACGACTAGTTAACATACATCAAGCAAACATAGCAATGTGGGGGTACCCAAGGCATCTCTTAAAAAGGAGAGATGAAAAGCAAGAAGCTAAACTAGAAAAAGAACAAATAACAAAATAAAAAAACAGAGTGCTCTCTCAAGCAGATAAAACCTAGACATTGAACTAGAGGAAAATCTTGTGTCAGAGGAAACAAAGAACAAGAAATCCTGTGACAAAAAGTTTACCATATCACAAAGAGAGAGAAAAATTAAATCCTAAATTGCATAATAATCAGAGAAGATTGCAGCACTGTAAAAGCACCAACATTGAGCTTTATGAGGATACAAATTGTTTGTTCCAACATGTTTTCATGTAACCATGGATAATGAATTCACAATAAACACTAATGACAAGGAGAATAATGGAGAGGAGGTTGGCAGGAGATCCTGCCCCACATAGGGCATCCTATCGAATTCACTTCTACTGAAGTTGTGATAGCAGAATAAAAGGTAGATTATGAATTCATCTTCATTTTTCAGAAACCTAAGAAGACGAAACTTTGGAGGAAGATTTGAAGCACATTTATTATCAAAGCTCCGCCACAAATAAAAGTCGTTAGATGCCAATATTTCTTCTTGTAACCATTGATAATGAATTCATAATAAACACCAATGACAAGAACAAGGATGAAAAGGACATTGATAAGAGGTCGTCATGGCCCCACACAGGGATCCTACATTATTCACTTCTACACAAATGCACGTGACAGAATCAAAGGAAAATCATTAAATCCATCCTCATTTTTAAGGAGCCCAAGAAGTATAAATTTTGAAGAAAAATCTCTTTTGAATTGGATTATTTCATGTCAAGCTCCACATAGATTAAAGTCACTAGATGACCTCACACCAAAATTTGGGCTCACATACCACCATTGAAACTGCACACCTTAGGGACCAATACAGCTTGAAGTTGTGACTGACGTTGTACCATAACAATGTATATAGTTAATTAAAAATGGAAAATAACACATCCCAGATCTTATTTAAGTTTTAACTATTAGTCCTGATAGTGAAAATTTTAGCCATTTTTTCCATCTTTCATGTGGGCTCTTTTTATATATAAGGCTATGAACCGTGCCAAGAACATGACTTCTGCTGAGATAAGAAGTTCCCTTGTGTTCAAATTATATCAGTACACTGACTCATTTGTATTAACTAAAACATTGAGACTCGTCTCAGCCACTATGAGCAAAGACAATGCAAAGTACCTTACAGTAGTCACAAAATGTTGCTGACATTCATAAGTAGAAGCACAAGATACATATAAGTAGAGAAGGCATAACTTAAAAAAATAATCCTATGGCTAATCCTAGAGGCATTAAGACAGAAAATTAGAGAAGATAAAATGTTTTTTAGATGGCTTTGCAAATAGCAAATGGAATCAGAAAGGATATGATATAGAGTCTAGACACACTAGTCCTCTTTGAACATGGTTACCAAAATGTGGACATGGTTTGAAACAAGACACTAATTTCCTCACAAAAATTTAAAATAAAAAAGATGTACATCAACTACAAAGAAAGACAAGATACAAAATGTACTTGATATACTTGATATAAAAGATGTACTTGATATACATATAGAAATATTCATAATTGAGATTCTTTTAATTTTCTTTATGCATTTTGCATGTTTTATACTACACATATGATTAACCATTTATTTCTACATAACAGAACATATGAGTGCTAGTTCCAGATCCCATATAAGAGCAAGAAATTATGTTTTCATACCCTGGGGGGCCAGCACCAAGTGGTCACAAGTACAATGGAATATTCCTATATATTCTGCTTTGTATAATTCTTTCCAATGCACAACAACTAATTACCTTCAAGTCCAGAGCCATATGCATGCCACAATCGAGATTGATTTTCCTGTAGATGGTCTTAGTCAGCCAGGCCAGACAGCAATTGGGCATCTTCAGCAAGAAATAGTCTCACCTAAAAATGAAAACTTGACATCAATATCTATCTTATTGGACCGAATGACATAGAGTTGGCAAGTGATAATAAATTATCTACTGGATTTTTTGCATCAACAAAAGGGGCTTATTTTAGTGCAAACTCCTTTGTAAAGTTAAATCCTACATATCCAATGTTGAGGGCATTGAAAAAGGTTTTCACTTCCATATTTTTACAAATCCAATGACATAAGCATAAAATCGAATTCTTGATTTTTGTGGATACATATTATAGACTACTCCAAACCAAAACTATACAAATATTGTGCTGCATGATAAAGTTCTGGGCAATGTCCTCTTTTTTAAAAATGCCTCATTTATGCTTATTGTAATTGCCATGTGCATACATATCAGTCAGTTATGCCCTCGTTAGTGAGGTGTGAACCAAGAGAAAGAAAAAATTATTGTGTTTTGTAGCTTGTTATTGAACTTATAAGATAAGTATTAATCTTGGATATCGGTTGTAATGAATTCCATATGAATGTGTCCTGAGTAAATTAGTCTTTCTTACACTATCTATTGCATTTTTTTTATTCTTTATTTACTCGGAATTCTTCTTCATTCAGTGATGAAATTACCCCACTGTGATTAGGATAGTTAGTAGAATGAATCTATCCCAAGATCAAAGAACATAATTTATACGTGACCTTCAAATAAAATAACCAGTTTAGGTAAGAGTAGCAAATTTGTTCACCACACTGGCACAAGATAAATAACCAACATTCGTATTAAGTGTTATGTGCCCTAAGTATTAGAATCGAGAAATGGGAAATGACAGGAAACATATTTCCTGAAATGGGAACTAGAAGGATCTAGTAAGGACATACAACTTGAAATAGACTTCTTAAGAAACCACCACAAAAAATAGGAAATTCCAGGAAATAGTTTATGGAAACAGGAGAAGTAAATTCAAAATAAATCTATCATATGTCTATCAATTTTATCATTTCAATCAAATATAAAACAATAAAAGAAAAAACAATGAAGGGCCTAAGAGAAAGAAAGTGGCAAGATGGGTTTTATATGTTTTCTTTGCACATATATTAAATATTGGCATATGCCTATAATATGTATGCTTACCTCTTGCCGATTATTGTCTACATTTGACCCCTGATTCTAGGTATGGCCTCAAGATATTCTAGCATAGGAATCTAGCTTAAAATGAATGTTCTAGGAGAACAAGGATTTCAAATATTTCCATGTTTAGCTATTTAAAAGAGCTAGGCAGTTTCTAGTACAATCTTAGATGAGTTTTCTCATTCTCTTTATTGTGACAAAAAATATCAAAGAACTAGCATTTGGGTATAAAGTTTGATGCCTATAACTTATTACTATGATTAAATACATATCATATTATCTAAAGGATTAGACTTGATAGATTCCAAGTATTCATGAATCATTTCCACATCAAATATTTTGAAGGTATTGGTTCTTTTGTCATAGAACCTAATCAATTCACCCAAGGAATTTCTACAAGCATAGTGAGACTAGAGTTTTTCTTTTTGTTTTTGAACTAAAAAAAGGAAAATCATTGTTGAATAGCAATTATATCGACAGGTTTCAGAAAGTTGTCAAGAAATGGTGTCAACTATTCTGGAAAATGGTGGAAAACCATTGATATTGTTTTGGAAACACAAAAATCCCCGATGTATTTTTGATGTCCGAAGGTATTTTTTAAATTGAAAATGAATTTTGGACATACAGGATATTGTTTCTAGAATTCTTAGAGAGATTTTTGGGATTACCTTATATTAAATGTTGTGAATTCAGTTTTAAGGTTGTTTAGGCAACAATTTCTATTTTAAGCTAAAATATTGGTTTATTTGCATTGATGACTCCATTATCTGGAGTTATGGTTAATCCTCCCTTAATTTTACCACCTTAACAACATATCTCCCCTGCATATATTCACCATGGAAATCCAAAAGGACAATTCAATCCCATTCTTGGACATTTTATCCACTCATCGACTAGATGGCTCCCTATCCCACTATGTTTATTGAAAAATACAAATAAATATTTTCATTCCAAATCACCACACCATGAAAATACAAATAAATATTTTCACACCACCATATGCCTCAAAAGATTTTTGTACGTGAAACTCTTGTAACCAGAGACATTTGTATTTTTTCTCCTCACCTCTTAGAAAAAGAATGATCCACCTCACTGGCACTCTCCTATACAAATAATATGCAATAAATCCCCTGAATTGAAACTTGTTATCCATCACTCATTAGAATAATGAATGCATTGGAATCAATTAATGACAAAAGAAACTAGGAATGCATTATTACTCATGCCCCAGGAATTTGTAAGAAATTCCTTGTCACTCTCTCTTTTCAAAGTTTCTTGAAAAATTATCCATAATAGAGGTCGTTGATTTCCAATTCCCTCTCATTTGTTTTTATCAGTATCTTAAAATTATATAGAAAAGTTATTATATTTCTACAGGAAGTTTCAAAGCATTTAAAGGATGGTAAGTCTTAAAGTTTTTCACCTATGCGCAAAAGAGTAATTCCATGAAATACCCTAGCACTTATCCAGTCCATCAACATTTACTTTCACAAAACTGTCCCACTAACCATCCACAAAAAATCAACCCTCCACCTATTTTTCACCCATCACGATCAAAGAAAGACTCCCCAGCCACCACCAAAAATATCACCATGAATTATCATAATTTTTGAAGGTCACACTTAGAGAGAATTATGAACTTGAGGAGCTTATCTGGTTTCTATAGAAAAAACATAGTCATGTATCATCCCACATAAATCCTACAATCTCGAATTTGCAACACCATTCCAAGAAGATTGAAGACCACAACACTTCAAGAGGCTTATAAGATAGGCCTGAGAAGTTATATGATTTCTCGTATGCTACTACAATGTTTCCTATAGGATGCTACATGATCCTTAATCATAAATAATCAACAACACTAGGTCATCTATAACAATAATTCTCTTACAACCTGAACTAGAGAAATTTCCATCAACAATAAAATCTACAAAATACCTCCAATAGAAATGAAGGGGATACTGACGCTTCCAGATTACATCATCAAAAAATATAGGACCATCAAGAAGAGTTTCAATAGTCACATCAACAACTTCATCAACACCCGCAAAATCACACGTAGGGTAAGGCTCAAGTATGAAAATGATGTAAAACCTATCTTACAAACTCATCTTAGCTTAAAAATTATTATAGGTGTATGAAGGAAGCGGTTTTGTGTGCCAAGTTTGATAGATTAGTCTCAACCACCTTTAGCAGTAAACTTCATTCATCTCATACATCAACCAAACATGCTGAGGAAAATGGGAACGAGGAGATGATAACTTAAGGAAGTGGGCAACTTGCCTACTCGTCACAAGGTATGGTGTGCAGAGGTGGTACATGGTGTCCAACTAACATAGCACGTTGAGCACATCAACTCTACCAATAAACACATAAGTCAGACCCCCAAACCTCATTTTGCATGAAAAAACATATTTTAAAGCGAAGGGATTCCCACCACTGCTACAGGAAGATGACATAGGTGATATATCTATTTCATATAATTCTACATGAATATACTATATGTACACAACAGTGTTACCTGAATGTCACAGGATGCTACAGGAAGCTTGAATATTGACATAATTTCCATCAAACCGTAATGAATAAAGGGGAATCATCAGGAAAGGGGTAAGTACAAATATCCCTCACCAAAATCTTGTATAATAGCCTAAAAGAAGAATTTCAATTCTTAGCAAAACACCGTGTAATTTCCATAGCTTTACGTTTATTAAGGAAGAAATATGAATTGTTCTGTATTCATGTGATGAGCATAATAGGATGAAGGAATAAAGTGTCTCGAGCTACATTTTGAACTTTTCACTCTCCTCTGTGTTATAAAACATAAAGTCCATTTTTCTTCTGTCTCAATAAGCTATGTTGCATAGAAAATTCAGAGTCTTATATTAGAGAAGAGAAATTCCTTTTCCCACTAAATTAATTTTTTTATAAAAACCATGGGGGGAGAATCCATTTGCACCTTGATGTCAAGAATATTTTTACAAATCATCATGGGTTATTTTTTTTTTCAAAAAAAATAGGGGCATTGAATATGAAATTAACCCAAAATTTTCCTTGAAACTCCAACAACCAGAGGGACATGATTACATCGCTATAGTTAGAGGCCTCATCATTTACTCAAATGAAGAAGTTATCAGTAGGGTCCCCACACTTCCCATGGGCATAAGATGGAGAAAAGAGGAAATAACTAAGACCATTACAACAAATAAAAACTTATTTCTTGAATATGAACCCATAGAATATATGAATGAAGAAGGGAGAGTTTGAATTATCATTGGGATGAAGTATCCTAAAAATATATCTCACGTGAAGGGAGACTTAGTATTTTGTATGGATACCAATTGAGGTTTCTCTATAAACTAAAATTCTAAATGGAATTTCTTATGCAAGAAAGGATAAGATTCCCTCATTTCCTTCTTAAGTAAATAAAGGAAATTATCCTAAGGGTAAAATGAGGAAAGCACCAGTACCTAGCACACCATGGGCTAATAAAATTAATAGTCATGGATGCTTTAGAGTTTATCCAAAACCTTATTCCTTGGGTTTGTTTTATAGATATGGATAGGAGGCCTTCTTAGAGGTTCAAGCCTAAGCTCAGCTAGAACTAGAAGGAGCAACAACAAAAGGGGAGTCTAAAGAAGAGGAAGCTAAAATTGAAGAAGAAGAATAAAATGGAAAATCAGAAGAAGTGGAGAAGGAAGAAGAAAATACAAAGACACAAATTGAGGTAGAAACAATGACAAAATTTCATAAAGAGGAGCTAGCCAATCTTGAGTAACAAAAATAAGACAAAATATCCAACAGGCCATATGAACATCATCCAGGCCACCAAAGAAAAGGAAAATGGAGGAGAAAGAAAGCAGTGTAGAGGGGAACATAGAGGAGGAAATTGTTTCTACGCTAGTAGGCTTAAGTACCCCAACCAAACCTCAAGGAAGGAAATAAAAGAAAGCACTCACATAATTTAAGACGATAAAGAGTAATAAGATCAGATAAGGGAAGCCTCAACCTCCTTCTCCAACACCCATCACTATTGAGGAATAAGTCAGTTGTCAAAAGGAGGAATATAGGAAATAAAATAGAAAATAAGTGTATTTTTTATTTACAAAAACACCGGAAATGTGTGTAGATGCACTATACTTATAGAAACAAGCTTCATAATGGCAACCTGAAAAGTCTGTTACACCATTTTTTTGGTCATCTTACCTATTATCATTAGATGGACCCAAGTACACCATGTAAGACCAGTTCTACCCTAAGTAAAACTGCTTTCACTATGTTAAAACAGGAAACCCCAAAAGGAAATATTAAACAAACCCATATTTGTTTGATTTTCCTCATGGAATAATTAATTAAACCATAATTTAATTATTATTCCCAGTCATGTATAACCCAAAATCAAAGAAATTAATTAGATAACCTTTTATTTATCTTATTATTTTCTAGGAATAATCATTTAAACCTTATTTAGATGATATTCCTTGTTAAATATGACCAAATCACCCACAAATAATTAAATAAATCACTATTTATTTAATTATCTTCCAACCACTTCCTTAAATAATTAAATAAATCATTATTTATTTTATTATCTTCTAACCGCTTCCTTAAAAAGATAAATAAATCATTTATTTATTTATTTTTGACAAATCAAGGGATTTGACCCAAGTCAAATACCTTTTTCCTCCAACAAATATAATAAAATATTCCATAAAAGGTGGATCTAGATTTGGTTAACATTATTTTAATCATGCACCAAGATCTAGAATGACCCAATATTTTGTTATAAATAGGAGGGTTTTTCCTATCATTCTTCACCTTTTGTTGCCTATTAGATCACTCTGGATCTATACACTTGGTCACATATCTCCATCATTTGCTCCCATTGAGCTCTACTATTTGCATTGGGTTTTCTACATCAACTAGAGAGAGAAATCTTAGATCTGAAGTGCTGAGGACTTCCAAGAACCCATCCCACCGAGGGGAATTGGATACTCCTTCTGGTTTTCCTCCCAGGTGCCCTTAATACAAAAATTATTTCAAAAATTGTTCTTGTCTTGTCTATTGGTATATGGAGTAAACCCTTATTTTTACTGCTTAATGTCTTTCCATGCATAGATCTGGTTTTTTGCAGCTCTTTTCTTGATCAACTAACTGCAGATCTGAAGATATTGGCAGCCACTTTTGTTGTTAGGGCTATTAGTTATGCGTAGCTAAAGTGGTCCTTTTTCATACACTTCGACAAAGGATTCATACTAACAAATGGCGACTCCACATGGGTTTTAAATTACGACCGCTGTCGTTTTTCATATTCCTACATATCCAGCTACTTCAGACCCTAGGTTTTCTTTTCAGCTGTTTGTTTTTCCTATTTTTATGTTGTTTTTCTCACATAAAACTCTAAAACATTCAAATTTCTAACTTCCGTGTGTTTCTGGCCCTATTGCGCAGGTAAGCGACACCAGCCGCAGCTGAGACATCAACTTTTCTGAAAATCTACCGCCAAGACAACCGGAATGGGGGGTCACACTTTTTGGCCCTAAACCTGTGACCTGGACCTCCAGGTCGCACTTTTCAGCCTGTTTCCTGCAACCTACACCAAAATCAGGTCAGAAACTGCGACCTACCTTTTTTTCAGCAATTTTTCTGCACTTTTACTGGGTTTTGCTGCAGCTTCTGCCAGGGTCCTCCAGCCTCTGTCTCAGCCCGTTTTGACCAAGTTCTGATATGTTTTTACTCATCTAAGTGGGAACCTAGCCCCCTAGGGCTTTAGTACCCTCCACTTTTTGTGGAAGAGTTTTAAGCTGTTTCAGCCGTCTGTTTTTCAGAGCTTCAGCCTCCTTTTTTCCAGATATGTTACCTCCCTTTCAGATCCTTTGAAATAAGCCTTTCTTCCTTTCAAATCACCTCCTGTAGTTTTGTTTGGACCTCTTTTGAAGGCCTCCGCCTTGCCCCCTTCGGTTTTTTCTGATTTCCTTCCTTTTTCCAGCCACCTTGCCTCTGTCTCTTGGCTGTGATCTGCACCTCTTTTCAACAGCTTTATCCTTTAGATCCCTGTCTCTTTTGACCTTAGATCTATTGGCCCCTTTTCCGTGTGTTTTACATAGATTTTTCCCTTTCTTTTCAGATTAGTTTTGAGAGACCCACCTCCTTGGGTTAGTTAGATGCACAAGTAGCTGTTATTTTTCTGTTATTTCAGCATTATATTCTGTTCTCTGTAGGTTTATTTTCAGCTACGCAGCACACTTTTTTCTTGCTCTCAAAATGGAAAGGGTTTAAAAATTAAAATTAACGCACGCCACACACTGACCCTAAGCGAAGAAGCGCCTGGTTAACACCGCCTGGCAAAGACTCTAAAATCAATCGTTGTGGAGCGATAAAAAGGTGTCTTTTTAACTCCTAATTACCTTCACATTAATTATCAACCCAGGGACGACTTTTTATTTTAAGAGTGTACTCAGTCTGAGGCGGCTATTTACTCAAGAGTAATGTTTTGCAGTATAGTGCTTAAAATCCAAAAGTAAATGAAAGCTGGAAATAAAATCTACTTACAACAAAGCATTTTAAGACTTAAATCATGTATTCGGAAAAATAAGCAATGTATCAGTCAAGGGTCCAGTAACAATAACTCATCCCTTTGGAAACTGATATAAATTAAATCAAGCGTAAATAAGATCCACAATCTGAGAACTTAGGCAGCGATAGCCAATGTCCTTTACAGTTGTTGATCTCTCACACCATACTAAAGCAATAAATTGAAAATGATAAATCAATAATGCTGCTAACAGAAATGGAATAAACACACTTGCTGTAATAACATTTAAAAGGAAAAAACAAATCCTTGCGGAAAAGGAACAACAACTAAATCTATTGGAAAACTGAACAGCAAAGCTAATGAAATAAAAATGCGCAGCAACTACAGATGTAATTGAATCAACAACCTTAACCCAGCAGCATGAACATTAATCGCAGTTATTGAAGCAACAACAATTGCAGTTATAATTGAATAGTAACATAATTGATAATAATTGCAATTACAAATAACAACAATTAAATGAACCAAAATCTTAATCGCATGTTGCATTGTAATAGAATTAAGAGCACGCCAATTCAAAGTTATGATTAATAATTTTGTCACTAATGCCAATCCAATTATGATTTCACAATTCCTGGCAAAATGTTCATAGCCAAAAGATTGTCAATAACACAATTTCAAGAAACGAAGAAACCAAAACCATCACACTAAATCTAAAGATAAAATACAAGCAGTTAGCCAGACTTCCACTCAAAGGTCAAGTTCTTTTAGCCACCAGCGGATGCTGCTGGGCTACTTCAGATGAAAAGAATGAACAACAACTCCTGAATCAGGTATTAATCATTAAAGTGTGAAATCATTACAACAACAAATGCTTGAGAATTACATCATGCAACAATCCTTTCTTCCTCCTATCCTATCATGAATTCTTAATTCTAAATCTCTAATTCTAAATCCTCAATTCTCCATCATTTTTCCATCTGAAATCATCCCCAAAATCCCCCCCTCTCTGATCTCTGTTCTGATTTAAATAAAGAGAGATCAGAGAGAAGTTACAATAAAGATAAGTATAACATGATTTCTATTACAAAATTGGTTTGCTTCTAACCATTTGATCAACAAGAACAAGGCGAATTTGGCTTTGCAGCTGAGATTTGGAGGACGGCCGCAACAACAAATCTGAGAAAATCGTGCTCAAAGAACCCTGCGTTTCTCTCAGTACAAGCCGAATTTGGGCAAACCATTCTTTGATAAAGTTAATTGGGTCCGTTCTGAACAAAACCCATGTTCCGGATTTTCCAGATTCGTCTTCATTTGCTCAGAATCTCAACCGCAAAACTGTCACTCCTTATTCCAGCGCATTTCTGAGTTGGCACTTTTAATGATCAAATCTTCAATCTGGAAATTACTTTGGAGGCTAAAAATGATGAATAATGTTATAACCAACTTATTAAAACCATCATTGATAAAATAATTCATAATCATCAATTTATTAGAAATAAAGGAAGATAAATAATATTCATCCATAAGAGCATAAATCATTTATAAAATGGATTTAAATAATAAATTATAATAAATGATGTGATGAAGAATGGTAGAAATGGGTGGAATAAGCGTTCACAAGTGATAATAATAATGGCATATTAACGGCCCAACATACCCCCACACTCAATATGTTGCATGTCCTCATGCAACGAAAACTGAATATATTGCATGTCCTCATGCAACCTAAAGACAAAAACCCATGTGTTAACCAAGCAATAAAAAATATGTTCATCTCAGCTCATGAAATGGATAGAACAAATGAATTCTTTCTTAATTAATGAATATTCACTTTTAGTAATCTTGATGAAGGCATAACAATTTTTATATTGACATTCAACTATATGTATATATGAAGTTGCAACAAAATATGATATAAGTAATAGCAAACTTCATTAACCATTTTCTCAAAAACTACAAACCAGCTTTTGTTGAAATTTGGCAAGTAAATTTATAATATATGAATGCCTTTATGATCCAAAAATTAGATCGTTTTGATGCACGGATCATGAGATATCAACAAAATGGCTGTAGGTGAGAGTGCATGATTTCCTAAATTTTATGAACCAATATTTCTTGAAATTGTCTGGGTTTGTATTAATGATACGTCTGCATTTCCCAAAAATCACAAGAATTGAGTTCATAGTTTTAAAAATATTATGGAAATCAATTTCTGCACTGAAATTGTATGCCTTAAATGAGAAAGAAAATTGAAAACATCCATCATGCGTAGCAATTCCTCCCCCTCTCTGAAAAATTAGCATGCCCTCATGCAATGCTAGAAAACAAATAGAGGTAGTTGCTACCATCTGTTGAATTCTATGCTTGGTGTAAAACAACATGGAATAATGGAGGTGTTGAGAATGAATAAGAATAACAATGGATGATAAAGAATATGGATGACATGGTCATAAGAAAGAAATGAATGAAATGAACACTCCCCCATACTCGAATATGATATGCTGCTGAAAAATAGGAAGTGGTAAAGATGTGGAATGAAGGATGATAAATAATGCTCAAAATGGATTTTTATGAAATTCTCCTAAATTCGTAATAAATCAGAAAATTATGCGATTTTGCCTCAAGTTTTACCTCCAAAGATGTGGAATGACATATATGGACTGGCATTTGTTGAAGCAGAGTTGGTGCTGAAAGTGATGCAAAAGGTGGAATCCAGGTGAGCACATCATGGCTGAAGAATTGTTCACGTTCGCGAGTTGCTCGAGCCTCTTCTGTTAGTTGCAATAGTGTAGTCATGCTGCGAATAGAGTTCTGCCCCATACTTGTTGTTCTCCTGTAAACAAATCACTATTTGGCATACAATGTTCTTGAATCCATAGTGTTAGTTTTGAATAGCAATATATAAGATGCATGCAAAACTTTCAATCAGAAAAACTTTTGTCAAATCAACAAGTTATGGCAGAGTGCAGTAATCATATCGCATGCAATCCCATAATGCATACATTCCCCCCTCCAATTGGAAAAGGAATGCCATGACCATAAAGCGTATGAGAGGGGTTATGCTGACGGCAAGGCACGGGAATGAACAATATATTAGTAAATGAAGCAGAGTACACATATCAATGATAGCACAACGAGAGTTATGATTATAATGAGAGCAGAGTGTGTAAAGATAGTTATGAATAAGAGATAGGACACTTTGAATTGATGATAGTTTATGCAAAACGAAAAAGGACAACGATATGCTAAAAAGATGCTTGACTGACAGCATTCGAGCTGAAAATGATGTGATTGATCTGAAAACAATTTCTCATGCGTAAAGGTTCAAAACAGGGAAAAAAAATTAAGGAAATAACTTCTCTGATTAAAAGAAAGAATAAGAAAATGGTATTATAGTAATAATTGACGATAAGATATAACTTCAATACCATAAGCAGAGCCTCTGCTGCCAGCAGGCGTCCATAGCCTCGGCAGGGTTGCTTTTTAACCCATATGAGCCAGGATCCTCAATTTATAAATGGAGAGTTACAGTGTTGTTTTACAGAAGAGATCAATGTGCTGGCGTGGTAACCAGATAACCACACTGCCATTCACTGGGATGTAGCAAAAGTGATTAGGCCGGCTCGTGATGAGACCTCCTGTTCCAAGGATAATTTGGCTATCCAATGGATCATAACCCTGGTGTGGTGGCCATAATGAGAATGTCACTTTGTTACAGCCTTATGAACATGGTAGGCTGGCTCGTAATGAGACCCCCTATCCTCCATCTGCGAACAAAATTTTGTTATTATTACACATTTTTATGATAAAAAGAGGGAGGCTCAATACTCCTTAAGAGCAGGGATGCTGGAAGAAGTTGAACATGTCAATAGAAAAAAAAATATACCCATAATCTCATTTATTACAGACAGAGAAGATTATAACCAGGAAGGGTGGAACCAGCATGGTATTAAAATGATCAATCAATATCATGTTCAACAGGAAACAATGCAGTAAAGTAATATATAAATAATTGTGTCCCTTTTGAAAATAATCTATCATCAAGGAGCTGTCCTGTTAAAGATCATAACGTGAATGATATTAGCTCGCTTCAATAGAATCCATAATTCTTGTCCTCATAAAAAAATAGTGTACTTCATGCCATGAAGGGGAATCAGTAAAATGTGGTTGAGATGAACTAAAAATAATTCCACAAGAGGAAGGAAGGGTTGCTCTCGAAAATACTCCCAAAGTGTTTCTCTTTTGAAGGAACAACAAAAACACTCAAAAAAGAGTGTTGTTCCTTGTAGGGAACAACAAAGGAAATGCACACAAAAAAGCAAAAAATGCAAATGTCGTTCCTTTGGAAAAAGGAACAGCAAAAA